>PVIW01001363.1:0-308618 GCA_004026585.1 Noctilio leporinus | reverse complement strand
GAGGGGAGGGGAGAGGGAGGGGAGAGGGGAGGAGAGAGGGGTGGGGAGGGGGAGGGAGGGAGAAAGGAACTGATTCTTCACGGGAACCCAGATCCAGCTTTTCCTGAAGCCTCTAGAAATGTCACTTACACGGTTAATGCATTGCCTTTATTTTTCAAGTCAGTCTGAGTTAGGTTTTTGGTTGCTTACCACTAACAGTATCCTAACTGATATCCTAACAGTTTTAAGGTGATTTCTATCATTTACAACAAAAGAACACTAACTTTGTAGTGTATAATGACTTAAATCTGCTACATGGGAAAGAAGTATAAGAAAGTCAGAGCAATTGGGCATTGAGAAATGTACCCAAGGGAACGTCCTATTAAATAAATTCCTTAGGTTTCGGTGGTAGTGGTGGGTTAAATACAGTTTTCACTTGTTCTGAGGCCTTTTGGAGGTTACAGCCAGGCTGGGAATTGGGGAGTCACCCATGCCCCCCCATGTCTTTCCTGTTGCCACCCCATTTCATCGGTGACCGAGATGGGTGGACTCAAGCAGCACCCACCACACAGGTACGCGTTCCCCACGCTACACCTGCTCTTTGTGCAGGAGTTAAGGCCGGATCCTCTGCTCCATTGTGGATCCTCAGGGAAAGGACCAGGTACCAGCACACCGACGGCTGTGTAAACGCTCCTACTTTATTGCTGATTCTCCCCGGCACACCCGTTCACAGTCATCACTCAGCCCCTTGGCAGGGTGGAGAGGACACGCCACCAGGCGTCTGCTTCTGCCAACAGACAGGCTTCCAGCTATGTAATGGGTTAGAGTTCACACACCCGGGGCTTTGGTTTCTGAAGAGAACTCAAGCTCCCCTTCCCCTTGGTGTAAAGAGGGGGTCCCGTGGATGACAAAGGTACGAATGGTCACGCAGTTCCTGTGGAGAGGCAGCCTGAGTTGGGGCTCCCCGCAGAAGCAACCGAGACAAGGGATATGGGGGAGCCTCCAGGAGGAAGGGGGAAGGCCGAGGGAGGAAGAGGGCAATGTATTGGGCTGATTTCCACTGTGGGTGCCAAGCTGGGACCCTATAAAGAAGGCCCCTTCAGATCACTGGTCCCCGTGCACAAGACTGGGTAACATCCCCTGACCCCGCCCCCTGCACCCCCAGAAACCCGTTGCCAGGGGCAGGAACCCTCCTGCACTCCCAAGCCGCCTGCCTGCAGGGCAGTGAGTTCCTGTGGGTTTTCCAAGACCCGGGGGAGGGGCGGGGGGAGGTTACGGTGGGTGTCTGACCAAGAGCAGCGGGGCAGTGACATGCTCAATTGTCCCCAGGGCTGCCGCTGGACTCAGAGGTGGGCCGAGAGGAGATGCAGAGGCTGTAAGACAAGAGGCGCAGCTTTTCTGACGTCTGAGCAGACTGGGGGTGCACATGAGGACCTGAATGAGTCAGATGATGAGCTCTCCAACGCCACCTCCACACCTCCCCTGACTGCCAGCTGGGCAGGGAGCGGAGCCAGATTTCCCAGTGCTCCCGGTGGAGCCCAGGCCTTGCCGGACGGACCGCCGGAGCGCACCTGCAGACCCTAGCCCTTCCCCTGCCCACCCTCTGCGGTGGTGGCCCACTGCGGGGGTCCTCTCGGAGCCCTGCGGCAGCAAGTGCGGAGGAAGGCCGGCCTAACCAGCGCCCGGGCAAAGCAAGTCGCAGTAGCCCATGGCCCGTCCCTCTCAGCCTGGGCCTCTGGGTTGGGCCGGGCCGGGCCAGGCAGCAGGCGCAGCCACTGCTTCCCTCGAACCTCTCCTTTGCGAGAAGGCCTGGGTTTCTCATCAAGGAGAAATGCTCCAAGGAAAACGCCCAGGCCTACCTGCCACCCAACTGCTGCGGGACAGCCCTCCGGCGGCTCCTGCGCAGAGCTGAGCCCGGCCAAACCGCTCACCGCGCTGCACCCACCTCTCCCTGCTGTCTGCATCCGGTCTCCCTGCTCCCCGAGTCCACCCTGTTTCAGGCCTCTCGCTGCCAGTGGTGCCCTCGACCCTGCAGCCGCTCTCTGCCTACGCAGGCAGGGCAGGGATCACCTCACAGAAGGGGGTGCAAAACACGCGAGGACCCCTCAACCGCCGACCAGAATGAGCCTGGCGCTGGCTTCCAGCGTTGCATGTAGGAGCCGCTGCAGCCTTGGACAGACAGGAAGGTCCTTCCCAGCATAGGCCAGGCCTTAGAAGCAACAGTCTGCCCAGCCCAGTCAAGAAATTTACGGGGCAATCACCCTTTTCTGTTCCATCCACAGAAAAATGAAGAATGACGTAACTCTCACTTCTAAGGCTATAATTTTTGAAAGTCAGCAGCCGAGAGCTGTAGCCAGCATCCTTCCTCCTCTAGCATGGACTTGCCTCCTTGACGTGGCGGCAAGTCCTTCAGGGCAGGGGCGACTTCCACACCTCTGCTGCCCACTGTGAACCTGGCACACACAGCCCACACCCCGTGGACGCAGGAAGGCCAGAGGAGGATGTGGGAGAGCGCGGCTTTGCCCTGATCCAAACTCCTTCCAGGGTGAGCTCAGGGCTGCTAAACAGCCACGTTCTTGGCGGGAATGGAAAACGCCTGCTCTTTGGTGGTGGGCAGGCCAGCCTGAAATTAGGTGGTGGTGGTTTCTGTCTATCTCCGTGGGTCGGCGCCCGGCCCTGTGAAGACCTGCCTTTTCCAGTAATGAGCACTCCCGGTGCTTCTGGCTGGAGGCAGAGTGAGTCACTGGCCTCAGGTCAGTGCTGGGCCGGTCTTAAAACCACATGGGAAAAATTTGAGCTAAAGCAATGTGAGTCTGTGACTCTCTATCGTGAATCATCACCTTCCATGCTTGTGCTCATTCAGCGCACAGCTGAGCACCTACTGGGCGCTCGCCGCCTGCGCCGGATGCTGGCTGGAGTGATGAGGGGCAGACAGCACTTGCAGTCCAGTTGCGGTTGCCAGCAGGTATGTAAAGAGGAAATCTCAATCGAGAACAGCCACAAGGGGACTGACAGACAGTTTGCACAGCAGTGTCAGCAAATGCTGAGAAGCCTGTACTTAAGAGACAAGGACAGAGACAGACCAGGGGACGCTGCCCAGTATCAAAAGAGCTCAGGGAAGAAGCTCTGTGCTTTCGTGACAAATTCAACTCACAGCCACAACGATGGTAGCTGTTCTCAGCACTAACAGGACAATTTCTAAAGTGTTGTTAAGATGTTGTCTCATTTGATCCACACAAAAACCTTTCTGAAAACTGGTTTATTCTAACCCTGTACAAGAGGAAACTGTGGCTCAGGGAGGCAGGGTGAGTCTGAAAGGCGACTTTCACATTTCATGCAAGACACGTGGCTCCGTCTGTGATGAGCGCACTCTGTACTGAATGTTGTTTGCTAATTGTCACCCATTTCCAAGTGAAATGCTTGTAAATAGGATTTCTTCCTATATAAACCGGGTACCATGTACCAAAGATAAAAGCACCTTATGAGAAATGACTTGGGGACTGTGACTAAAAGACCCATAACTACTTAGAAATTTCAAGTCTCACTTTCTTTTATCTTGGAATTCTTTTTAACTTTCTCAATTTTAAAATGTTCCGCTCTCTCCTACATGGAAAAAAGTAAAACCTGTCTTTCTATTTTAAGCCTGTAAAAACATGTTGACCAGCCCTTCCCAGTCACTGTTCTCGGGCCCACAACTCCACCAGCTTTGTCAAGCAGCGACCCACAGTCCCAAGATGACCCCGCAGAGGAAAACACACCATTGTACACCCACGGTGACAGCGACAGGGCCATCCTTCAAATGACCATGCCCTTCCAAGAACTATGCAGCCAGTAAATTCTATTTTAGCATCAGATGTTCCATAGTAGGCCATGCTGGTCATAGGCCGAATGCTTTCTTGTTATTTGTCAACAATTAGACTACTTTTAAAATGAATTTAAAGTTGTTTTTCAAAACCAGTGGTTCAAATACAATACTGATGACTGTATAAACATTTTAATTATTTTAAATGTTTTCAGTCACCACTGCAAAACCAATGAACACATTGAGTGTGTCCAACATGGTCATGTTTCTCTCCCTCCCAAGTTACTGTCACATTTTCCCCTTGGACTGAGGGGCACCAAAATGCCATGCACATTTAGGGGATTTGACTAAGTCATACTCTCCATGGGAACATCTTTTTCTATGAATAAAGCACAGGTGCAAACATGCCTAAACACATAGACAATATAGTTCTGGTGTTAAAAAGCTCATGGGGGAAAGGACCAGGATAAAAGGTGATGAATGAAGAAAAAGCGCAGAAACACCAGGCTAAGGGGAAACCCGTTTAGTTCTGTGGCAAGGCCTCATGCCATTGGCAGTTCCTACATTTACAGGTGAGTGAGGGTGGCCGTGGCCCCAGGAACCATCCCCACCCCGTGCCACTTCTATGTGCAACAGGGAGGCAGGGCCGGCAGAGGCCCCCAAACCCGGGGGTGGGTGCGCAGCCTGCTGGACCCAGTACGTCTAGGAGAAAATGTGTTTGAAACGTGTGAAAGGAGAAGCTGCTTTGTGACAGATTCTTGTCACCACCAGACAGATGCATGTATAAGTGAAAGATGTAGTTTGTACAGACATTAAGGCAGAAGGGGAAGTTTTCCGCACTACGATATGGCAACATCAGTGCCCCCCACACCTGCATGGGGACCACGCTGCCCTGAATCCCCTGAAGTCACCCACAGTGGAGCTGCAAGCAGTCAGCAGCATGGGAGCCGGCCGCGTCCGTGTCTCAGCACTGGCTGTCCGGCATCAAGAGTCAAGTGCAGCTGACTAAGCTACAGCAGGAGCCTTACCTGCTTCCTTTAGCTCCCCATCGTGGGAACTGCTCTGCCTTCCTCCCTTTCCAGGTCACTGGGAGCACACTGGTGGCTGGAGAGTCAACAGAGCGGACTGCATGGCAGGCAGCACAGCGGCTGCAGCCCCCGCTGCCCTGCCCTGCTCACAGCTGGCAGGAAGCTATGGTCCCCTCCAGAGCCACCTCTGTAGGCACCGCATGAGCAGGGACTGACCCCTGAGCTGGTGGCTGGCTCTGAACCTCAGTGGCCACGCACCATGACCTCGCTGCCTGGTGCCCGCCTTTTCTCACCTGGACAGTGGCCATCGGATGGATCCAAACTACAGTCACTGCACTGACGTCAGGACTGAACAGGCCTGGAGCTCTCGGCATTCACCCACAGCTGCCTGGCACCCAGGGTGCAGGTCACGGTTCAAGGGTCTGTCCACTAAAAGGTCTCCGGTTCCATCCTCAGTCAGGTATGTACAGGAGGCAACTGGTCAGTGTTTCTTTCTCTAAGCAGCATGTGTGGGCTATGGGAGCCCCTCACCCACCAGCACATGTCCACCCAGGACTTCAGCTTTGTCTGGAAGGCGTGGCGACTTCTCTCCCCAACACCCCATGCTGGGGGGTCAGACTTGACAACCAGAGCACCATGCTGGACTTGGTCCAGGCTCAGGAGCTGCCCTCCTAAGTGGGGAGCATGGGAGGCTGGGACTGGGAGTCAAGGACAGGTCTACAGCTTTTCCCAGAGGTGACGGGAATCAGAAAACCTCAGCTGGGTTTTTCTTGACTGCCCCATGCTCTGCAGCCACAGTGATGCAGAACTCTGCGTCTTCCTCCTGGCAGAGCACAGAGGAGGAGCTGGACGAGAGCAGAAAAGAAAAAAAGCTCCCCATTCAGGGAAGTCAGATCCTATAGCAAAGAACAACCCACAGATAGAGTGGTTCCTGGTACAGGGTTCTCAATTCTAAGCAAAAAGATTCAAGGTGAAAAGCAAAAAATCGACAGAAGCACAAGGAAAACAGGGCAGATTAAATAGTGACTGGTGACAGCTAAGAATTTGCAAAGTGCCTAATTGTTCCTAAGTGCTCTTAATCATCTTTTCTGTGCTTTTTAAACAGATGACTTAGGTAGATGTTTATTTTTGCTTTGCAGTATTTGTTCCTTTGTTTTTAAAATTTACATGAAAAAGCCTACACATTTTATTTCCATGAATTATATCGACAAAGATTCAGCCACGGCCTTAACCATCTGCTGCCTGGAGCCCTGTGACCACCCGCAGCCATCTCCTCTCCAAGGGGAGGAGCGCAGGGGTGAGGGGATGCCCCGCAGGGCAGAGTCAAAGACCACTAGATAGGGGTCAGAGCAGCAAGCCCGGGAGAAGTACCTGCATGTGGCTTCTCAGACCCTCCGGATCTTTAAGCTCCACGTGCCTCTCCCTGCCACAGCCCCATGGTCCACACTCTTCATGACGTTACCACTGGTATTTTTGCTCCTTTCCTTCTCTCTCCACCTGCCCCTCTTAGGCTAAAGCCCCACCCACTCTTTCTGTGCTTGATTTCAGCCATAGAGACGGTCACAGCAGAAATGTGCAGGCTGTAGCTTCCCTGACAGCTGGACGCTCGCTGCCTCTCAACCTTCACTCCATCATGGCCCTGTCTCTGCTTCAGAGCCCCGCCCTGACATAGCGTCCCATCCCATGGAAGGCAGACGAGCCCACGGATACAACCCCCTCTGTGTTCTCCGTGGGACTTGCGGTTCCTCAGCAGGGCTCAGATTCTCCCTCCGTCATGGCCGCAGCCCGCTGCCAAGTCCATCCGGGCTCCCTGCAGGACCAACATTCCAGCAGGCTCTCCTTGTCTGGACTCCTGGATCATCCTTTTTACTGGTCAATAATGTGCACTAGCACTTTTCAGTATTTCTTTCTCTTAAAAGAACCTTTCTCAGGTGTTGGCTGTAGTTGTGCCTATGTTTTGTGTCTTTCACTAGAATGAAGACTCCTGAAGACCAGGAAATAAAATGTAAGCTTGGAGAGCAGCCATTTCCATTCTTTTCAGCGGCGAGAACTTCACAGTAAGAAATGAACTCCAGTGACCCAGACCCTCAGTCCATCCAGAATGGCAACAGTCTCTGGGAGAGGGTTGCATTTAAATTTTGCTGGTTTTTTTCTTTGGACTGAATGGTAGAGGTGGAAGAGTGGAAAAGCCACCTTTTGTCCATACAGGGCAGAAACAGATGGTCTGGGGTCTGGGCAGCCTGGGGTGCAGGCCCAGACCCCAACCGGCCCAGGGCACCGACAGATGCTCCTGGCCTCCTGGGCTGCCCTCCTAGCCAGGTGGCCTCACGTCCCCAGGGGCAGACGCTCCCCACCACCTGGTCACAGAGTAGAGACTGTCTCCCACAGACCACGGTTAAAATGGAGTTCAAGTCAGACAGCAAGACACGAACCACCTGGTCTCACTTACCTGAGGCCTCTGAAGAACAGACAAAGCAGAAACAGACTCACAGATACAGAGAATAGACTGAGGGCAGCCAGGCTGGGGGACTGAGTGAAAGAAGCGATGGGGTGAAGAAGGAAAAATAGGTCATCACAGAACAGCCACCAGAACAGTCAGTGTGGCTCCACTCTGTATGGAGCCACACGTCTGCTGGACTTGGGGGCCACAAGGCTTCCCCTGGGCTGACGTGAGCCCCGCTGCACCCCGTCTCTGCTGGTCGGGGGGCTGAGGGCAGTTTGGCAGCTCAGCCTGGGCAGGACCCCGCTCCCCAGAGCCACACCTGCCGGCTGCACTTTCCGAAGCACCTGTGCAGGGATGACCTGTGGTGCCTTTCCTTCGTTCTAATGACTAATGACGAGACCTAGTCTCCACCAATTCTTAATCACCAAACTTGAGGACAGTGAAAAGTCATGTCGGAGAAGCCAGGCAGGAAGAGCTCCCGCTGCGAGTCGGGTGAGCCCCGACTCCTGCACAGCCCCCCCCCCCGCCCCCCCCCGCCCCCCAAGCTCAGCGGCCTGGCTGGGCGCAGCCTGGGCCCTTGCTGTGGTTAGGAAATTTGAATTCACAAAACCAGCAAACAAATCCTGACTCTACCTGCTTCCCACCTGACTTTTAAATGAGATACCAACCCATCTGCACTCTAATGGGAAGTTCTTAAAGGACCAGGGGGCTGAAAGGGGAACTGGGGTGAGGAAGCAGGTTAAGGGAAATGCAGCGGGACAAGGGGGTGCCGCCTAAGTGTGAAAAAGAAAGAGAAAGTGAGGCAGCCTACAAGACACACTCATTTCCTCCGAGAGGAAACATGGCCAGAGGTGCTGATTCAAGCACTTGGTCTGGGCCCGGGTGACTTCAGAACTCAGCACCCACCGGGTCCAAAGACAGAGCTCTGGGAGGCCAGGCACCCGTCCCCGGGTCGCCACAGGACACTCAGGGCAAGCAAACCGCTTCATCCCCGCCGCAGTCATTCTACAACTGGACCTCACTTCTTCCACTGAGTGGGCCCCTTTAAACCCGGCCCTGATCCAGGCGCTGAAAGTGAAAACACCCTTCCCTTGAGAACCCTTTCAGTCAGCGGTTGGGTCCTGGGGAGAGGCTTCCCTTCCCACAGCCCCGACCCGCTTTGAAGGCAATGGGAGGCATGGAGGCAGAGTGGGGCTCTGAGCCCCCTGTGCCCGGCTGGGGTCCTGGAAGAGCTTCACTGGGCATTCTTTTGTGAAAGAAAGTTGTTGAGCTGTTGTGAACACCCACAGATCTCAGAGACTGAGAGTGAATCAGAAAGCTATAAATAGTTATCAAACCTGATCATTTCCTTGTCTGTGTCATCCACACAGGGGTGAATAGGTTAGTACGTTTCGGAGAGTGAAAAACAGGACAGGACAAGCCCTTCCTGGGGAGACTCGGCACTGGCCTCCGGACCCCGTCTCCCAGCGCTGAGGCTGGCCGCCCTATTGCGGTCTGCTCTCTAGCTCTCGGCGGCGCCACTGCGCAGTCAGAAGGCCCCGATGACCTTTTCTGATGAAGGCCTGGATGCAGCCCCCTTGGGAACTTGCCTTTTCCAGCGGCATTAACACCCTGTAGCTGGAAATGCAGGGTTACGTAAACCGAAAAAGCTGCCCTCCTGGCTGAAAGCATGGCATGGACCTACGGTTCTTCCAGGACTTGAGGTCTCCAGGGCACCTGGTTGCTCCCAAGAGAGTGTGGGGTGACCAGCACTGCCCCAGGCCCACAGGGGCTGGGTTACGCCCTGGGTGCCCGGCAGGGGCGGGGTTTGGAGGGCCACACCGGCAAGTCCCCTGTGTCAGTTCTGTCTACATCCATCACGGCCTCCCCAGAGCAAGGAGACCCACTGAGAAATCTGCCTGGGCTCTGCAGCCTGGGCTGTGGGAGCCCCGGCTCTTCTGGGAGCCAGACGCGGTGCCAGGGAGAAGAGGTGGCTCTAAGTCCCTAGAAAGGTGACTTCTCCCTTAGCCACGAGCGGCTGCTTCAGCCTGGGACCGTTGCTAGAAGGGCTTGCGCTTGCTCCCCTCGGTGGACGAACGCGTGCTAGACAACTCCGATTGGGCCACCTTTCCCTGGACCAGGTGGCCTCGGGTGGCAATCCACCCCTCATTCCACGCCAACAGTCACTCTGGGCCTGTGGGGCCTTAGCCTTGTTTCTGTTGATTCAGCCTCCAGGCGGCAGTTCCATCACGTGGTAAAAAACGAGGTCTGTCACTACTGTGACCTTAATTCTCCACTGCTCCCTTGAGTGTGGCTGGCTAGAGTATTCCCTGGCTATTTTTCCTTTTTTTGTCACTGTTTTTTTATGGCACAGACCATATCCATCCATCATGTTAAAATCTAGTCTGCTTTGTTCACTTTTTCATCAGAACATTAGGGATCTAATATTAGGATTAAAGCTTAAGGGTTTAATTGAGCAATTTTTCTTTTCTTTCTTTCTTTCTTTCTTTCTTTTTTTTTTTTTTTTTTGTTGTTAGAACAAATCTCCATTAACTTATCATATAATACCCATTATGTGGCCCTTCCTTGCACGATACTCTATAGACAGGAAACCACAAGTTACCTCATTTTGCATAGTAATTATCTACTCTGACTCAGTGTGGATAGAATCACAGAAGCTAAATCTTGGGGGGAACAAAAAGTCATTTCATGGACTTTATCCAGGGAACCACCAAGGTTGTTTTGTTTTGTTTTAAATACAAGATTCCTGCCTCTTCTCCCTATACACAGAGATGCTGATTTTCTGAGTCTGACTTGACAAAAGTCTGTGCTTCCAGAGGGTTTCTAGGTAAGTCAGGGTTTAGCTGTGGTCCACTGACCAGTCCCCTCAAACATTCTGGATTTGTGACCATCTGGCTTTCAGAAGAACAAGGTAAGAAATGAGACCTTCCTTGGAGTCATCCTTGTCATCTCACAGACTGACTAGACAGGACACTCGTTCCCTCCTTCTGCCTGAACTGTTAGCGCTAAAGCTGAGCCCAGTGCTGGAAATAAGAACTCTCTGAGAATGGCCCCAGTGGGCAGGCACTGTCCACAACATTTTATAAACAGTCCTGTGAATTGGGTGTCCCCCTTTAAGAACAAATTTAGAGGAGCTGGAATTTGAACCCACATCTGAGAGGGGGTCTGTAGCTCATATGTTTTCCAGTGTATCATGTGCACTATCTAGTTCCAAAATAATTACATAGATAAGTAGACACACTTTCCTTTTTGTAACTGAAAGAACCTACTTTTCTCAGTCTCAGGAAGATGCTTTTTTCTTATGGTCATCTTAATCATGCAAAATTCATTATAGCCAATAATTATTGACCACTTACTATGTCCCAGGCACTTCACGTGCTAGATTAATTATAGTACTGGCAAACCCTGTGGGAAATACACTAGTTATTTAAGTCAGTAGGAGGCTTTATGATTTAAAATATCTACTTCTTTCAGAGTTTTTCAAATAGGATAGGTCCTCCCTCACTGGGAATGGTTAAGACTTACACTGGAAGGCAGACAGAAGACACCTGGATCTCCCAAAGGCCCTACTCCTGGTCCACTTTACATGTAGATTATAACCAGCCCTGAGGGAGCCTCTGCGAAGGACCTTCTATTTCCTGTCAAATTAAATAATGTTTCCAGTTCATGGATTGAATAGGCTCTATGTGATCATATGGGCTCACTTTTCCCATGAGTTCGGTATGTTCTATTTTTAGCATTTTTTTAAAGCCAGAAAAATTTCACCCCAAAATCCCACAAAACCCCAAAGTGCTATTTTCAAAAGGGAGTTTTTTGACCACAGCAAAAAAAAAGTGAGTGGAGTATAATTTAGCTTAAATCAAATTTAAGATATTCTCTATTTCTCTTCCATTCAGACTAAGGACATTTTAAGATGTGTAGATAAACTATAAATAACTAGACAAGCTGAACTCTGAAATAATTGCTTTTCTAACTTGAATCTTTGAACACAATTTCAACACAAAGGTAAAGTCATGTATATAAACCCAGAATAATATTTAAGATCATGACACCACTATATACCCCACATTTTCCTACATGTTGAGTGTAAAATGATTCACTGATTCAGTAACCTTTTTCAGGGCTTGTGACGTAACAAAACTCATGTTTGCACCAGGTGCACCAAGATGAATGCGACCAGGGATCTGCTCTCGCGAAGTTTCAACCCATTCATATTGCTGGATCAAACCATCATATTATGCCAATTTACCACTTTTTAGCCTACCAAGATGACGATTCTGTGTGGTTCAACCTATAGTTACCACGCTGTACTGCACTGATTTATCAGGAGTATAAATATAACCTCACAGAAACTCCATTTCATTACGGTGACGCTTTCTCCTCCCGGCCCATCCTCTCCTGTCCTGAATCATTAAGTCCTTTGGACGTCAGGGCCTGGCCAGCACCGAACTGCTTAAGAACAGAACCTTGGGTCTGCTGCCGACCAGAGAAGCTAGTTCTGGACAGGTCAATGGGAAGACAGCATCCTGACCTCAGCTGTGCTTCAGCCTCAGGCCAGGAAAGCACAAGGACCCTGTGGGCCACACCACCCGGACACCAGCCCTGACACAGTGACCACGACCCCCTACCCTGGCCCCAGCCCGTCAGGGGAGCCCGAGACCCCCACCCCTTTAGCACCTTCAGTGATTCCCTCTGCCTAGCTCGTCCCCCTGGGGTTGTCGGGGTGTTGAAGCCGCCACTCCCCTGGGTGCAGTGCTGTGTCCTCCACTAATGGGCCCTTATTCTCTCTGACGCAAACGCCTGTGTGCACTGGGCTCGGCTCTGCTGCCAAGGTTGGTGGCACAAGGAAGCACTGCCCTGTGGGGGGATAAGCCCACACGCTGACTGATGAGCCACAGGGAGCCACCTGCCCAGGCAGAGGCACACCGGTCTGTGCTATTGAACAGACTGTAACTTGGATGGCAGTTTAAGGGATAAATGCAAGGAAGGAGAAACTGGGTATCAGGAGAGGAGTTTCCAGGAGGCTCCGTTAGTTTAGGTGAGATGTGATGAGGACTTCCATAAATCTACTCTGCAAGTATTATATAGCCAATATGTATGACATTAACCATTTGAGGCCTCTTCTTAATTTTTTTATGTTGCTGCTTTGCCAAATTCATTTATTAGATTCAGTAGTTTTCTTGGCAGAGTCTTCAGGGTTTTCTATGGACACTGTCATGTCATCTGCTAATAATGAGTTTTATTTTCTTCTTCCAATCTGGATGTCTTTTATTTCTTCTACTTGTCTGATTGCTGTGGCTGGTACTTCTAGTACCATGTTGAACTACAGTACATAAGTCAATTGTGATGGTTATTGGTGTTGTCAGAGAGGGAAGTACAGTATTTCTGCGCCCAAGCTCTGGAGTTCTTAAATAACCCAGCCCAGCCGCAAACAGCCTCGCCTATCCTCACTCACCGTAGCCACGGAACTCAGAGTTAATGATGTGCACCAGCTTGGGGTGTGTGACAGTTAAGTGACCTCCCCTCTAGCACCACAAGTGAGAGCTGCTGAGCTAGAATGGTGCCTAGAGTGCACTAAACATGCAATCAATGCTACTGGTAGCAATAGCCCATTACTTTTGATTATTTTTAAAAATCACGGTTAATAGATGATTTCATTCAATCAGTGTACCACTGGTATTCAGTTCAATTCAATTCAATTTGGTTCAATTAAATTCAATCCCATGAATGTAAACTATCAATCTATAAGGTAGAAACTGCATTTGGAATTTGCTACTATTTGTTTCCTTTGGAAAATGTCTGAAAAGCTATGTCATGTGTATAGTTCAAGTGCCAACCTCAGCAAGGTATATTCCACTTCTCAAAGACCTTTATTCTAATTCTTACCAAGAGCTGCAGGATTCTGGGTTCTTTCCTGAAAAGGTTATTCTGGAGTTTTAGGCTGGTTTTATTCTCAACAGAGAATAAACTAAACGCTGGAAACTATCAGGACTCAGTCTTAGAACACCAATGGAAAGGAGTTTGTGTGCACAGGCAGGTGGGCGAGCTGCAGAGCGAGGTCAGACGGTGTGGGCGCAAACAACAGCTTCACCAAGTGGGTGTCTTTTCATGAGCTGTTTTCTTCCCAGGCGTGAGAGTGAAGGTCTGCTCCACACAGGTGCTCGGAGCAGCCACGCTGCAGGCATCTGAACACATACCACCTTTCCTGTCAGCTGTCGCTGCACAGGACTCTCCATCTGGTCCCTGTTGCTCCCCAGCCCCTGCGTTCAGGACGCTGAGGCCCCATCCGTCCTTGGTCTCCAGGCAGAGGAGCTGCTAGTGTCGCCCGCACTGTGCTCGCCTCTCCACTTGGTGCTCAGCATAGCACGTTCTCATGTTGGTCCCCGGCCACCGTCCCTGGCAGGCTGCTCACACCTCTCCATCTGGGGACCATTGGCCACCACAAACTCCAGAGACCTAGCAGCCCCAGAGCAGAACCTAAGGCCATTTTGCAAGATGAAGGTCTTATTTGATGGTATTTGTTTAACGTAAAAAAAGTCTTCAATTACTTACAGGCAAAGTTACCATGCCCCCCACCCCCACCAGAATGCAGAGAACATTGAGTGCTTGGTGAACAACCAGTGTGACTGTGAGGGGTGGGACACCCCACTTTGAAAAGCACAGCTGCATTCTGCCCCCTGGGGGCCCACTGGGTGGGTGTTTCTCACCCACATTCTATGCCCGGCCTCCCCTGCCTGCGAACCCTCAGAACCGCCTGCATCCTTGTCCCACACGGCGCCCAGTACTGCGCTAGCTCCCAGTCTGGCTCCCGGCGCTGGGGCCTTGCCTCCTCCTGCCCCAGGGGACACAGCTGTCTGACAGGCTGGTCACCACCCCTTGTGTTGTGCTCCATTTTCTCTCTGGACTTGGTGCTAATTCTTTAAACTGTCACACACTTTCTTCATTCTGTTTTCTTAATCCTCCGAGGACCAGCTCACACCTGTCCTCTGAGAGGACTTCAACCCAGCTCAGGGGTGTTTACCTTTTTCCTTATAACAATCTGTTATAATTTCTCACTATGTCAGGCAGTTCTTTTTCTTTTCAGCCACTTTTCAGGAAGGATCTCCCTGGATCCCCACCTGGTGCGCAGCGGGCGCGGGGCTGAGTGCCCTCCCTCCCCACCCGTGTCTCACCCGCACACTGACACGCTCACGTATGCGCCAATGGGCATTTTGTCCACTTCCCTGAAGCTGTAACTGACAGGAAAGGTGTACAGCATGATATTCTGACATACGTACGTGCTATGAAATGATTCATAGATCAAGCTAACATACTCCTCACTCCACAGTTATAATTACTTACCAACACGAATTGAGTATTTATTCTGTACATGTCACTGTGTGTATGAATTTGTACACAAATATATTTGAAGATGTTATTGGTTTTGCCTGAACATTTGTTGTGACCAAAAGCTTAGTTTTTTACAAACATGATTTATCTTTGTTTTTGGACAACTGTGCAAGCTTTTCTTTATGATGATTTGAAATATGCTTTCTTTTCCTACTGATCTTAGATCTGCTTCTGGAACAATTGAGAATAAATCTAACATCTGTTCATTATAACAGCACTTTGAAGTCCATGAAATTCTAATTTTTACAGCTCTCTCCCAAGCTGACAACACTCTCATCTTCCATCCTCTCCCTCTTCTCCTGTGCACCCTTTCCTATAGCTTTGTGGTTTGCAGACCCTTCCTGATGGCGGGTGTCTTCTTCTGAACACACCCAAGTTCACCACAGTCCCTGGAAACCATGTGAAGCATTGCTGTGCTGTCACCAAAGTATCTGCTTTGATGAATCAGGCTGCTTGCACGCTGGTCTAGAGAGCAGTGCCTGTGTCACCACCACCCCCATCTCAGTTGCCACCCCAAAGTCAAGCTGCTGCCGACCATCAGATACCACACTGTTCTTGCCAAGAAATGACCAGCAAATGCACCCTGTACTTCAGAGCCTGCCTGTGCCCACCTGCACCCAGGTGCATGGTCATGAACAAACAGATTGTTCTAGAAAGAAAGCAAACAGGAAACAGGAAACAAACACATAAAGTAATATAATCACCATAAAGGAAACAAACAGGACAAAGCAGGGGATGAAAATGGTGGGCCCCACACGGTCAGGGCAGCAAAGCAGGTGTCTCTGCAGAGCAGAATGGAGGCTGAGCTCTGAGGAGGGAGTGGAGGGACGAGGGTTGACTCTCAGGTCAGGACACCAGCTGCATGACAACGGCACAGGAGGGGAGGAGGGAAGCCAGAGGGTGGGGTGGGAGGGGAGACCGGGGGAGGGGGGGGGACCAGGCCAGACCAGAAAGGTGAGCCAAGGCCAGATCCTGAGGGGTGAGGTAATAACTTCTGTCCTGAGCAGAAGTGGTTTCTGACTTAAAAATGTTCTAGCTGCTAGAAATGAACCGTAGTGGTGCAGGCAAGAGGTGGCAGTGACAGGCTTGGGTCTGGGTGGCTGGGTTTAGCTGAGGGCAAGGTGACAAATCTATGATAGATCGAGTTGGCTGACATGTCACCTATCAAAAAATGAGCATGTGCTAATGCATTCTTTCAAACCAGAAAAGAGATAGTTTCATGGAAACCATAGGCACATCAAATAAACTGATTTTTGTCATCTTTAAAAACAAACAAACAAACAAAAAACCCCAAGTTTCTGCCTGTATTGGCAGGAAGTGGATGTTCGTGTTCCAGATTGGAACCTTGGGGTCTATTGTTCTGAAAACATGAATGAAACAGTCCCAGACGCTGTGCCCCTGGGCTCCTTGGAGGGGAACAGTGGACTCCACGCTCATTCTGGAGTCAGCGCTAAACATTAGATTGGGCTCCACCTGAGACTCATGAGCCTCTATCCCAGGGAAACAGCTTTCTGCTCATTACACAGAAGGACTTTTGCATTCCTGCATGTTGAAGAGGTGAACTACAGGACAATGATCTGTCTGACCTCCTGTCTTCTCCACCTTTGACAGGTGCATCAAACTGGCCTAGCAGGGGAATGACTGACGCACTTTGCTTTCAGGGACTTGAGAAATAAAAGCAGCACTTACTGATTTTCAGGAAGAAAATTAGCATACTATCCCAGAGGCTAATGCTTAAAAAATAAAATTGCATAATAAAGACCTATGCCCTGGCTGGTGGCTCAGTGGATAAGGCTCCGGCCTGCAAACCCAAAGGTCGCTGATTCGATTCCCAGCCAGGGCACATAGCCAGGTTGCAAACCAGGTCTCCAGCCAGGTCTCCAGCCAGGTCCGTAGCTGAAGGCAGGTGAAAGGCAACCACACATGGATGTTTCTCTCCCTCTCTGCCTCCTTTCCTTCCCCTTCCTCTAAAAATAATAAGTAAAGTCTTTAAAAACAAACAAACAAACAAACAAATAATAAAGACCCAAAAAGGAGTGTTGAGACATCCTTATTGCTACCAGGGATTAACTTCATTGTCTCGGACAAGATCCTTGGTTAGTCTGTGACTTGGTTTGGCTAAATATTAAATAATTTTTAAAACATCAATGGATCTTTCCCCACCTCTTGCTTGGTAGCAAACTAAAATCTGAAAAATCCCCAAAATTGAAAAGAAAAAATGAGAGAAAGTACCTAAGAGTCAAAAAAGGAAAGGGAATTATTCAAGCACCTGGCAGCATGAAGCAATCATGACTCAATGAGCTGAGAAAATGAATGAGTCAAAAATAAACCCTTCTTACCTAAACAGACTCTCTCTGCTTTGCTGTTTCCCTGATTCCTTCTCCCCTGAAAGGGTGCTGGGTCTCACAATGAGGGGCAGGTGGCACAAGACACTGTGACCCAGCCTCATCTTGCCCAGGGATCTACGTCCTGAGGTGCATTCAGAAGAGGGTGAGCGCTAGGCATTTGTCCTTCAAAGCATGGCCCCTGGACTGTTTTCATGAGTGGCTTTTCTAAAAAAGATCCCAAAGTGGCAGACCCATTACTGCTGTGAGAACATGTCTCCCTTGCTGAGCATGTCTCTTAGCCTCTGTACCTCCTTGATTTCATCTGTGAAATGGGAATAATACTAGCACCTCCCTTATTCCAGTTGTAATGTTTAAATGATGAACTTAAACGATGAGATAAAAAACTGTTGAAACTGTTTTATATTAGTGACTGATGATGTTAGTGATAATAAATGATAGCTATTATTTAATATTCTTAGCTGTGGTCGCAACATCTTGGAAATGCTTGTATTCCTAGTTCCTGTGAGGTCCCCCTCACAGATGCTTGCACCCCCTCTCCCAAAATACTCAGCCCATAACTCAACCCTGTTTGCTGAGTCCACGCGCCGGCTCAGCACATCCCACAATTCTGCCTTGACATGCCTCTGCCCCTCTGACCCCGTTCACAGCCTCTCACGCTCCCTTCCTGACCCTGAGCCCACGGACGCACTTGCGCACGTCCACGCCTCTGCCCACAGCTTCCCGAGCCCCAACACCCTTTGCCCAGCACAACCAGCCCTACTTGCTCTTCCAGGGCTCCGTTTCCATCCGCCGCGCAACCTGACCCTCTTGAACGGAAACACATTTTATCCCTATCAATTTGGTACTTAATTATAGCCTCCTTGTCTGTGTTCTCGTTTGTTTTCTGAGTGAAAACCTAATTTCCCCAACCCAGCTGACTTTCTGAGAGTAAGGCCGTGTGTCTCCACAGAGCCCGTCACTAGTGTACAGCTGGGGGTACCCAGCAGCAGCCCTGGGCTAGAATGGCATTTCCGCTTGAGCCAGTTCCTGTGGAAGTGGCCACGGAGGAGGCAGGGGCCACAACTGCAATTCCCTGAAGGGCTTCGTCATGACTACCCGTAACGGCTTATCTCCTGCCCAGGCCCCACTGAAGGCCAAACACAAGTCATTCTCCCCAGAGCCTGTTATTGGCTCCATTTTGCAGACAGGAAAACTGAGAGTGAAGTGATTTCCCTTGGGGGACAGAGCTGAGGCCACGACCTGCATTTAACCCATTAACAACACAACGGAGACAGTCTGGTCTCCTTTACCTTCTTATGTGGAACCTCTGGAACTAGAAGTCACCACCTGACATTCCTTGGCCAAATCTGACAACCAAGTTTGTTTCATTTGGTTTAATATATATACACATATATGTTAAAGCAGATGATTTATGAAAAATTGGATCCCTCACTAAATTTGAATTCACATTTTCAAATCAATCAAACATTTGAGAGAGAAAGAAAGTACTAGAAGAAAACGTAAGTTGATACTTGCACACTCTCGGGATTGTCAAAGACTTTCTAATGAATATATCAAGCCCAAATGTCATAAAAACTTTGACAGAAAAATTAAAATATCTGTATAGTGGGAAAAGAGAGAGAAAGGGAGAGGAAGAAGAAAATTAGGAAGTCAAAAGACAAATCAGGAAATAATATTTTCAATATGTAAGAAGACAAATGCTGTACTTGTTTTGCAAACATCCTGCTCCCAGGGGAAAACTACATAGATATTTCATGCTTCCCTTAGCATCTGCTTTCTCCCCATTCCTCTCTCCCAGAAGGCTGGGCTCCCAGGCCTCCTGGAGACGTGATTCTGTTGTTTTGTTTACCCGCCATCCAGACCCCGAGCATTTGTACGTCCACTCTCAAGCACACAGGAGGGGAGAGGCGACCTGCACCCCAGCTTCACTTAGGCTCCTGGGGACCAGAGGGGTGCGCCCCTCAGAGACAAGGATAATGCATTGTGCAGCGCAGGGCAAGTCACCTAATGTTTCTTAACGAAAGTCAGTTTCCTTCACCGTAAAATGCCACATGGATCTCTTTATTCAAGAGGCTGGAGAGAAGAAACAAGAATAGAAACGCCTGGCACATGGTAAGTACCCGATAAGTGGTGGTTGTAATTATCTGCACTTGTACCGCCGGCTTTGAGCATCAGAACTGTGCCTGTATTCACTGCACATTTTACTTCAGTTTTATATGTAAATGGGCCCCGAATAAGTATTTATTGGTATGTATGGCCCCACAGCTCCCAATGATTCCTGTTCATGCGAGTTTGAATGAGTAGTGAGTCTTCCTACACTTTCCAGTTTGGAGACGGCTTTTACACATAGACCCTGAGAAACACATGTAATACATGGCTTGTGAGAACCACCTGGGACTGACCACAGGGCCCTGAGAAGGAAGGGTGGAATCACAACGCAAAGCGGAATCTCTCCTGGGGAGAGCAGGGAGGGCGGGGAGAGAGGAAGAGACTGTGTGTGTGTAAACCCCAACCCAATCTTCCTTTCAGTTTACTCATCACGATCTCACTGAAGATAAGAGAGCTGTCTACCGCTTATCCACCCTCCCGCAAAAGAAAAAAATTAAACACAACCTTTTCAGGTTTGAAATCTTAGAAAGTTTTCGTAGTTTGATAATTCTTGTCAAAAGAACCTCAAAGGAAGATAACGGGCAGTCCTAACTCAACAACCCTCTTAATAATTGGATTTGATGAGCCTCTTAGTGACTGTGTGCCTGAGATGCAGCTTCTTGCGTGACTGAGGTCTGTGATGGGAACGTCTTTGTGAGAATGGCCAGGGGTTCCTGATATGACCAAACCATGAGACCACGTGTCCTGGGGGTTGCAACTTAAGAAGCAATTCCATTTCCTCCACAGTGAGTCTCCTTGCCTTGTGGACTACTTTTGGTCTTAATGCCATTAAAAGTGGAGCTTTCTGAAAAGTGTAATTTTTGAACGTGGAAAAACAAATTGCTTGCTCATTCTTGTCCTCAGCGGTGGAAGGTATGAGTGCAGCCACCCGGCGCAGGCCTCCCGCACTTTCAGCTTTCCCCTGGTAAGATATGGAAACTCAGAAAGACAGTAATTTGAATAAAGGTGGGAAGACCAAGTCTTGGGCAAATGTCTCCATTGTTTTTGCTTATTTTATCAAGTTGATGTGAATAAAAACTCCAGATTTTAAGGTAACATTAACGCCAGGATTTCAGCATTTCCCCCCCATTATACCAACTCTAATCAACCTCCATCTCCCCCTCCAGAAGGGGAAATACATGCCAATGTTTGACACAGAGCTTTGTAATCTGTTCAAGTTTTCCATTTTTTCGAGGGTTTAACTTTTAAAAAGTCCCAATCAAAGAGCCTGTCAAAAATGGAGAGTTACGAAAGCACTATCCATACCCCACGGCAAACCTTCACAACTGATTGGAGGGGACGGTGTCCGTCACCGTTGTTGCTTTCTATGTGCATCTCAAACTCACCTCAGACGCCAGCAGCCCGAACACCAGTGCCTGTCCCTGGTTCCTAACGCAGGGGCTGCCTGGGTCAAGCCCCCCGTGCGTTGTTCCACAGGCGAAGCAGTGGGGCCTGACACTGACCCTTGCCGGGAAGGGAGCCGCTGCTGTTCCCGGCTCCACCCACCTCCCCCACTCAAAGGCAGGCGGATCCGAGTGGGAGTGGAGGGCAGAGGAAAGGGGGATCTTTGCTGGAGAAAGCGGACGTGTGCTAGCCTAGAAAATGTAGCGCAAGACAGATGGCCAGGCGGGCCAGGCGGGCCAGGCGGACCGGGAAGCGGAGGTGCGGAGCTGGTCTCAACACAAGAATCAGGAGGCGGGGGCGAGAGCGGGTGCAGGTGCCAGCCACGGCGGCTGGCCTGGGCTAACCCGAGGCCCCGGGACGGGTCTGGTTCAGGAGGAGACCAGGGAAGAGCGAACAATCAGGGTCAGTTCTATTTTCAACCAAGAATCATTGAATCACAGTTGAAAACATACGTCTGGGCTTTGAGCACGGCCTCACAGGGACAACACGCTTGACACTGCGGACAAAGGGTAAGCAGAAGCCCTTCCTGCTGTGCATGTAGCCCCAGCACAGGTTCTGTCAGCCTGGAGGCATGGAAGCAGCCGCGCTGCTTGGGGTTTAACTGCTCATCATTGGGCTTCAACCAGCCCAGCACCTCCATCTGGGACCCTCCCACTCGCCGTCCCCCACCCACAGCAGCCAGGGCCACTCGGGTCATTCAGGTCAGTCTCGAGTCTACGTGTCAGGTGAAGCATCTCCACTCTGTTTGCTGCTGTGGGTCCCACACAGGCCAGAGCACACTGTCTCCCAGGGAACTGGTGGCCCTGCCATCCACATGCCCAGGCTGAGATCCCGTCATGCTGGCCTTAAGGTGAGAGCCAGCCAAGGCCACAAGTTCACACATTTGTTCCCAAGGCCCAGCTCAGGCCACGTGCTCCTGGGAGGCCGGTCAGACCAGGCTCTTACCCACTGGCAGGCTGCCATTCCTCCAACTGCAGGGGCGCCTCCACGGAACCCCAGTCCCCCCAGAAGGTTCTCTGCCCCCTTGCTCCTCGGAGGGCACCTGGCATCTATGCAAACCAGCTCCTTCCTCTGCAGGAACCAGCTGTGCCCATCAGGACCTAGACAGAGTCCTGTGGTCAGGCCATCCACAGGTCTGTTCCCCCATTCCCCGGGGCAGGAGGCACCTGTGTCCTTTGCTCTGCAGGCCCTTTGAGGCCACTCACACTAGTCATGAACAAGAGGACCTGCCATAGCCACCTATGCCAGGGAAGGGCTAGCAGCTTCTGCACTGGTGGAAGTTCTGACACTGTGAGCTTGCCGGGCACTCTGTTATACCTGGGACCCCAAATGGAAGTTTGTGGGAAGCCCAGTGGCTTGGAATCTTATGCCACACCCACCTAGGTGCTAGGTTCACCTGGGCAGGTCCAGGCATCGGGCAGCGCCATAATGGGCCTCCTTGGCGGGGAGTGGGGCCCCTGCGGCGTCCACCCCTCCAGCCTGTCCCAGGACAAGGACCACACCTGCACCCAAGGGGAAGGGGCTACGAGACTGTGACAAAACTCAAAGCGCTGCTTTGCTAAACTTTGCACCCCTTGGGAAACCCAAGACAGAAGTTTCCAGGGGAAACCAAGGAGAGGGGGAGCTGGTCCAGAGGTTCTGGAGAGGCTCCTGTGGCCCTGCCAGTGCAGGCAGCTTGGGCTGTGGCCGGGGAGCTGAGGGGGAATGGAAGGTGCCCCATGGGAGCCGCTGGAGCAGGCCTTTCAGAATGAGCTGGGGGATTTCTGCGGAGCAGGAAGAAACGCAGCAGGAACAAGACTGTTCTGTGCCTGTCACCTGATCCCGCTGTGCCCTGGTCTAGACTGGGGACACACACCCTCAAACAGCTGGGGCTTTTGCTCCATGGAAGCCTGCCAGGTCTTCTGCGTTCCATCTGTTTTCTGCCTATGGACAGGGCAGAGCGCTGTGCAGACCGCGCGCCTGGGCAGGGATGCCCGTTGTCCAGGCTGATAGCTGTCTCCTTCCTGCAGCCCCCTTGCCACTGCCACAGTGTGTCAGCCTGGGCGACGGGCATCCCTGCCCCAGGCGTGGACTGCACAGCGCTCTGCCCTGAGCGTCTTCTCCACCCTCGAGCACAGCAGATGCTGGCAGGTTTCTCCTGAGAAGCTGTATGTCCCATCCTGAGCTTACGGGTTTTCACTGCTTATAGTTTAAACCTGTCCCTTTCTGAAGATTACAGCAACATTATATTGCCATTTAAAAAATACTTTATTTATTAGTTTTAGAGAGAGAGGTATATAGAGAGAGGCAGAGAGGGAGAGAGACATCCATGTATGGTTGCTTTTCATCTGCCTTCAGCTACGGACTTGGCTGGAGACCTGGCTTGCAACCTGGTTACGTGCCCTGGCTGAGAATTGAACCAGCGACCTTTAGGTTTGCAGGCCAGCACCTTATCCACTGTGCCACCAGTCAGGGCTTATACTGCCATTTTTAAGAGCTCTTTGCTTTATTTTTGCCTTTTTATTGAATAATCTCTTAGAAGATTCCTTTTTCTTTACCTTATTTCTTTTTGTTTTGTAAGTGAATAAGAGAAAGAAGGAACAGAAGAGTATCAGCTATAAAGAGAAGGCTGAAATTATTCTTCTCCCCCATAGAGAGAAGTCTTTATTGTCATTGCTATTATAAAGGTAATGCTGCTTATGTCAACATTTTTAAAAATTAGAAAGATGTAAAGAAGAAGTAACAATGATTCCAGTTCACATTAGGCAGAAGACCATCATTATTAGTGTCCCACTAAACAGCTTACATATGTGTCTGTCTATGTACAGACACATGTAAGAAAGACGGACAGATGGGGAGCAAGTGAGCATGTGAGGGCCTTTCTAATTCCTTCCAGAAAAGCCCGGTACTGCCCCTAGAACCACTTGGGGATGACAGATAGATAAGCAAGCCCCATGTTTCAAAAAAACCCCATAATGCATGAGGCAGCTCCGCAGATCAAATGAACCACACAGGGCGGCCCTGCGGACGGCTCAGGAAAATCGCCAGAACCACACTGTTATCTAGTTTCCAGGACGATTCAGAACATCACCGGGAGGAAACTCACACTACCAAGCGTTATCTCTGACGTGCACCGTCATCTGATAGGGGCCGTGGGTGGGGAGCCCTCCTGCTGCAGCCCCGGCTTGCTCCCTGCATGATGCTGCAGAAAGCCCACGGGTGCGTGTCCACCCTCGGGTGGGCAGAATGCCCCAGAGACTCTGACAGAGCTTTTGAACTGGTTAATTGCTGGTCTACATCCAGGATAAACTGACTGTCTTTCCATCAAAGCAGGAATTTAAGATAAACCAACACAGAATGAAACAAAACTTTTACTAATGGAAGGAGAATCGGCCTGGTGCAATCCCCGTTTCCTCTTTGCAGTCACACAGTCTGAGTCAAAGGCCCCCACCCACCTAGGCTGTGTCCCATTGTGTCCCATGGAACATCTGGGACAGCACCCTAACGATGCACAGTTACCTGGGCGTCCTGCTGTTTATTTGCTCATCCGGCATCCCCACACTCACCCGCTGCAGCCCGCACGGACACTCTCTCTTGTGTGGGTGTGCGGGTGACAATCGCTCACTGGTAGGTCACCAAGAAGCCTAGCATCCATTTGGTGGACACTCCCTGATGTCACTGTGGAGAGGGTTCTGGCCCAGCCCGGGTAGCACAGCAGGTCTCTGGAAGGTTCCCTGCAACAGCTCAGGGCACGGCAGCTTACTGTGCTGAACTGGTGTTGCCACAGCAAGGATAGGATGTGACGACATGCAAGCTCACCTGTGCCCTGTAACTGGTCAGAGAAGCTGTCTTTGCAGAAATGATACTTGAACTTGGATGTATATACCCAAATGCGTGTAGTTGGGGTACCTGAAACTCAAACTGCCTTTCAAAATGTCTGAACCTGAACTCAGTACCCTTTATTTTCTCCCCCGGAACTGTCCTTGAGCTTTGGTTAAAGGGGCCTCCCACGGGGTGCCTATGTCAGAAACTTGGGAGTTGCCAGGGTCACACTGCCAACGTTCATGCCCCCATCCGCTCAGGGACCAAGCTGGGCCTCTTTTACCTTCTCTCTCGGCACCCCACTCTCCCCACCCTTTGTAATAGCTTCCTGGCCAGCTGACATGTTGCCAGTTCTGTCTCCTTTAAACCTGCATTTTGCACTTGAGCTAGGAAAAGTTACTGTATTTCCCTGCTTAAAACATTTTTACTAAAAGTCCAAGCTCTGGAGCCTGGCAAATAGGGTCTTCATCAACTGGTCCTGACACAGCCTACCCTGTCCTACCAGCAATTACCTTCTAGTGGCACCGAAGTGCCTATCAGTTCCTGCCCACGGTGTGGGCTCACTGTGTCGCGTGGCCGTGCCCCTTCTCTCTGCCCCCCACAGCTCCCGAAGTTCTCCAGGCCCTGCCCTATGGCCCCTCCCCAGGAAGGCTCCCCTGGGAAGGAGTGCAGTGTTGCCCAGGGACAGACACCACCCGAGGCACTGGCCGCAGGGAAAGCCTCCCAGTGCCTGCTGCTCATCCTGCCAGCAGCTTCCTGGCCTGAGTTGCCACACTGTTGACCCAGGATGCACCACCAAGGTGCCAGGTGCCTGCACCAGCAGATCAGGACAGTCCTGGGAGCTCTACCTGGCTGTGCACTGTCCCAGCTGCCTTAAGGATGGGCCCGTGTGGACTGGGCCACACTCCTGGGGAATGTGAACTCTGAGCACTCAGCATCACAACCAGCAGGCACCAGCTGGTCAAGAGCCAGGGGCCAAGAGTGGCGGTGTGAGGGTGACAGGCCAGAGTAGAGAAGACACCCGGAGAATGGGTGGAGACACAGTCAGCTCCGCGCCCACCGAGGACGGCCTGTGCCAGCTTCGGCTTCGGAGGGACAGACACACCTGCCGCCGCTGCGTGAGCAGCACACTGTAGGGAACTCCCTTGACTATGGGGCGGGATGCCCCCTGGAGGTGCGCCCCCCTCCCGTTGAGCGCGGCAGGGGTCCCCAGAGAGGTGTGGCACTGCGGTGCCAGGGCTCCCATGTGCTGCGTCCTGATCAGAGTCCCTTATCTCCTGAGGCCATCTAGACAACCCCCTGCCATTGCAGGGCTGGGTGGGCCTGCACCCCAGGCTGTCTTTCTGGGCTGGTGGCCTGCCTGGGAGAGCCTGCACCCCCTTCCTCTAGGAGAACCTGCCAGCAGTCCTGTCCTGCCCCAAAGCCTTCCTGGGAGAAAGGGCCAGTACACGGGGATGAGAGCCACCTGACACACCTGGCTGCCTACACCTCACTCCACGGAGCTCGGCAGGTGTCTGGCCACCCAACACAGAGCAAGTCTATCAGTGCCATTCTCCAACATTTGCTCACTGTGTGTCTCGTGTCTCACTTTAGTAATGCTCGTACTTCTTCAAATGTTCCCACCATTGCTTGTTGCGGTGACTGAACTCAATAGCCCGAGGGTGGCCTCTAAATGAAGAGCCCCAGGACTCTCGGTCAGAAGCCAGACACGGTTAAGGTGAGTGGGGAAAGTGTGCCAAACCCGAGATGAGCCGAAAGCCAGGCCTCTTTTGCCAAACGGTGAGCCAAGTTGTGAGGGCCAAGGGCAAGCCCTGGAAGGCAGGGCGCAGTGCCGCTGCAGTGGGTGCAGGAATGGTAAGAATGGGGTCCTGCCCCTCCACTGACGAGGAGCAAGGTTTGGGGGTCTGGAGAAGGTGCTCCAGCTGCAGGCAGCCATCACCAAGGCCACGCCAGGGCGAGGTCCTTGCTCTCCTGCCTGGGGGTGGGGGTGGGGGGGTGCTGCGGGAGGGGAGGGGGCCGTAGGGAGCCGCTGGAAGCTAGCAGAGGCTGTCATGGGGTTTAAGGAAAGAAGTGTCTGCATAACACAGGAATCCAAGTGCTGATGGAGGAGCTGCAGCCGCTGACCCAGAAGGCCCAGCTGGGAGAGTTATGAGGGTGACTACTCTCAACAACAGAGCTTCAACATGGCCCGAACTGCCTCTTATTGGAAGCACGGCCATCTAGGGCGTTCGGGCCAGAGAGGAGTCAGTGTCTGGCTTCAGAGCTTTGAAGAACAAGCTGACCTTCTTGTTAGCCGCTCGTGCAGCTGGTGGCTAAGGTGAAGCCAGTGCTCACTGCTGTTCAGAAAATCCTAGGGCGAAACCCACTCTGTCCATGCTCTATAAATGAAACAGCAGAGCAGGGACGACAGCCCAACATGGTTTACTGAATAGTTTTTGCCCACTGCTGGGAGCTACTATTCAGATAAAAAGGCTCCTTTCAAGAGATGACTGCTCATTGACAATGCTCCTGGTCACCTAGAGCTCTGAAGGAGCTGTACGGAGATCAATGTTGTTTTCATGACTGCTAACCCAATGGAGCAAGGCATAATCATGACTTTCAAGTCTTATAACTTAAGAAACACATCTACTAAAGCTGCCATAGATAGTGATTCCCTTGATGAATCTGGGGAAAGTATGTAAGTTGAAAAACTTCTGTAAAGGATTCATCAATTCCAGATGCCACTAAGAACATTCATAATTTATGGGAATAAGCCAAATATCAACATAAACAGGGCTTTGAAGAAGTTCACTCAAACTTCCATGGCTAACTTTGAGGGGTTCAAGACTTCAGTGTGGGAACTAACTGCAGATGTGGTAGAAACAGGAAGAGAAGTGGAACTGGGAGTTCTGCAACCTCCTGATGGAGTTTGAACGATGAGTGAATGAGGAGTTGCTTCTTAGAGATGGGCCAAGAAAGTAGTTTTTGAGACAGAATATATTCCTGGTGAAGGTGCTGCAAAGATTGTTGAAATGACAAAAATGGGATTTGTAATATCACAAATTAGTTGAAAAAGCAGTGGCAGAGTTGGAAAGAACCGCCTCCAAATTTGAGAGAAGTTCTGTTGTGGGTAAAATGCTATCAAGCCGCATCGCATACTATAGAGAAATCGTTCGTGAAAGGAAGAAGTCAACCTACTGGTAAACTTCATTGCTGTTTGAAAGTTGCCCCAGCCGCCCCAGCCATCAACACCGCCCACCTCATCGGCCCGCTATGAGCACTGAGATAAGGCCCTTTACGAACAAAAACGTGTGCCCAACTAAAGGCTCGATACATGGGTAGCATTTTTTTTAAAGCAACGAAGAATTTTTAAACTAAAGTACATATTTATATTTTTAGACATAATGCTATAGCACAGTTAATAGGCTATAGTACAGTGTGAACATAACTTTTATTACATGTACTGGGAAACCCAAAGATCATGTGACTTGCTTCACTGAGATTTATGCCTTGTTGCAGTGGTCTGGAACCAAACTCACAATGTCTCCAAGGTATACCTATAACTATTACAAGACTATAAAACACATAAACTGAAACTGCTCTCACACTCTATTGGCCTACTTCCAACAATAGCCTTTTATAATACAATTTGACAGTACCCATCATGAATAGCCAGATGTCCTGCTAGGTGGGCACTGAATTGTGCCCCCTAAAAAGGTTATGTTGATTGAAGTCCTAACCTCTGGAACTTAGGAATGCAACCTTATTTGGAAGGCAGGCCTTTGCAGCTGGAATTAGTTAAGATAAGGTCATACTGGAATAAGGTGGGCCCTGAGCCCAAGGATGGGCATCCTGTACAGAGGATGTGTGAAAATACCAAGAACACACCCTGTGGCCACATAGACAGAGGTGCATGTAAAAGAACAAGGCACCTGTAAGCCAGGGAAGGGCAAGAATCACCACCGAGAGCCAGAGGTAGGGGAATGGTAAGGAAAAGATTTTCAGTCAGACCCAACCCTGTGAAATCTTGATTTTGATGCTTATGCTCCAGAACTGTGAGAATGAGCTTTGTTGTTTTAAGCCACCCACTAGGGGGGATTTTTGTTACAAATGCCCTAGGAAGCTCAACATATACCCCAACCCCCAAACAAAATGAAGCCCACCTGGGGAAACTATGCTGAAGATACAGTTTAAAATACAGAAATATTCATAACACGAACATGTCCATTATGGTTTACTTATAAGTGGGAAAAACAGTAATCAAAATGGCTATGTAAATGATGCTCATGAAAATTATACATCTTGAAGAGTGCTTTTGATGCTTAATTAGTGTGTTGACTTGGCTAGGCCCTCAGGTACCCTGATACCTGGTCCAACGCTCTGGGTGTGTCTGTGAGGTGCTCCAGGGTGAGGTGAATATGGGACGGGAGAAGCATTTGGCCTGCCCAGCGTGAGGTGGGTCTTTCTAATCAGTGGAAGAACTGCAGGGAAGAGGCCAAGGGAGAGAACACACATCCTGCCTGTGTGTGAAGATCAGGTCAGGCTCTTCCTGGAGTAGAAGACAAAATGGATGGCTTCCAAGATGTCCTTCCCTTTCCCCTTAGGTGCATCCAGAAGTTCACCTCCTAGCAGCCCACGATCTCCTCAGGGAATCGGGATACTCTGCATCTCCAACAACCCACAGCAACAGAGACTCTCAGCACACCAACGGCTACTGAAGGATTTAGAAAGCACAGGTTTCCTTCTGACTTGGAAAATCAGTAATATGCCCAGCATTGGGATGAAAACAAAGACGTCAGAAGAATTCAGCCCTTCCAAACAATCCATGCCTACTTTAAACTTTGGCCTCTTGCCTAACCCCAGTGCCTGGCCAAGAGCAGCGTAGGGGTTGCAGGGGTCCTGGGCCCACACCACACGGCCAGGGTGCAGCTTCTCTCCATCTGCGCACGCCTGCGGCCTAGTTCCCGCTGCCTTGGAAGCTAAGGCTATTCTTAAGAGCTAGTTAGGTACGCGCCTCTGGTGGTGACTTTTTACATGTCAACACGTCTCTGTGTGAGTGTCCAGTTTCCGTCAAAAAATGAGAATACGTATCATTTTCCCTCCCCCTCCAACTGCGAGAATCCGTCAGCCAGTTCCCCGGGCTCACACG
Source organism: Noctilio leporinus (assembly GCA_004026585.1). Classification (NCBI taxonomy): domain Eukaryota; kingdom Metazoa; phylum Chordata; class Mammalia; order Chiroptera; family Noctilionidae; genus Noctilio; species Noctilio leporinus. Next base: position 279,148 of record PVIW01001363.1, on the reverse strand, counting down.
TCTAATTTTCTGCTTCTCTCGGCCTCAGGACAGAACCACCAGCATCTCAGGGGAGGGGCCGTTCCACGGCTGGATTTAGAAGCAGGCTCAGGGGATGTGGGGAGGGGCGCTCTGCTCTGAGAGCATAGAGTGGAGCTGGAGGCAACAGAAAAGAGAGTTACCTCCTTGGTAACTTACTGCCTTGGTTCCAAGGGGCTCTGTCTGGGATTCCAGGAGGCTTGGCTGTCTGTGAGGCGCCAGGAAGGATTCAAATCTTTTCCCGGTTCAGAGCAGGACCAGCCTGGGGATGGCGGAGATGCAGTGGCAGGTGCTCCACTCTTGCCCTCTTCTGCATCCGACTCCCAGATGCTGTGGGACAAAGCAAGATTTAGGAAGGACAGAGTGAAGCCCCTTGCTATAATCCCCTTTCCTCCCCCTGCAGCCTCTCCACATCCACTGTCCAGTGACCTGTAGAGATGACCGGAGAGAAGATAAAGGAGTTGAAGCAAAGTTGGGGAAAGCTCCTGGGGCTCAGCTAGGGAAGCCAAGTTATCTGTGTTGTCTGCAGAGCTGGCCAACCCTCAAGCCATGACAGCAGAGGGGCCAAGGGGGAAGGGAGAATCACGGGAATACACAGACACCATGAGGAAATCACGGGGGAATAACTTCCATTTGTAGGGTAATAAGAAACTGAAGCCTCAATTGCTTCAGTTCTCCAGATCAGCTGGGTGCCCCGGAGGCAGGGCCCGGGAGGCTGGGCTGAAAACCATGGGCAAGAGGAGCCATGGCTGGCACACAGGCCCCACGTTCGGGTTGCTTCCATGAACATGGCTGCTTCTATAGGGTAGGGCAGCTGGACCAGCAAATCTAGGTCCTTGTGCCTATCACCACCAACCACCACCACCTATCACTTTGTGCCATCCACTTCCTGCTTCTGGAAGAAAGTAAATTGCCCTGCACTAAACAGCATGCACTTACATACTTCGCATAGTTTGCTCTGTGTGGCTGACACTGTGTGTGGTTTACCCAGACCCCTCTCCATGGTCACCACCCACCCTTCCCCCTTTCTCCCTGCTTGAAATGTACCATGTATGTTTGGAATTGCAGCAGCCATTTTGTCGTCATGAGGTGACAGACATAGATAACTAAGGCTAAGAATCACAGATGTTAACCTTGACATTGTCGAGCTACTAAGCCAATACCAGCAAGTACACACACCCAGACTCCTTATTAATGCCTACACAAATAGGATTTTATTGTTTAGGCACTAATCTGGGTTATGTTACTCTCAACCTTAAAGCTTTCCTAAAGAATACAGGAAGTCCACTAACTTTATGGAATTGTTGGCCCCTGGCTGGTGGCACAGTGGATAAGGTGCCAGCCTGCGAACCCCAAGGTCGCTGGTTTGACTCCCAGTCAGGACACATAACCAGGTCTCCAGCCAGGTCTCCAGCCAGGTCTGTAGCTGGAGGCAGGTGAAAGGCAACCATACATGATGTCTCTTTCCCTCTCTGCCTCTCTCCCTTCCCCTCTCTCTAAAAATAATTTTAAAAATCTTTAAAAATACTTAGGAATAAACAACCAAGTAGGTGAACGACTCATATACTAAAAACTATAAAACATTAGTAAGAGAAAAGAAAGAAGACACAAATAAATGAAAAGACAACCCATAGTCATGAACTGGAAGGCTTATTAATGTCCATACTAGCCAAACCAATTTTTAATTTCAACATTATCCCCATCAAAATTAAAATATTTTTTAAAGAATTAGAAAAAATACTAAAATTCATTTCAAAGCATAAAAGTCCCAAAATAGCCAAAGCAAAGGAAGGAGTTATAAAGCTGGAGCCTTTCCTAATTCCAAATATGTTACAAAGCTAGAGTAATTAAAATTGTATAATACTGGTATAAAGACAGGCATATGGCCCAGTGGAACAGAATCGAGACTGTAAAAATAAGCCTATGCATACACAGTCAATTTTCAGCAAAGGTACAATATAATAAAATACAATGGGGCCAAAATAATTTCAAAAAAGTTTGTACAAAAAACTGGATATCCACATGCAAAATAATGAAACTGAACCCTTATCTTGAACTAGACACAAAAATCAACCCAAATGGATTAATGCCTTAGATGTAAGACCTGAAACTATAAAACTCCTAGAAGAAAAGCTTCTTGACACTGATCTTAGCAATGATTTCTTGGATATGACACCAATAGCAAAGGAAACAAAACCAAAAGTCTACAAGGGACACTATATAAAACTAAAAAGCTTCTTCACAGTAAAGAACAATAAATGGAATAAAAGGCAACCTACAGAATGGGAGAAAATATTTGCAAAACATATATCTGATGAGGGGTTAATATCCAAAATATATAAGGAACTCCTATAGCTCAATAGTAAAAACAAAAACAAAAACACATAACCCAATTAAAACATGAGCAAAGGACTGGATCAGATATTTCTCCAGAAAAGACATACAATGCCAACATGTATGTGAAAAGGTGCGCAACATCACTAATCATTAGGGAATTGCAATTCAAAACCACACTGAGATACCATCTCATACCTGTTAGGATGGCTGTGACTAAATAAATAAATAAAGTTGGTAAGGATATAAAGAAATTGGAACCCTAGTACACTGTTGATAAAATGTACCTATGGAAAACTATATGGTGATTCTTCAAAAAAATTAAATATAGAGCTATCATATGATCCAGTAATTCCACTCTGGGTATATTTAAAAAATTGATATCTGCATGCCTATATTCACTGCAGCATTCTTCACAATAGCCAAAATATGGAAACAACCTACAACGAATATCCATCAACAAATGAGTGGATAAAGAAAATGTTTAACACATATATAATAAAACATTGTTTAACCTTTAAAGAGAAAGAGATCCTACCTTGCTGTCGCAAGGATAACCCTGGAGGACACATTGCTAAGTGAAATGAGCCAGTTCTAGAGGGAGAAATACTGCCCGATTCCACCAACGTCGGGCATCTGATCAAGTTCAACACATAGAAACAGGAAGGAGAACTGTTGCCAAGAACGGAGGAAGGGGCAGTGGGGAGTCAATGTTCGATGGGTATAAAGCTTCATTTGCGCAGGACGAGGACGTTCTGAGAGATACACTGCACAACTTAGTGCCTGCTGTTACCAACACTGCAGTGTGTGCTTAAAAGTGTTCCTAATAGTAGGTCTCTGTTAACTGTTATCACCATTAAAGGGGAGTACAGGATAGACATGTTTATTAGCTTGATTGTAGTGATGGTTTCATAGATATGTCTATGTCCAAACTTGTCAGAATGTATACATTAAACACATACAACATTTTGTATATCAATTACACCTCAATAAAGCTGTGAAAAATTGGTAACTTTGGAAAGCATTTGTATTCTTAGAAATTAGGTTTAGATATGTTTGAACTCTCTGTAAATGTGGTCAATTATAACACATAAAATAAAATTTCCAATTTAATAAAGTGATTATCCCTGAAACAATGCTAGTTATGAAAGATTTTTGAGTCATACACATATTAAAGTCAGAATTAAAAGATAATGGCTGTTCCTGTGATTGCTCATTCATGGCATCTCAAACTCTACTTTGTGTGCTATGGGTTTGTGGTTTCATCTGTTTTTCCATCTTCAAGCTCACACCTGACTTGAAATTGGGGAGAGAGTTGCATTTTCTCAGAAAGTGACTCTCTCTGAGGTTAGATGCTGGAGTGGGCACAATGGGGTTTATTCCCAATCTCAGTAAATGCCATCCCCCCTCTCCCACCCTACACCAAACTCTGCTGTTGTCTATCTGAAAAGAGACAAGAAATATCATGTTGATAATTTGGTTTAAGTAGCATATTTTGAGACAGTGGGAGGTTAACCATTTTCCACTAAACTAATTTAATAAAATTAATGTTTTACCTACTTTGTTTCTAGTTACTGACTTATTTTTAATTTGGATAGAAACTTTTAGCCCAATATCTATGGCCAAAAAACACTAAAATCCCATTAACAAGTGATGGGGAAGACCATGGAGCCGTTGTTTGTGGAATTAGTCCATATTTCTACAGTATTTGTTCATACAGTTATTTATCTTAAAATGTACTTTTCAACATTCAGGTTTACTAATCTGCGGAATGCTGCCATTTTCATTTACGAGTTGAAGAAAAAGCATTTCTGCTTTTAACATTTGGAACTTCAATGGGTGATAAAAACTGGCAATAGGAGTAGTGATGAATGTCACGTGGTATCTCACCATTTAACAATAAAGGCATTTATAACATTTAATTCATTTAATTAAATGTTAATTCATTTAATTCATTCTTCCTAACTGTAATAGCACAACTTTTCACACACATTGGTTATATACACAATTCTTAGAGAGAAATAGTTTCATCTGAGGACTTCACTTATTTCAGTGTAGCCACAAACCAAAAGCATACAGCCTATGCCTATCTTTCAACCACAAATGCAAAGTTAGCAAAAAAAAAAAAAAAAAAATTAACAGCTCTGAGATATAATTTACACACCCTCAGTGTACAATTTAGTGGTTTGCAGTATACTCGCAGAGCTGGGCAGCATCGTCACCAGGAGCTGCAGGGTCTGTTCAGCACCCACCAGCAGCCCCTCTGTACTCTCTCTTAGCCCAGCCCCTCAGGCCACTGCCCCTCCGATGTGTCATACACAGCATCAGGCACATTTGGTCTTTTGTGACCAGGTTCTTGAAACCAGTTCAGTGTTGTCAAGGTTCATGTGTGTATTTTTGCTGCCTAATAACCCTCCATTGTGTGGACACACCGTCAGCCCACGGGAGCTGTAGGGCTTCCACTTTCTGCCTGTTGGGGTGAATGCTGCTACGAACATTTGCACAAGTTTTTGTGGGGTTCCGTCTTCATTTCTCCTGGGAATATACCTAGGAGTGGAACTGCTGGTTAGAGGGTACTTGATTTTCAATGTTTTGAAAAACTGCTGAACTGTCTTCCAAAGCAGCTGTACCATCATTTTACATTCCCATCAGCCATGCATCATGGTTCCAACTTCTTCACAACCTTGCCAACTCTTGCTATTGTCTTTTTTTGTTTTTGTTATCCCAATGGGTATGAAGAGGCATCACACTGTGCCTTTGATTTGCTTTTCCCTAATGATCAATGGGAATGAGCATTTTTTATGTGCTTTCTGGTCACATATACATTGTTTTTGAAGAAATGCCTATTGGACTCATTTGGCTATTTTTAAGCTGCAATATTTGTCTTTTTGTTGTTGAGTTGCAAGAGTTCTTTTTATATCCTAGATAGAAATAACTTACAAGATACTTAACTTGCAAATATTTTCTCCCATTCTGTGGGTTGTCTGCCCTTTCACTTTCTTATGGTGTCCTTTAAAACATACAATCTTTCAATTTTGATGAAGTCCAGCTCAATTAAATTTTCCTTTTATTAATTTTGCACTTGGTGACATATTTAAGAAACCATTGCCTGATTTAAAGTAAAACAAAATTTACCCCTGTTTTATTTCAAGTCTAACTGAAGCTCTAAAATTTAGTTCCATGATCCACTTTGAATTCACACTTGTTTGCACGTGGTGTACAGTGGGTGTCGAACATCACTCATTTGCATATGCCCATCCAATTTTCTCAGCACCAGCTGTTGAGAAGGACCACCCTTCCTCCACTGATTGCCTTGGCACCTTTGTCAAAAATCACCTGGCCATAAACGCAAGGGTTTGCCTCTGGACTCTCAATTCTACTCCACTAATTATGTGCCTACACTTCTGCCACGGAAGCTAGAAAATTTTACCCTTGGTGATGAACTGCCAGCTCACCCCTTGTATGCCCTGTCTCGGTAAGGCAACCCCCGCTGCACGTCTATGCCGAAGATCAAGGTAGTTCCATTTGGGTGGTGAAGGGTAGCAGAATCAGCCACCTCAAAATATGCCTCTTTGGCATAAGAATTCTATCTTGAGTTGGTTATTTTGAGATCCAAAGTCAGGAGAAGCTCTGTAAACAGAAGCTGATCCTTTTGTAAGGGAGCCTACACAATGAAGGGAATTTGCGTAAGAAAGGGGGCCTGCACCAGGAGGAGAGCTATCACCAGAGACAACCTGTTGGCCACCACAGGCCTTGTCTGCAGGGCAGTTCACCCAGCAGTCCCCTCTTGCCTTCCTGCAGGGCCTCCCCACACTGAGGGCCTGACCTCTGTGTCCTTTTTTACTGAGCACGGGATATTCCTCTCGATGTCTGGCTGCCTTTTGAGTCTCAGTCTCATATCTTGTGGAGCTCCTGCAGGCACATGCACATGAAAGTAGAATTGTTTACTTTTCCTCCTATTAATTTCTCTTTTATTATGGCTTGGGGAAGGGCTTGATTTCAGCCAAGCACCTTGGAAGGGTAGAATGAAAATAACTGTTCCTTTGCCGCAATGGACAGGGACCCTGTTAGATGGAACTGACATACTATGCAATACTATTTCTGTTATACCATAACCTCTAGAACCATATAGAATGTTTAAAAATTATTCAGCCAATTAACTTTATTTTTCCTGGAGTTTAACCTGGCAATGCCAGTGTGGTAAAATTTTCCACCTGCCTTCTTCTCAACCCTTAAATCAGGCAGATTGGTAAACCTGGATGATATCAAGAACTTATGCCAACCTAGTGTCATCATTTACAAAACATACCTTAAATGGAAAGGGGGGAGGGGATAGCCTATAAGACACAGGTCATGAGATCACTCATTCATTCCAAGTTAACAGTTCATTCATTCTAAGTTAACAGATCAGTGTTGTGTGCTTTCATTTAAGCGACAGTTATTTGTTCTTCATAAGAGGCCAGCGAAGTCAGTGCGGCCATTTTAGAGATGACAAGTAAGGCTGGGGGAGGACAAGTAACTTGTCCAAAGTCCTACAGCCAGCGTGTGGTAAGTAGGACACCCCCATGTGCGGACTGCATGTAGGGGTGTGACCAGCATCAGCACCAATTCAGCACACCCTCCTCCCGCCTCCTCAGTCTCCCTCATGTCCCCTCCCTGCTCAATAAAGTGGCAGCTAGTTGGCAGGCGAGGAAAACAGGCTCCTCCTATTGATAAGGAGTATAAGGTTGTTAGGAACTTTCCGGATAAGCATAAAAACCTTTCAATGTTCATATTATTTGACCCAGGAATTCCATATGTAGGATTTTAACCTAAGAGGATAATCAGAAACTTGCACAAATGTTTATGTGCAAAAGATTTTAGTGATTTACAGAATATTCATGATTGCGAATGACTGGCATTAATGGAAGTTCCAATAAAAGAATACAGTTACACAACAGAATTCTATGATGTTAATACTAATGTTTTGGAAGAATACTGAATGTGAGATATTTATAACACATTATTAAGGAAAAAGAACATGTCAAACCATAGGGGGAAAAAAAACTAGATGGTCATATACCAATATGTGTTAATAATAGTTATCTTTGCCTAGTAGGATTACAATTAATTTTATTAAGTTTCTTTGTATTTTCCAAATTTCCTATAACTAATACGTATTACTTCATAATTGGATAATGATGTTATAACTTTTAAAGAGAAAACAGGGTTATGTTCTTTTAAAATGTGTATTTAGTGTTTGAAACAAGACAACAGGCCCCAAATGGAGTTGCTAAAGCGAGCACCGTCACCAAACTGCGACTTTACAGTCCCTGCTCTCCAATAAGACCGCCTACCGGCACCAGTGAGGTCCTTGGCTGAGCCCTGCCATCATCTACAGGGCGCCTCACCTTTTTGCATGAGCAACGGGGCGGTGTCAGAGACACATCAAGTGCCCCGGGGCTTTAAAAGACTCCCATAGGAGAGCCGACAGGAGTGAGCCCCTGCCTCTGCAGCTGAGGCCCTGGAAACCACGAGCTGCTCCCAGGGGCAGCCCAGGCCAAGGGCAACGGGCCGGAGGGCTCACGAGAATCCAGCCTTCTCCACAGGCCTGGGGGCCTGGAACTGGGCATGAGTATTTTACATGGAAAATGTACAAGATCAATAGGAGCCAGGAAGGCTTGGGGTTCTGCTCTAATTTCCCCTCTAACTTAAGTATGTGATCTTGGGGAAGTCACTCCATCGCTACAAACATCAAGTTTCTCACCAGTAAAATGTGATTCAATCAGAGAGAGTGTTTGATAACACTTGCCAAATGACAAGGACCAAGGAAATCATTCCTCCCATTCCAAAGGGTTGAGGGTGGTGGACACCATCAAAGGCAGCCAGAGAGAGCACACCAGGACGAGACCCACCGAGATACTGGGGCAGATTGGCAGGCCAGCGCCACAATGGGGAGGACCCCAGGTGACCGAGACAGGTGCTGGGCACCGACCCACACCTAAGGAAGTGCAGATTTCCATGGCAAACACAGCTCCTAGCAGAATTCTGGGAGGTACAGAGGTTGCCCAACAACACACCTTAATGTCAAAGGGAGAGAATGCATCTTACTAAGCCCGGAGGCCTTGAGAGGTGCTGCCGAGAGATGCACGAACATGGAACCGAGCTCTGGACTAAATTCAGTTTCACAAAGCTATGCTGGGGGGTGGGGCAGCAGGAAGAAGGACTTCCTGCAGGAGGCAGTGTCTTGGACAGTCAGCTTTGAGGGACGAATGATGCATGCAGCTCACTGACTGGGCAGCTCCAGGGACAAGGATTTCCTTTTTGGGGGACTTGGGCTCTTCTTGAGTCGAAGAGGCTGAGTCGCAAACAATGCTCATAAGCAATTACAATAGCTTCTTACTGGATAGAAAAATGTTATTTTCCAAGGGGAAGTACGGAGGCAACCTGGGTACAGCGGGCAGTCTACTGCTGCCTTTGTCACCACTGCAGCCAGTGAGTGAGGCCAGCCCGTGTTAGACGCGTTAAAAAGTGAAAGCATCCACAGCATATGGGAGCTTTCTCTGCAAGCAATTCAAGACAGAAATGAGGCCAACCTCCACAATGGTGCCAGTTACGCAATCACGTGTCTGCAGGGCCCCGCGCAGGTCACCCCGTTGACCCATTCTCTAGTGGAGACAGCCGGAGCAGGAGAAGCACCGAGACCGAGCATCAAAGGCCATGCTGGAAAAGCCCCCGCGGAGCAATGTGTGGGCCCGAGGCCTTCCACTCTGGAAGGGCGAGGCCTGCGCTGATGATACCAGGATGAGACACCGAAATCTTGAAAGAAGCGAAACGAGCTCACAGGGTAGTAGCCTTTCCCTTGAACAAATGCTAATTCTGTGGTCTGGGTCAAAAAGGCACAGAGGGGTGTTTTGCATTTATTAGTAATATAATGAAAAGATCAGGATCATCTGTCTCTACCCTACCCTGTGTCTTCTCTTCTAAAATAAAAATCGTTTGTCTCTAGTCTGGCTTTCCTTCCTTTTTCCTCCACTGGAGGAACTATAATGTTTTACTTCGAAGTTTTCCGTCCTGCAGACTGTTGCCTACTGCACAGATGAACAGCAGGGGCTGCTTCCCTGGTGTCTGCAAGCACACTCGCTGAGTGTTCTTTCGAGTACCTACCCTGGCTGCCCACCCGGGGGTCCCATGATCCCAGCTGGGCCATGCTGCTCAACCTAGGTTCAAGTCTGCGCCTTCTCTGAAACGCTCTCTCCCTGCCTATCTGGAAGCATGGCCAGCCTTTCACCCAGGATTATGCTCATCTCTGTGCACGTCTGCCCTGCCCCACCTCAGGTTCTTTCAGAAGGAATACAAAGGGGTGGGAAGCATGGACTTTGAGTCAGAATTTTCTGCTTCCCAATCCTTGTTTTGCCCCTTCCTGCAGTGAGGGCTGAATACCCAGGAGAAATGACCTACCTTCTCTGAGCTTCATTCAGTTTTCTAATCTACAAACCTGGACACCTCACTCACCAGTTGATGGTAAGGCTCCCCCTAGACTGGGGGCCAGCATGCTGGGAAGTGTCTTTCCCCCTCTGCGGGCACTATAGGTGCAAAATAAAGGTCTGTTTAAAGACTAGACAAGAAACGAGCGTGGCAGTACAAATGAAGGCGTTCCAAGCAATTTCTTCAAGAAAGGAGAGAACTGTGTCTTGAGTTCTCCCCAGCTGAAATGAGAAGTGTAGCTGTATACCACCAGCCAGCCAGTCAGCACATTACACTGGAGACAAACTAATACACACACTCCTTATCCCCCTCAGGCTACTGAAGGAGAAAGTACCAATCTTCTTTCATAATTATTGCTACATTTATGGTACCCCAGCAGCCTTTGAAGACCAGTGCAAATCTATTAAAGAGGTGAAAACATACAGATTGGTTTATATACCACACAGGTAAAGTATTTAGTATAAAACTAATACCGGCACCCTTAAATGGATTCATTTTTTCATAAAGGTGCTCCAGGCATGACAATCGATGGCCCTGCTAATAACTGTTGTCATTGCGTTCTGGCAGCCATGTTAGAAGAGTCATCTTGCGCTAAGTGCAGGTATCCGCGCTGAGGACCACTCTCGGACCACAGGGCACACGCACCCATGGCCCCTCACGTCCTCCTGAGTGGGTCACTACAGGTGCACTGCCTGCTGGCCACATCACATTGTCTTTCTCCTGAAGAATGGGCAATGGTATCCAGAAGTTCCAGTTAGTAATCTTCCCTCAGACACACGTGGGGATCCCTACTGTCATGCTTGTTTTCTGCCTTATGTTGAAACAAATATAAGCTTGGGGGCGGGGGAGAAAGAAAGGGAGAGAAAGAAGAGAGAGAAGGGGGAGGGAGATAGACATGAATTGTACACAGGGAGGCACCTTACAGCTCAGGTGGCCCCTTGGAACCAAGAGGAAGAAGAGCATCCTTGGGTCTTGCAACATTCCAACTCTTGTTACATCCCCTTGATGCCCAGCAGAAATAATATAAAGGAGCAAAAATACATTTGCCTCTCTCACACACACATACCCACCCCCCCAACATCAGTACCCTGGGATGCAAAACACTGTCTGTTTGCTGAATACTGCATGTTTTTAAAAAGTGCCACAGACAGAGATCAACATGGATACAAGAAACATATGAAAATTAAAACAGCGTAGAGCAGCATCTCAGGGCCCGTGAGCGGGGTGCACCCAACTTGACGTCTCTGGCTGATTATGTAAGAAGCGACCTACTGTGCTGTAGGCACTGGCTCAGGCGCTGTGGAGGTAAAAAGGCAAACCGGCCTGGAACAGGAAACCAGTCTTCTTCCTGTCTAAGCAACAAATCTAAAAGTTAATTTTTTTCAGCTATTTACTCTGGCTTTGTCCACCACAATGGGGTGTGTCACATGTTCAGTAGAGAGAAGAACATTTTCATGAGCCTCTTTGGTCTCCCCACCCTCTTCAAGGAGGAGGAAAAACTGCTTCACACAGAGGACGGGAGGCGTGTGCTTTGGAACTGCCACATGAGTGTGGGCTCCAGCCACCAGGAGGGGTTTCACCTACATCCATTCAGTCAGCACTGGGGGTTTCGAGAAATTCCAAAGAGTCATCAGAAGAGGAAAAATAAAGGTAATGCTTTCTTGCCACACAGGTAGAATCTTTGAAAATATGTGTAATATGTAAAATATTTTGACACCCCCATGTTATTTTTCCAGAATTAACAGTATAAATTGCCCCTCTCGTGCAAGAGCTCCCTATCTGCCTCCCTAGTCACTACCGGCGGCCACCTCGCTCCTGCCACCATGCACAAGATGCACTTCCTGTCCTGCATAGCACTAACTCTTGCCTTCCTAGCAGACGGCGCACCCACCTCAGGCTCCAGACAGGAGGCCCGGCTGCAGCTGGAGCAGTTGACGCTGGACTTACAGCGGCTGCTGGACGAGGTCTCTGTAAGTCTCCCCCTTTCTTACTGGACAGGCTGCATTTCGCTTTCCTGCCTGTGGTGCACTTTGTGATAACCACCTGTTGTGCTTTCTCAGAGTTACTTGAAGGCTGAACCCTCCTCCTCCATGATGATCTCGTTTAAATTTTACATGCCCAAGAAGGTGAGTACAACTTTCCTCATTCATTTTTGTATTTTATTAAGACTCAAAGAAAGATGGAAACTTGCATGCTGGCTGTGTTCATAGCCGCTACGCCTGAGAAAAAGAATCGGTTACTTTAATTAACAAAAAGAAAAGCCCAAGTTTGATCATGGGGTTTTTTTCAAGTGGCTTTGCCTATGTATTTTTTAGGTATACTTCCTTGTGTCTGGAGGGTTAGGGAGGGGGAAGAAAACACAAGAACACTATTTTCACTTTACTGCTGGGACAGTTTTAAAATAAGATTATGTTGATGACTTTGTTCTCTGAAAATGTAAAACTCTAGAGAGATTCTATGATATACTTTTACCATGCAAACGATCAAAACCGGTGTGAGAAGAGCCCACTTTAGGGTAAACGCTTGGCTTTAGGGGAGAGGCCTGTGGGCAGCAAAGGACCCACCTGCAGCCCAGACCGCTCCAGGCTGGCGGACGGAGCCGGCCTCTCAGCTCCACCTTGTCCTAGCTTCTGCAGGCTTGGACAAGTGACCTCCTCTTTGGGACTCAGTTTCTTGTCTACACCTGTGAGTAACTGCATAGACTTTGTACAGACTGTGAGGACTGAGGAGTCCATAGGAAGGACTCCTAACAGCATCTGGCACAAAGCAAGCACCATATAAGCACTGGCTATTAGCAGTGGTAAGCAGTGAAGACAAAATTCTCCCTGGGGAGTAGAAAGTCAAATTTGAGACTTACACATCTTTCATGCCAACAGAACTAGAAACTTTTTCTGCCCACCTCCTTTTCCAAGTTTGGGAGCTCAAGTCGGTCATCTGGGGTTCAGGCAGCAGAGCAGCACCGAGAGTCCAAGTCCCCACTGCCCAGGACTGCTAACATGTTGCTGCTGGGCCAGTGCACAGGGGCCAGGCAGAGCCTGCCCCAGGGTGCGCATCCTGGCCAAGAAAATGAGACGTAAAGGATCACAGATGCGATGCCCCTGATCTACAGCTAACTTATGCGAATTAGGCATCAAGTGGCTCTTTTGATGAGAAAGAGGTAACTTACAGGTCTCCAGCTTTAGCAGAGGCATGCACCTCTTCCCTCCAGCACCGGGAAAGACTAGGCTTCTCCGAGGGCGCTGGCTCCAAGTCCACACACCGAGAGCTCACACCCGGAACCTAGAGAGCTGCAATGGCAGGCTGAGAGGCCAGCAGATGCACATGTGAGGCTGTGTGGTGTGGCCCTGCCTCTCCCTCTGAACATTGTTAGAAAGATAATGGGAGACGTCTAGCTGAGAAGGTGGTAGATTCTTTGAAATTTAACAGTTTCTAAATGACAACTCAAGATCCAGCTGAAACCAAAACTAAGGTGATAAACTCCATTCACTTGTTCATTTTACCACCATTCCATGATTCTAAAAGATTTTGGAAAACTAAAAAACACATAATTCAAAGGAGACTATGTAATGCTGAAAAAACTGAAATTTTTTCCTGGCTCCTCCTAGTCGTGTGGCCTTAAGGAAAACACAAATTCTTGAGATTCCTTATTTGTAAAATTGAGAGACCACTGCATTGCCTATCTCAACAGGTGGCTGGGAGACTTAAATAGGCTTATTTAGGCAAAAACACTTAGAAATTTTAAGGTACTACAGAAATGTGAAATATTATCATTGTGCGTGTATCTAAATCAAGAGGTCCAGCCAAAAATCCTTCAAATACTATTAACATTTTATTTAGCTGGCATACTTTTTTAAATGCATCTTAAAGTACTCATAGAAAAGAATGAAGATGCAATTACATGTGACTTGCTATTTTGAGAGCCATTACTAATAGTTACAAGCACCTGGTCTATAAAATGTTGGGACTGTGAATGATGGCTTCCAAGAGCTCTGTGAGTCTCAACTCTTAAGCCATGAAATATTAGAATCATAGGGTGTAACCCCGTACTTCCACATTCTGATTACTCTGGCCCTGTAACTGCTCTGCAGACTGGGAAGTAATGTAGCCTACATATGTGATTTGCAATTGGGTGCAGAAATGTTGACATTTTGCCAAGCCAAATTAAGCTGAAATTAATGATTCATTATTTGTTAACAGTTAATTCTAACCATGGATTGTTAAATTGTAGTCTTCCCAGGTTTTTAACGTAAACTCTACAGTCCATCTTGACAGCAATGCTGAAGCAGGGAGAGGGTAAAGACTCTACACTGCTACTCTTAAAAAACTAAGTTTGAGACTACTTTCTGATTGACATTTAGTCAGGCCAAACTGACCTGATAATTATTTTTGTTATTCAAGGTCACAGAATTGAAACATCTGCAGTGTCTAATGGAAGAATTCCAACCTTTGAAGGAAGTGCTCAATTTAACTGAAGGCAGTAACTTTCACGTGCGAAGGAGGGAGGAATTACTGAGCAACATCAATGTAATGGGTACGCAACTGAAGGTAAGGTCTTACTTCATCGGTTCACCTGGAAAGAGTACAAGGAGGGGCATTTTAAAGTGGTGTTGCCTTTTGGTACTTGTGAAGTCCTCGTGCATGGCAGGCCCACTGTGAATGCAAATTGTCCCTGTGTTGGATGATAACGTGGAGCTGGGAAGTGGTAAGGTGTGAGGCTATTGCAAAGAGTTCCTTCCCTTCCATCATGCATGCAGGGACAGCCCCACCCTGCACTGTCACTGCCCTGTTCACACCACACTGGGAGCAGAAGAAGACATTGAGTGGAAGTTCCCAGAAAGCCGGCGAGTTTCATTATATATATTTAAAATTCAGATCATTTTCCAGAATAGCCAACACTGATTACCCACAAAGCCTTTTAAATGGGGTTTCCCTACCATGGTAGAAGGACTAAGAGATTTGTCTAAAAAAAGCAACCATGAAAATGGCCAATTAACTAGATAATTAACTCCTTATTTAGAGGTAATTTGTTCAGAATCTTAAGTATCTTCAGATGCACTGGAAGCATGACCTACACACAAGGGACTCCGGTGAGAGGGATTCATGGCCTTATCTCATCTGTTGAAGTATAAAATTCATGAGTTAAAAGTTACCCTGAATAAACAGCACAATTTTAATGATAGTAGAACCATGGTTTTAAAAATATGTTCATTAACTACTTGTTTCCAAGTGGGAGTCATTTTATTAGCAGACTGTTTCTTTCCATTTACTTTAAAAAAATAAATTGAGTGCAACATCATCTAAACATTTATATTCTAGACTGTTTCTCATCAAGGCAAGGAGCAAGGAGGCTTGCCCTTTAACATTTTTTATGAACATCAGTAAATTCACACTAAATTCTTAATGCAAAAATTGATAAAATTATGTGAAAATCAGAGACCCTGCATTTTAAAAGCCAGATATTTTTTAAAAACCTAACCCTCTAAGAGTTTACAGTATTAAATTATATGGAAGAAAGAATATCACACCACGATAGGTTATTTATGGAGAATACTTTATCTCACTTGGTTAATGTTTCCAATATAGGGATTACTTCAAATTGGAAAAGCCCTCTTTTCCAGTATCAGAAATATTGGAAAATATCAGAATATTTTCTTAGTTTGGCCCATAGAGGTAGAGTTGAAATAGTGCCTATCAGCAGAAGAGGTTAATTTCTTTAAAAAAAAAAAAAGGTCGCAGAACAAAATTTCCCCACATCTAGATTTTCAAAAGTTGGTACGTGATTGATACAGAGGTGGGGTGGAGTTGGGTATGAGTATTTAAGACACTGTTCTTCATACAAATTTCTCCCAAACAAAAAAGTTTGTCCTAACTTATTCTTGGCTGAATCCTTTCTGGTCTGAGGGAAAATATGAAGAGATTCACTTAAGTTGGAAGTTGGACAATTGGAGACTCGATGTTTAGAAAAGGAAGTACAATATGTATAGCACTGCACACATGTAGCCCACTCACACTGGAGGGAAGGAGGGTTAAGAATTTTATTTTACATGCAGCGTTTAATGAAGTATCTGTCAAGATGGGTTCTTATTTAAAATGCTTGTAATTCAAGGCCAGAAATCTTATGTTGAGACTGACAGAATTAACATGCAAGGAAAATCTCAGCTTGCACATTACTGTCACTTGATGCCATAACCTGTAATTCCGGCACGTCAATTTGATCATTTCGAGAAAATGTGATTAATATGTTTAACTTACTTGAAAATAAAGGCCGTAAGCCTATAATAGCTCAACTGAGAAAAATTAATTGAATACATCAGAGGCAAACTACCTTGAACTTAAAAAAAACAAAAAAACAAAAAACGGCATTAAGACGTTTTGCTTCACAGGGACATGGAACGCAAGCCCCGTGCGAATTCAACGAAGAGACAGTGACCATCGTGGAGTTCCTGACACAGTGGGTGACCTTCTGTCAAAGCATCTTCTCAACACTGACTTAAGGGTCTCCTGTTAAAAGGGGTCAGGCTTTCTATTTATTTAAATATTTAAAATTCTATTTATTTTTTGATGGATGGTTTGCTACCTTTTGTAACCATTATTTTTAGTATTCTGATGATAAATATGGATCTTTGAAGGTTCTTCCTGTAAGCCCTAAGGGCTCTAACGATGCTCGTAAATTATTTATCCCAAAGTATTTATGCTGAAATGTGAACTATAACGTATATGTAGATCAGCTGATGAAATTATTTAATAAAGTTGATGGATAATAACAAGCCCAGATGTGTTATTCCAGGGACAGCACAGAGTGGGCACCGGGCTCACGAGGACTTAAGACACGGCCAGAACCGCTCTCCCTGGGGAGGCCTGTGGGACGAGGGCCAGCTTCTCAATGCTCTTGCTTTCTCCTACCACCAGCTGATCGGTTTCTTAGTTCTAGTTCGAGGAACCCTAATCAAATTGTACCATTTTTCTTCTCCAGGTCATGCCTTAAACTAGACACCACACACATCTAGTCTTGAAACCCCTCCTATGATTGCATATGCACCTCTCCATCCACTCCCCAAGTCTCAGACCTGCTCTCCGCCCTCAGCCACTTCCCCAGCCGCGGGACCCTGCTGCCCGGGGCCCAGGTGGGAGGCCTGAGGGGCAGCAAGGATCCCCTGCTCTCCCCGGGGAGTGGCCCCTGCGTGACTGTGCTGCTCAGCCAAGGTGGCCTTCTCTCGACTTGCCCCCTCCAGGCTCCGCTCACCTTCCTTTCCCCTCCCCCACTCTAGCCAGGGGGTACAGGTCCAGTTAGCTCTCCAGGCCCTGTGCCACGCTTGCAGTGTCCCTGTGCACTGCTTTGGAAGTCGTTTCTCTGTGGGACTCCTCAGTATGCCATCTGTTTCCTGACCCAGCCATTGTCACTGCCCCTGGGACTGGATGGCTCAGTCAAGGGACACAGTGACAGTGGAAAATGGGAAATCTGTGGGGCGCAGTAGCATCTGCATTAAATTATCATCAACGGGAGCTAAGGAGGAAACGCAGATAGAGGGCAAGGTGTTGGGAGATCCAAGGCCATGACCTTTAATTGCAATAGCAATGACGGTAATAAAAATTGCGACCACCACCTAGATTCTTCCAGTGGGATGATGGGAAAAAATGAAGTTACGCACATAGAACTTTAGGCGTGTGTGCAAGTGCTCACTGGCTGTTTGAAACGGCCCATTTCCACACCAGTCACAGGGCAGGCTCGGGTCTGCAGAGATGCAGCTGGACCTCCCAGGCTTCCCACGCTGAGGAAGGCGCTTTCCAAGGAAAAACCACTCCTCTCCTTCAAAGCCTCTCAATGACTCTCAAACTGAGGGCAACTGCCTACAGCTGGCCTCTCCCAGCTTTCGTAGTTCTGCCAGGCCTGAAGTGGGAGTTGAGATCTCAACGTTGCTGGGCAGTGAGCTGGTGTTTAGACCAACAGGGGTAGAAAATAAGTCATGTGTGGATTTAATTGAGGTGAATGCAACACTCTGGAACTCAGAATTCAATGAAAACTTGTAATGCCACTGATAGCTGATTGAGTGTATGCTTGGCCTCCAAGTGGCCTCTTTAATGATGCTGAAGCATGAGAGCTTCCCCACGGAGAGCCCGAGGACCAGGGCACGGGCACTGTTGGGATGGACTGACACGTGCTGTCCCCTTCCCTGGCCCAGGAAGACACTGGGAAATGCTCTGGGAAGGGTGCGTCAGCAGCTGTACCAAGTGCTGCAGTGGTTTTCTTCCTTAGGACCAGAAATGACAGATAGGGCTCCTAAAACACCACTGAAACCATCAGATATCAAATTTATCTGACAACTATTATCACATAGGAAGTGACAATAGTAAGTCATATTTTAAGTAAACTTATAGGATGTATTAGGATCCTAAGATTTTTAAAGAGGAAATTCTCATACTTTCTGTTTATGTAACAATATTCTCTCTCCTCAGATCAAAAAACAAATATCTATCAATGAACCATGAATTTCACCTTATTCTCAAAGAAAATAAACTTGAATTTGTAAGTCACATAATCAATCCTTCATTAACTAATGGTAAGAAGTTTGATGACATTCATATCCAGTCCCCATCAATATCTTCAAAGTATTTTTATGTATTTCAAGTACACACATTATACTCATATTATTTTTCACAAGTTCATTGAGTACTCTTTTAAAATAACGCTCACTTCATTTCCTATGCAAAATGAAGTATAATGATCTAAGAAGGCTTCCCAAATAAAAAGTTCTAAGTTTCTGTAACAGACATATGAAATGACTTTTACCCTGTATAGGCACCACCTTATTACATAAGCGTAACTACATTTTTTAATGAAAAGGTTGAGAATGTCACTTTCAAGTCATTTTTATACCACGGGACAGAGAAGAAGGTAGAATTAGCAAAAGCAGGATAAAAGCAGGCTGTCCAAGCCCAGAGTTGACCATGCTGGGCTCCTGGTGCCCCTGGCCCCACACACGCCCCCCAAAGGTTGAAGGGACTCAGCATGAAATCCCCACTCGTAAGCCATCACTCATGCCAACAGCTTGGCTGCTGTACTGCTTCTCCGAACCCCTGAGGGGGACTGAGGGAGAAGGGAGCATGACCAGCACAGGGGGGTTCACTCTAAGAACACGACCTTCGAAATAGGCCTCCTGGTCTCTCATTCCTGCCCGCCCTTCCTCAAGGCAACTGTTTGGTTCCCCCCAGTTCTCTTTCCTGGAGGTTCACCCACATTCTGCTCAGTAACAGCCTCATGCCACCCAAGGTGCCCCATGCAGAGGTGGCCCAACAGCAGGACCGGTTCCCTGATCTGCTGGCACCCATAGCCCCCAAATAAGCATGACCACTCCATCAGGCAGCTCTGCTGCAAACACCCATTGCTGAAATCTTCCCAGCTTGTAAGCACAGGTCAAAAACCAAACAGAACCTCGAGCCCCAGCCCTGTCTCTCCCATTCTGCGCTGGAAGGACACGCCCCGCCTGTCCCTGGCTCCTCACCGGCACCTGCCCCAGCCCCTCCAGCACCACCCTGCCCTCCTCACTGGAGGGTGCTGCTTCCCCAGGAGCTCAGTCCTCCCAGCACAGGGAGCCTGCCACAACCTGCTAAGTGCAGCGTGCGGGCCTTTCCCCACATCGGCTCCAGCACAGGATCTCAGGCCAGTGCCTCTCCTGAGCAGGCAGGTTTGGGATCGCTGTTCTGTGCCCAGAGGACTCCTGGGGGTCTACATTCTCCTTGAAATTCCTCATCTGCTTCCCTAACTCCTCTGCTACCCTCCAGACAACCCTACATGTTCTTTCTTATTTTTCCCAATTTCAGATGTTAAATGTTCTGGGATGCTCTGGTCTTAAGGTTCTTCTTTCATTTTCCCTGAGGTGAGGCAAACACCTTTTCCCACAATCTGATTACTTCGGTGTGATTCATGATTTTTTTTACCTTTACTCCAGAACTTCCAAGGTCTCCAATTTTCAACTGTGGACCACCTCCACCAGACAATCCTTTCACCACCTCCCAAACTGAGACATTATGCTAGACTCAACTCTCAACTTCTCCATCAAGAGCTCACTACTCTAGCCTCAAACACTGGAGTTTCCCCTCGAATCTTTGCTGTGACATCTAATGGGTATGAGTTCTCTCCCGCTGCAGCCTTCCAAATGTCACCCACCCTTCAACACTTGCTCAGATCACAGCCTTAGAGCTCCAGGATGTTTTTAACTTGGATGCACCTAGCTCTGTGGTCTTTGAACAATTTTCGAAGTTAAAATTTAGAAGTCTGAATTTAAAGTTTACTTTTCTGCAGGCAAAATAACTCTATAACCCCAAAACATAGTAAAAGAAGATAATATTTCTGCTTTGACAAAGAGTAGCCTGAAGCCCTTTTCTTCTATCAAGCGTCCACCCTTGAGAAACAGTGACAACTGATAGTTGTAATTTCATCCTTGCAAGAATGAAAAAACCTGAGCTCATAAAAGTTTAAATAACTTAAAACAGTCACAAAGGCCAATGCCATACAGGAGCTTCCCGCCATCTCCTGACCCTTCTACTAAATGCCATCTTGCCGTCCTTTAGTCTCCTGGTACCCTGTCTACACAGGTTCTCTCCTTCCTCTAACCAAAGTGCAACAGGCACCTGAGCAGACACGCCCAGGCACGCCCAGTGACTAGAGGCTGAGCAAGGAAGGAGTACTCACTAGACTTTTCTGTAGAACAGTTGGGTCTGCGTGTTTTATCCTCCTCTTAAAACTGCACATTTTCTGAGAAAACAGAATGTCTTAGCGACCTTCATCCTGGGCAGTGGCTGACACCAGGGCTGTTACTAGTCAGACAGCTTTCAGGGAAGAGCCTTAACCCCCGGGGTCCTGCCTTGCTTTTCAGTGTCAGGCCAAAGCAAAGCACATGCAAATGTGAAGAGCCAAGAGAAGGTGAAAGATCTTGTACTGGTATTTGCAAAGGCAAGTTTACTATGAAAAATAAAAAATAAAGGCTGGATATTAGCTATGGGAAGAAACAATTCAAAAGAGAGACTAAAAATATTTAATAAGGAAATACCAGTTTGGAGAAATAAGCAATGAATGTCATCTAATTGATGGAAATAGAAATTAGTAGTATATTTATGTTGATCCATATAGGATTGGCCATATTTGACCCTTTTAAACTATGGAAAAGTGACCATTTCACATGGTTCATCCCAATATTAATAAGTACAGAATGTCATTTGCTGAAAGACATGTCTGTCTTTCCAGAATGACTCCAGTGTTCATCAGCTAAACTCTACCCAACTTTTAGAATAGACAAGTCAAAGAAAAAAACCAAACCCTAGGTCTACCTCCTAAGAGACTGTAAGTCCATACGGGGTAACATGAAGCTCATTCATCTAATAATGATCTAAGATAAAGAGGGCTAGCGTTTGAGAACCACAAATATTTAAGTCATTTACCCGTGCCTGAAACTAAGGACTATGTTGAAGAGGTTACAGTAAGGAATAAACTTAACAGTTTCACCAAAGATACATATCCCAACTCTAGTCACTAAACTGTCCCCTTTCATCTAATACCAAAAAATGTAAAGCTCAACAATCTTATTGCTTTTACTAGAAATCCCTACTAAGTTTATACAGGATTAAATCACATTTGGATGGATCTTATAGATGCTTGAAAATGAGCAATCTTAAAGCGTTTATGATCATCTTCTATTAAGCCGAGTAACTCATTTACCAACTTGTTCCCTAACATGCTTAACATTGTTCTGCATTCACATGTGGAGTTTGACATGAGAAATGATGGTTTAGTTACAGCTTTTTACTATATCATGTAATATTGTGATTGCAAATATTAGGTGCTCAAATATCTACTGAGTTACCCAACAACTAAAAATTATTTGCATTCTTGGATTATAATTATTTAAAAGATTTTATTTATTTTAAGAGAGAGGGGAAGGAAGGGAGAAAGAGAGGGAGAGAAATATCAATGTGTGGTTGCCTGTCATGTTCTCCCAACTGGGGACCTGGCCCACAACCCAGGCATGTGTCCTGACTGGGAATCAAACTGGAAACCCTTTGGTTAGTAGGCCACTGCTCATTCCACTGAGACAGACCAGCCAGGGCAGATTATCATTTTTAATAATAAAAAAGTTAAGTGAGATACCAGGACACAATGTTGAATATTTTTTGCTGTATAAATAGCTTGAACAAAACTTAAAAGGATGAATGTCCTTTTAAACTACAAAAGGGCAATGGCTTTCTAATGTTTGTAAAAATGAATACAAAATGGCTACATAATTATTTTTCCAAAAAATTAAACTTCAAAACCCTAATACTTCAGTGTAATTTGACATGAATATTTACAAATTTTTGACGGTCTCTAGACAATGCTGTTGCAAGATTCTGATTTTGAAAGCTGAAAATCCCCAGTATTCTTTAAAAATTTTACTAGTAAAAACACACGGAAAAAAAGAAAAGATTTTTAATAGGATAATGGATTGCCTAAGTCACATACTAAATTGCTCTATACAGGGAGATTTCACAATCCAGGAGCCATAGCCATGTTGCTGTAAGTAGGATTTCAACAAAGTTTTAGCTTCTTGATAGGATCCAGACATACACTATAGAAAGAAAAAAAATGGATTATAGAATATAGGCAGAATTTGGCTACAAGTAGGTAGCCCTAGTCTTGTCTCAGGTATGACATTTTTTAAATTAAAATATTGAATTCTATTTTTTTCTCAGTGTTATTTTTGAAACTGAAAGTGTTCTTTCCCAACATTTCTGGAAGAAATTTTCTTCTTCATTTTAACACTTTCGATTGAGAGAGGAATCATACTACATAAAATGTCAGAGAGAGAGAAGGCATAAAGAAGAAAGTGGCAAACATCTGGAAGCCTCACACTATAGGTAACCAACCGCCCTTCCCCCTTTGGCCGTCCCCTGTGCCGCGGCCTGGCTCACTGGCCACCACCCTGCGTCTGCAGAGCTCCATGACAAGCCCAGGGCTTCAGCGGGTCCTGCGCTCAGCCCCCCACCTGGGAGGCTCTACGCTGCAGCAGCCCTCCTTCCCAGCCCCCTTGCACTGGCTTCTGGTGGGTCTCCACGTGTAGCTCCTCAGACAGCTGGGATATAGGGATGACTGACCTCAGCTCTTCCAGGGCTTTCCCCTGTGCAATCTACCCAAATCCCAGCTGGTTCACCACTTGCCCCAAACAGGGCTGCACTCCTGATTTTTTCCGTTGGTGTCCTACCACTCTGGGCACTTGTGGCTGACAAAGCCCCAAATCAGACTATCCACTAGTAGTAAATGTCCTACTTTTGGTGGTGTCTTTCCTCTGGTAAGATTAGAGTTCTAGCCATTCGAACTGGCAGAGAGAGGAAGAAAAGGGTCGGGAACAGCCCTTCCAAAGGCAACCCTGTTTTGAGCCTGAGTTCTAGCCATTTTTCAAGAACGTAAACTTTTCAGCGTGTGTTCTGCCTTAAGTCAATTTCCAAAGTTGTGAAAAGGTGGTTTTTTACTATTTTGTCTAATTTTCTGCTTGTTTTTATAGAGATGACTTGCAACTATGCTGCAAAAACCAGGAAATGTCCAGATGAACTTTTATACTCATACAGAGGTGTGTACATACCTGCTTTAGAGAATGGGATTATACAGTTTGGGCATTAAGACACTGGTGAAATTAAGACACACTCACATAATGCTGTATCGTTACTTAAAACTGAAATGAGATGATCAGAAACTAATTTATAACATGGATATATCATATTATGAGAATATGGCTCATGTCATATAATGTTGAATGAAAAAAAAGATTAAAAAAACCCCACTATCCAGGATGATCTTAAAATTACGTGTGCCCGCAAATGTATGTACATGACAAGAAACTAAAATAACATGCGTTCATTACAAGATTAAGAATATTACATTTCACTAGATGGGATTATAATATTTTCCTCTGTACTTTAAAAAAATCACAAAATATCCACATAAACGTATATTATACTAAAAAAGAAACATTTTTTAAAAAAAAGATTATCTACATCACCTACTTACTCGGACCCAAATTACATGCTGAAATTAAAGCTGTTTTGCCACTTTTAAGATAGAAAAATAAATTTATTTCAATAGCTTAATGTGTTATTTTAGAATAATTAACTTCTGGAGTCAGCACAGTTAATATTGCAGACGAAAGACACTTCACTACCATTTGTTTCTGTGTCTGAGCAACACTGTCAAAGCACATATCATGCCGTGTACACAGAAGAGCTACTTCAAGTGACAACACTTATTTACACACCCAATTTCTGGAAGGTTTATTTAAAAGTTAAGCGTACCATTACATGGCAATACCCTATACTCAGGACCTATTCAACCAATTTTTGTTACACATCATTGTGCAATTACTACACTGTTTGTTACATTACAGTCCTATGATCAACTGCATTCCTTTCAGGACTTACCTTAGCTGCATGATATGCACTAGCTTGGAGCACATCCTCTTTCTTAGCTTCCCCAGCAAGCAGGTTAAATCGACTTAACATTGCAGCCTTGCACAGCCGACTGGCCATGGACACGCCACTTTTAAAGGGGGAACTGGACAGAAAGGAATGCAGTAGTCACTAATCATTGCTCAACAACTTGTGCTGGCAATTGTGGGGGTTCAAATCCACACAGAACCAACAGATGTCTGTCTCAATTATGCGCAGTGCACACTGAATTTTTTTTGCAGTGTGCATTGCATTATTTGCAGTGTTTAATTACTTTCTCAAGTTAATTCTTAAATGAAATCACAGTTTAAGTTATTATAGTGTTGTATTAAAAAGTAGACAGTGGTTCTACTAGGAACTGCCCGGAAGGGGCATAGAAACATACTCTGGGATGACAGAAATGCCCTGCCTTTTGACTGAGTGATGGGAACACAGGTACATACGTATGTCAAGATTCACGCAACTGTCCAGTGCATTTCACTGTGTGTAAATTCTAACTCCCTTTAAAAGTAAAATATGCCTACCAATCTGATCCTACAGATATATAGGTGTGCATGTATGTACATGTAGCTATATTTTTTTCTATCTTTTTAATAAAGTAAGTCCATGTATTACGAACTTTTTGGCTATTGTAACTCCTTCCCTTCATCCCTTCTTATTACTTGCTCTGCGATACGTGACACAATTGCCCAAATCCTTCACTTCTCACGTGCCTTACAATATCACCATTCAGATTCATCCGACAATAAATAAGCTGTGTTTGCTTTCTCCTCCCATAGACCAGGGCTACCTTTGGGACTCGCTTTGGCCAACAGAAGAAACCATGTGCCAGTTCAGAGCTGGGGCCTTAGGAAGTGCTCTGCACGCCTTCTCTTGGGACGCCTCCTCTGCCTTGAGAGCCAGCTGTGGCAGGTCTGCCAGCTATGAGGACACAGGCTCCAGAGCTCAGATCCACCAAAAAGACCTTCAGTGAACTGAGAGCTGACCCTAGATGCCATGGGAGAACCCAACCAAATCACCTCCGTGGACCTAAGGGCTTGTCAGCGGTAATGAATGGTGGTTGTTTTAAGCCACTGAAGTGCTCAGGCATCTACATGCAGCTATAGTTAACATGCACTCCTCTGTATGAAAGACACTGATCTCTATATATTATTTTCCCCACGGTTTTTGTTCTGGTAGTTTTTCAGATTATCCTCTTGGGCTTTTTAGGTGTGAAATGATACCATGTGCAAAGAGTGGTAATTTTACCTCCTCCTTTCCAATTATTTTATATTTTGTGTCTTTCTCTTGTCCAAGTGCATTAAGGCAAATGGTAAGTAACAGCAATTAACAGTAAACAAGCATGTTTGTCTAGATGTTAGCAGAATTGCCTCTGAGATTGCTCCATCAATCATGATGACACTTTTGGACTAATAAAGATTCATTTTATCCTTAACAAAAATTGCTATTCCTGTTTTACTGAGTATCTTTATCTAGAATAGTTGTAGAGCTCTTATATGCCTTCTCAGAATTTAGGGATAAAGTGTTTTTCCCTAAATCGATTAATCTGACAAATTACATTAATGAGTTTCTAACCTAGAATTACTTTTGTTACTACCCACAAATTCCAAGAAAAAAAATACCAACTGGCATTGCATAAAATACATTATTTTAATGTACAGTTTCATTCTGCTTCCTAATATTTTATTTAGCAATTTTACACAGGCACAAAAGTGACCTTGCGCTGCACCTTCTGCAGGGAGGAGCAGCGATCTTCTATTGCACTTAAGTCTCCATTTTACACAACTAGTGAAAGCACTGGGATGTTTTCCTTCTTTTTAGATAATACTGGAACTGTCTATTTAAAAGTTTATAAAATTCCTCTGAACCACCTCAGAATGATGCCTTCTTGAAGAGTTAGGGTACCTTCTTGATAATTTTCTGATGAAAAGAACCTATTTAGATTTTCCCCTATTTTGTACCACTTTTAAGTAGAAATACATTTTCTAGAAATTTATGCATTTCAACCTAGGTTTTTCAAATATATTTGCATGGTTGAGCCAAGAAGATTTTTATGGTTTATAATTTTCTCTGTTTCTGAGTAATTACTCATTATTTTATGAGATTAGCTAGTGATATTTTTACATCAGTTTGTGATTACTTCCCCTTCGTTCTCTAATTCTTTAAATTTCTAGTTTTATTAATTTCTTTATTTTACTTATCTCCATTATTTGTTGACACAGGCATTTAAAGTACTAGCTTTTGCATCAGTTTTGCTTTAGCTGCATATCCTACAAGTTCTGATGTGTAATGCTTTTAATATCCTTGTTTCTTACATATTCTGCTGTTTCATTTTCTATCTCCTCTTAGAGCTGAAAGTTAGAGAACTGTTTAATGGTCATGAAAAGACACTTGGAGAAACAAAGGATCTGGAAACTGATTTTGAAAGCTGGCTCCACCACTCCCTTACCTTCAGTAAGTTGTACAACTTCTCCAGGCCTGTCTTCTCATCAGAAAAAAATTTAATTAGTACAATGCCTACAACATAGCCACATACAAGTAATGGTATCTATTATTACTATTGTTCAGAAGTCAAATAACTGCACCAAAAAAAGTTAGAATGAAAATTTGTGTTAAAATGTATTCTTCTGTGTAATCTGTTTTGAAGAAATGAACTGTGCTGACCTTTCAGTGACCTTCCCACTCAGGCTGTCCACAATCTCCAGAGAAGCGTCTCCTTGGGCCCAGTTCAGACTCAAGGACCGACAGTCCACATCCGGCTGCAGCAGAAATGCAGATGGCACTAAACTGACGTGAGGCCGGTTGACCAAGTAAAACATAGGGAGCCGGGCAGTGAGCGCATCATCCACACGGTGCTTGATGGCGATTTCTAAGCCTCTCGTGTCGCTGCAGTTCTCATCACCTGGAGAGCCAACACAAGACCAACACTGTCAATACCAGAGACTCCCCTCAAAACCCACTGGGAGGAGTCTCACATCCACTTCCGTGCTCTGTATCCTGCACCCCTCCGCCTCCTACTCTCAGGCAGCCATGTCTGTACTCCTGACCAGCTAGGGCAAGGCGATGGCAGTCCTAGTCTCCACTCAAGACTCTCCCACAGGAAACAATCAATGAGCATGCCATGAATAAAAGCCAGAGCAGAGCTGGCCCAAAAGGAAAATGGTACTTTACACAGGGTTTGCCTGAGAGAACAGGCTCTTCTGTCTAGACTCTCAGAACTCAGCACAACAGTAGCAGCACAGAGAGCCGCAGTTAAATATGGCTGAGAAAAAGTTACCAAAAACAGGTTATTTTTCCATATCTGAAGGCCACAAATTACAATTGTTCCAATACCACAACATTCTAGTTTCAGAACAGAAAATTTTTTTAAAGAATGACTATCTCTGATTAAAACTGTGAGCAATATTGAAAGCTCCGAGTTTTCAGTTAAAACTATTGTTGAAGAGAGCTCATAAGGATAGTGTTATTTTTTTAAAGGATTTTTTATTTATTATTTTCAGAGAGAGGCAAAGGGAGAGAGGCAGAGAGAGAGAGAAACATCAATGTATGGTTGCCTTTCACCTGCCTCCAGCCACAGACCTGGCTGGAGACCTGGCCCGCAACCTGGCTATGTGCCCTGGCTAGGAATCGAACCAGCAACTCTTGGGTTCACAGGCTGGCACCTTATCCACTGTGCCACCAGCCAGGGCAGGATAGTGTTATTATTAGTAGAATATAAGGGCTGCATCGAACTTAACATAGAAGTTAGGGAACAGTCATCCCTATGTAAAATGAGTAATTCTGCAGTGGGTCTCTTTTTGCCTTAGAGGGTTGGAGGTTCTCACACCATGAGAATCTTTAGATATCACCAGACGTATTTCACAAATCAAGTTCAGTGTCCACATCACTGGGAGCATTAAGGTAGCTGCTGGACTCACACTCATGACTACTTGGGAACTGGAAAATGATGTAAAGAGAACCTGAGTTGCTTCTGACACCTCTTTCCTAGCATGTTCCTTTCCTCTGAATGTTCCTTGAAGAGATACTGACAAATGAAGACTAGTCAGGGATACACCTAGGCTAGAAAGGAGTTGGTGGAATAATCATTATTTCTACACTGAATAGAAAACAGAAATTCAAAAGAAAATACAATGTATTTACTACACACTGTCCTACAGACTGAATGTACCCCCACAAGATCCACAGGCTGAAACTAAGCCCTGATATGACAGTACTGGGTGGGTAAGATGACCAGGTCATAAGGGTAGAGCCCCCATGAGTGGGATGGGGGCCCTTCAAAGTCGGACACAGCGAGAAGACAGTCATCTAGGAACCAGGAAGTGGGCCTGCCAGTGCGGCCACAGTAGATTGCCCATGCCTAGAGCTGAGAGATTTGTGCTTGTGGATTGGGTCACCCAGTCTATGATAAGCCTCAACAGACTAAGGGAAACTGTAATGCGATAATGAAAGGGAAAAAAAAAAAAAAGCCTACAGGTCAAACTCTAAGATTCGTTAAACATCAAATTGCTTCACAAGATGTCTTTAACGGGATGATAAAAAAGCTAATTTAATAGGAAAAAGTCAAGCCTACTAATATATGATTAGAAATTCTACTTTTTCCCTTTATGTACAGTGCACTTTAATTATTGACTACATGCTTTCATTACTGACTGAACTATGAGTATGAATGTTTCATTACATCTTAAGGCTAAATCTTTTCTAAAAAATATACCTCTAAAATTATGTCATATAATTGGGAAATTTTTATTTGATTTCTTCAAAATGATCTGAAATAATAATATGAAACTCAAAGGTTCAAGTCAAAGGCTGACTCTACCTTATGGTGCAGAGGAGGTCCCAGGAGCTCGATCCAGCGTAAGCATTTTGTAAGTTAGCAGAGCTGCTGAACAGAGGCTGCATTAATACAATTACAGGGTCTAGATCAAAGAATACACCAAAACCTGCACACGGCATTCCACACTGGGAGCATCATGGGTAGTCTGAGGCATGAGCTTGACTTGACCGCCCCCCGCCCCCCACTCCCGTCTGTTACAGAAGAGCCAGAGAAACCAAATCCTGCTCCTGTGCAGCACAAGTGGTGGCTGGACAGGAAGTAGCAGAAAGGTGGAAAGTGGCTTGCCTGTGCATTATGTAAAGGGCGCCCAGTGGACATTAAGTAGGTGGCTCAACCAAGACCCAGCCAAGAGGGAGGGAGGATTAGTTTAACCACTGAGCAGTGACCATCGGCCTTGGAGGCATACGGGAAGCACTTGCCATTAGGACAGCAACACCAGTGCCATCCCCAAGTTATTGAAAACCTCCCTAGGCAAGCTGTAGATGCAAGTGTTTCAGGCAGCAGACTTAATATCAAATAGAAAAATAATAGCACTTTCAAAAATAAAACACTTATTTGTGTTTTATAACTCCAGGCACTTATTTGTTAAACATTTGCTGACCTAGTACAAGCCAGATCAAGGTAAGTGTGGCAAAGCACCTGCCTTAAAGAAAGCCAGGTATAACAGACTCAGCAGCAAGACCCCTATCACTGGTCCTACTCAAAGTTTAACCCACCACAAGCAGCAGCAGCAAGAGAAGCTAGCAAACTGGGTTTGGGCCAGGCTCTGCTAACAGGCAACCTAATCGATTTTGGGCAATGGCTTGAGCAACATTCTAACCCTCATATTACTAATCTGAAAAAAGAGAAAGGAATGGGCACCAAAATCTCTGAGGCTGTCAAATGCTTCTTGCAAGTCCAGAAACTGTGCTAAAAACAGATTCCTTCAACTAGGAGGGAATCAGTGCTTGGTGTTATCCCCAGCCCAGTCCTGCAGTTCAAATCAGCTCCTGGAAAGGACTCCTAGACAGAAATAACCTAGCAACAAACTTTATTGATAGGATACCAAAGGTAAAATATACCTTTAAAAAAATCCAGCTATTGTTTACTAAGCAAAGTAAAACTTTTCCCTATTAGCCTGAATTATTTTCCCTTCAAATAATAGTTAATACCTTTTTCGAATGCAAACCTAAAAACTTTTTCTTAAAAAAGATAATAGCCCTGGCTGGTAGCGCAGTGGATAAGGCCCCAGCCTGTGAACCCAAAGGTTGCAGGTTCGATTCCCCAGCCAGGGCACATAACCAGGTTGCAAGCCAGGCCTCCAGCCAGGTCCGTAGCTGGAGGCAGGTGAAAGGCAACCATACATGGATGTCTCTCTCCCTCTCTGCCTCTCTGCCTTCCCCTCTTTCTAAAAATAATGAAATAAAATCTTAAAAATAAATAAGTAAATAAAATTTAAAAAAATAAAAAAGGTAATAAAGAATACTACCATAAAATGACAAAAATGAACAGTGGAGAACATCTATAGCATAAATTTATTTCTGAAAACTTTTTAAAAAGTTAAAGTCTTAAAATACAGTACTTTCTCCATTTGTATTCCATCTGTTAACTTAGATTTCTAAGAATCAAAATAAAGAACTTCAAAAGATTTTATGAGACTTCAGAGAAAAGGAGACAAGATCATTATCATCAAAAATTGTACCTAAACTGTATTGTCACTTAGTGCAGAATGAAAGGAAAGCAACTTTTGATTCTAAATAATGAAAAAAAAAATTAAAAACACTTAGGGGAGTAGATTGTTTAAATCCCACACTCACCTGACTGGAGCTTTTAAATTAGGGCTAGGTAACCCTCTCTCAGGGGTGGAAAGAGCCTTGCACTTTTAAGTGAGAAGCTGTGCTAGATGACAAATCAAGTTCAAGGAGCCAGGTCAATGCTTCTAGCTGACCAGATGACACCTTCAGGGAGCGATACTTTAAATGGGTGGGTAGTTCTCAGAGTGAGCCACTCCTATCACCTGTATCAGAACCACCTGGGGATGGCTTTTTAGCGTGTACATTCTTGGCCTTAAAACTCCCATCTCCCAACCCCTGCCTAGGTATACAGAAGTTATCTTAAGAGGCCCAGAAATCTGACTTATTTATTTTTACAACTTTAACATGTTACATTGTTTAGGTTATACCCGTAAATTAGCTTTAGATGTGCCCCACAAAGATGCCAAGGGGAGCAGAGGCCATATCACTAAGTCTTGCCAGGTTGCAGCCCCCATCACTAGGTACAACATGAGTCAGAATGACAAGATCTAAGTTTCAAGCCTGTGTTCCAACCTACTTACTAAACAATAAGTAACTTTAGAAGACTCTGTATCCTTTTAGAAAACTAAAGATTGTATGGAGTTACACCATACAAATAACATATTTTAAAATATCTTTTAGAAGTCAAAGTAAGCTTTAAATGCCAAAGTTGTGACTCTAGAGAAAGCACAGACATCTCTTAGGTGATTTATAGACATTTATCAAGAACAAAAAGAGCTTTTCCTAAAGGAGAATGACAAAAGTGTAAGGTGTCTGAGAAACCACACGGACTGACTAAAAAAAAAAAAAATGGTAAAGAAGAACTTTAGTAACCAAATTAAATCTCAGAAGTGTACCACTTACAAGAATCCGTATCTGGGAGAAGCGGAGTTAGGAGCAACCCTGTCTGAGGGGCAGGCAAGCAGGCACTCATGCAGAGAGTGGGAATTTGACCTAGGGGTAAGCTGGTCATACTTTCTAAAAACATATGCATACATCCTGACCTGCAATTCTTCCAGGAATTCACCTTATAACTCTGCTTTTACATGTGTGAATAACAAATGTAAAAAATAGACAAGGTCACTCCCTGTAGCATTTTGGTAGCTGTAAAGGATCAGAAACATTCTAATATTCCATTCACCTACAACTGGTTCAACAAATTACAATACCCTCATACAAAGAAACACCCTACAGCTAGCCATGAGCAATGCATGAGGAAATTCTTCGTATATACACGCATGTAAAAATGTATAGGATATATTGTTAAATGCATAAAAGCATAAACTGCACGATCCCACTTGTGTAAAATACAGCCACAGCTATAGGCATCAACTACATTCGGCAAGACAGACAAGAAAATGTAGCAACAACAGGGCAGACAGGTGTTGGGGCTCTGGAGGGAGGGAGGCTGCTCACTGAACACCCTGTGGAGCTCTGGAACTGTGAGCCAAGTAAAGTAGTTCTCATATAAACAAACTAATCTTAGCATCAGAAGAGTACACAAATAACCATTTTCCAATTAGAATTTATTAACGTCAAGACAAAAAATGGCAAGAAAACCGAATATCCTGTATACCTATGCAACTGAAAGAACATTACCTCTACAAGAGAAATTCCTAAAGAAATGGGTGTAAAATATGCACAACTACAAAATACGTACACACACGTAACAGCTTGTACATATAATTGTTCCCAAAATTTCAGAGATAGCATAAAAGAGCCAGCCACATAATGGTAGTATATAAAGCTTTAGGTAGTTCCTAAAGCTTTGAAACAACTAGGACTTTATACAAGTTATAGAGATGAGCCCAAAAATGGTTTGTCACTGAAAAGTGTGTGAAAAGCCACTGAAATAGAAATATAGCATTCTGTAATATTGTGCACCGAAGAAAGGGGTAATTGACTGATTCACCATTATTTTTTGTTTTACTTACCTTCTCCTCATAAGATTGAGATTATAACAAAATATATGAGAAAAGCATAAGGGTAGGAAAGCACTAAAATGGGCATTTAGTGTCATTCTTATTTCAGGGATAACTAAGTATGAACTATTAGATTTGAAAGTTCAAGAAAACATCTTCCAAAAGAAAAGAAAAACTTGAACACTGCAAATTAAAGTGTAAGTTCAAGAAAGAATCATCTAGCTGGCTAACAAAGTACTAGGTCCTGGCCTCTGGAAGGATGACACTGCCGGCCTGGCTATGGGCACTGGGTGGGCATCTGGTGGGCATACTCACCAACCAGCACGCCACTGACGTAGACGGGCTGGATGAAGTGGCTCAGCAGCGCCCCCTGCACACCGAGCACCTCCCACTTCATCAACTTGTCACTGGCTGACATGCTGCTCACTCTGTTGGCCACGTCGGCAGGACAGTAGACAGTCAGGTAGACCTTGCCTTCCACGGCCACATGCAGACTCAGTTCTTCATTGGCTTCAAACGCAGATATGGAATGTGGGTTAAGCCGCCTGGAAAAAGAAAGAGCGTTTCTTCCTTCGATAAGCAATGTGGACAAAGTAAAAGCTACACATATGTTAAGACTTGTTCTGAAACTCTCTGAGTCGGCCCCTGTACATTCAATTCAGGTAAGAGAGCCAAATGCAAGCCCAGGGAAAGGCAGGATGAGTACCCCAGTTCCAAACAGTCTTCCTGTGCCATAGAATCAAACGGAAACCTCATTTTTTGTTCTTCCTATAGTTTCTGAGCTCACAAAATTTTTGTACAATTTTTTTTAAAGTACAAAGATGTAATTAAAATGAAATCTGACAGTTTTTATTCCAGATTCATCTCTAACACAATGCTGAAACAATAAACTCTAAAATTATTTTTCTTGGGGTGGTGTGGGTGGGGCAGGGGAGGGCAATGGGGATAAATGGGACAACTGTAACAGTACAATAAGTTTTTTTTAATTATTTTTCTTTAGGTTTCTCTTCAGAAACACTCATTGCCCTTGTTTTTAAAAGTGTTAGGAGAATTTTTAACAAAATATTAACCATGGTTTTCTGCAGCTGGTTGGACTTGAAGTAAATTTTACTCCTTTCCACTTCTCTGAATGTTTAATTTTCAGGCTAAGGGCTATCCATTCATCAAGATAACGGAGCTTTACACAGGACTCCTCAGTAACATTTTGTAAGAATGAGCCCCAGGATCCTCAGGAAAGCAAAAGTCTGTTTGTAAATGGAGAAAGCACTAAAAGAAGAGTGTTCAGAGGGAAAAGTTCTCCCATAGACCATTGTCCAGAGACCCTTCATATTAAACTTGTGTCTGACGTAATAGAACTGGTCTCACCATTGTTCAATGGGAAAGCAATTTGCCAGAATCACCAATTGAAAGAATCCTTGGGTCTACGGCCGTACCACCCTGAACGCGCCCGATCGCGTCTGAAAGAATCCTTGGACCCCTTAGATGGTAAATGTAACAACATTTGTGGTTGGAAATCCCAAATGGTCGGTTATTGGAGAGCCCATGTACAGGCGCATCCCTGTAACCATTATGACTCTAGCAGAATACTTAAAATCAACTCAGAGCATCCTCCATGTGAGAATATCTACATTGCAGCAAAACAATACCGATGGCAATTGGTGTGGTAAGGACTTCAGTGAGAGCTCAAAACTACAACTTCATCAGACAGACCACACAAAAGAAAAACCCTACAAATGTGAGCAATGTGGGAAAGGCTTTGGGAGGAGATCAAGTCTCCTCATCGTTGAGCAATCCACACTGATGAGAAACCTTATAAGTGTGACAAGTGTGGGAAGGGCTTCACAAGGAGTTCAAGTCTGATCATTCATCATGCAGTCCATACAGGTGAGAAACCTTATAGATGTGACAAGTGTGGGAAGGGCTTTAGTCAGGGCTCCAAACTGCATATCCACCAGCGAGTGCACACAGGTGAGAAGCCCTATGAGTGCGGGGAGTGTGGAATGAGCTTCAGTCAGCGCTCTAACCTGCACATTCATCAGTGAGCCCACACAGGAGAAAGGCCCTACAAATGTGGAGAGTGTGGGAAGGGCTTCAGTCAAAGTTCAAACCTTCACATTCATCAGTGTGTACACACAGGGGAGAAGCCTTACCAATGCTATGAGTGTGGGAAGGGCTTCAGCCAGAGCTCAGATCTCCGTATCCATCTCAGAGTCCACACTGGGGAGAAGCCCTACCACTGCGGCAAGGGTGGGAAGAGATTTACCCTGAGCTCCTAACTCCTCATCCACCAGAGAGTGCATACTGGAGGAAAGCCCTGTGAATGCAGCAAGTGTGGGAAGGGCTTCAGCCAGAGCTCCAACCTCCACATCCACCAGCGGGTTCATAGGAAAGGTACATGTTAAAGAGCTGTTCAATTACATGCTTGTACTCTAAAGACTTAATTATTTTTAACTTCACTGTTCCCTCTATATTCTATGAAGGAGAGAATTACTGAGTTATTAAGATATGTTCCCTCACTGAAAATAATTCCTTCATTTAAAGTATTGAAGTGCCAAGAACTTTTGTTATGCTATAATAATGAACTGCTTATTTACATCTATACTCTGTAGTTCAGCCAGTGTTATTAGAACTATATTTCCTACCCAGTATTTATAAAGCAAGAATTTGATGTTTATCTTAGCACAACACATTTCCCTTTATTCACAATCTCTGAGAAATTGGAACACTAGTTTTTCTTCAAAAAAAAAAAAAAAAGATAACGGAGCTTTAGCCAATCATGAGAAAACCAGAATCATTCCTTAACTCCCTCAGTACTGTGTGAACAGTGCAAAAACCCCACACTTTTCTGAAGTTTATGAATTCTTAAATTTAGAGATTTCAACAGCACAGAAAAGTAAGTGCTGCAGTATACCAATGATCAAAGAGTAGGCTGGATGAAGCAGAGGGCTGGGACATAGCACTTGTGGCCTCCTGCAAACAACACATTGAGGCTAAAGGGGCATCTGTAAGCAGTGATGAGACTTGTTCCACTGCTGAAGGGATTCAGGACACCTGACATGGGCATCCCAGCAGCTTTTATTTTATTTTATTTAATATTTTATTATTTTATTTATTTTTTAGAAAGAGGGGAAGGGAGAGAGGCAGAGAGGGAGACAGACATCCATGTATGGTTGCCTTGCACCTGCCTCCAGCTATGGACCTGGCTGGAGACCTGGCTTGCAACCTGGTTATGTGCCCTGGCTGGGAATTGAACCAGTGACTTGGGTTTGAGGGCAGGCGCCTATCCACTGAGCCACCAGCCAGGGCTCCAGGTGCTTTTAAAAACAACTCCTACAGTACTTACAGCTGTGATTTAATCTGGGCTGACCCTTTAGGCAACTGGTTCATGTAGAGGTAAATGTTGATATTCTGCTTGACAGTGAGTAAATCAGAAGCTGGTTCTGTACAAAATATTGATTTTTCCATCATAGCAGGGTTTTTGCTGTAGAAGAGTAGAAGCTGTCTATAAAAATACCTAAAATAAATGAGACGTAACTTTATCAAGTCACACAATCAAAAATGATCACTTACTGAGAACCTTATTCCTATGTGCCATGAGCAATGTCCCCGTATGCCAACATGTTGACACTGATAAGAACTCCGAAAACAATCATAGCTGTACTTTATGAAGACCTTGTCCCTTGAGAGTTCCCAGTGAACTGGTTGGCCGTGGGACCTGCCTTTAACCACCCTCCACTCCACTGTACTCCAAACCACTAACTAAATTCTAAATAACTGTCTCACGTCCGAGTCCTCAGCCATCGTATCCCACAGGAGACCCATAATCCTGATACCTCCTCCTGTCTCAGTTTGAAGACAAAAACCCAGACGCACAGGAGCACAGTGGAGGCCATAGTTGTATTAAGAAGTGAAGCAGATCTCCTGAAAGACATCACTACTTTCAGAGACAAACACTATTCTGCTTGTTTAAAAAATTATTTTAATATTATTAAAATATGTACATAATAAAAGAATTAAGCACCAGTATAGGATAGTACCAAACATGGAAAGAAAGGAATCTGAAAGAGGTATCTTTGAGGAGGTCAAATGACTGAAGGGCACCAGAAGGGCTAGGAAGACAATGTGTTGCATTATCCTAGTGGACTCCCTTGATCTTTCAAGATACATACTTATGCTTTTCAGATAAAGTAATATAAATTTGTTTAAAAATGCTCTAGCAAAGAAAACACCTACAAAAAGTGAAGATGCATAAGAATAGACGCATGCTAATAGCCTGATACTGGTATCAGAATGCTGAAATTAAGTCCCTGATGTGAACATGTCCATTAAAAGGGTTTATATGAGGTAAGTTCAGCGGGGGATTTGGAAAAAGAAACTAGGTGCACTCACTCACTCACCCCATCCCCTTTCTCCCTGAGCTCTGTCAGCCTCAAGGTAACCATACTACACTGTTCTACAGTAAACTTGCACAGACTTCCGGAATAAAAACCCACGTGTTTCTGGTGCTGCCCTGGGGAAGTATGGCTAATTCAGTGGAGAACTACTACCAAGCCTCCATGGTCAAGACCTAAAGCTATACCATCGATTACTTTCATTGGTAATAGAGATGGTATAGACTTTTAAGGTTTTTATTATTTTTAGAGAGAAGTATAGAGAGAGAGGCAGAGAGGGAGAGAGACATCCATGTATGGTTGCCTTTCACCTGCCTCCAGGTATGGACCTGGCTGGAGACCTGGCTTGCAATCTGGTTATGTGCCCTGGCTGGGAATCAAACCAGCGACCTTTGGGTTGGCAGGCCGGCCACCTATTTACTGTGCCGCCAGCCAGGGAAAGATAGTATTTTTATCCTGGGGTAAAAAAAAAAAGGTTGTAGGACTCTTAAAACTGTATTCCTAAGGCCTCGGTAATAAAGCCACTAAAATCTACAGATGACATTGCAGTTACCACAAGATTTCCACAGTGACATGGAGCTAATTGTATCAAATGGCCTGGACAAGTTAGAGACTGAGACATCCTGGGCTCCAAGCGCAGCACAACTCCACTTGTAGATAAGGACACACGTACGCAGCTCCTTAGGGCTGAGAGTGTTAACACTGGATGGCCTGAGCGGCATCTGCGACCCTACTTACCGAAGGAGAGACCTCCTTGCTGTGACGACAGCGTGCGTGTCATGCAGCACCCTTCCATCCGGCTTGATACACTGGCTGTAGTTGTACTCGCCAGTGCCGAGGGCCACCACCTCGTGCCGGCCACCTGTGGGGAGCAGTGACAGCGGCAGGTTAGCCCACCTCCCCCTGCCCTCGAGCCAACCACCACACCACTAGCTTCTTGTTTTATAGTTAGTAAAACACCCCGTCCAAACACATGGAAAAATCTCTCTACAGTTTCAAATAACTGTTTAAGAGTCTTCTCTAAGAAGCAAGTTTTAGAACACTTCAATAGCTCAATTAAAACAGCAGGTTTTCACATTATGCTACTTCATTTAAATGTTTACTACCAGCACTAGAATCACTGGATAGCCTTGGTTTTTACCTGCATCTAACCCTCTCCAAGGTGGCTAATCTGGCTAAGGGATCTCCTTTGCTGTTCTACTTCTGTGTTAAGCAAATTCAATCTAGTGCCTATTTTTTCTTACTGCACTCAAACTCTCCACAACAACTAGTTTCTTTCTTTGCTCTGCTGAGACTGCCTTGTTTTTTGAGGAAACAAGCACCTTAGGTTCTTTCCAGCATTGTTCCATTTCCTTCTGCAGGGTCCTGAGATTTCCTTGCCACTCTGCTCTGAAAGGACATCTCTCTTCTGTCCCTTCCTATCACTTGGTCACTAGTTCACTGCTCTTTTTTCTCTCAGTAGTCTCCTCTCATTATCTTGTTCTTTCTTTTACTTTGGCGTTGATGAGTTCAGAAAATTTCTCCTGTTAGCCTTTCAAATGAAGTTCAGTTTCACATTTGCAAATACCTACAGGACTTTCATTAATTCAACAAAAATTGCTGAGGTCCTAACAAGTACCAAGCACTGAAGCAGATGCCCTCATGAAGCTTCTAACAGAAGACAATAAAAATCAGATAAACCACCAATTATGACAAGGGCCTTAAAGGAAACAACCATGGGCTAACAGTAGAGAATAATGAGGGAAATAAACCTCATGCTGACCGCTTGCAGGACCCACCCGTTCCCCTCCCCCGAAACTGAAATGCAACTTTCAGGAGTAAGCAGTTTAGGGGTGAGGGGACGGTTTTCCAGTCTCTGGAAACAGCTCATGCAGACCTAGCCCTGCAAGAGACCAGTGTGGCAGCCTCAGTAGAGGGCGGTGCAGTGAAGGGCACAAATGTGCACAAAGATAAGGTTGGAGAAAGAGGCTTTATAAACCATGCTAAGGAGTCTGTAGGTTTCACCCAAATCTATGGCAGAGTGACTGAAGGGAAGGGAGCAAACAGCAGAGTGGGTCACTCTCTGTGGAGGATGAGGTAGTGGAGGGTCCAAGAAGCTGAATTAGGGGGTCTATTACCGTAGTCAAGGTAAGAGAAAAATGACTTAAGTCTCAAATGCTGGAGGTTAGAAGGAAACGAATGACCACGTGTAAGGTGGAGCTTGAGGACAGAATCAAAAGACTTCAAGGTAAAGTGCAGGGTGTTAGGAAAAGGGGTAAAGAACGGGTGACTCAGACTTGTAGCCTGGCTGAGCATCTGGATGAATCCATTTCCGGAGGTGGAGAATGTTAGTGGAGGAGTAGGAGCAGTTGGGAAAACTAAAGTTCCCTCCCTCCAGTAAGGAGTCGGGGAGGGACATGAACATTTTGGGATGGCTAAGTTGTGACTTGTAAAGGGCAATAGCATGGTCAGGAACTCAGCTTTTCTCAACTTGCTAACTCAACCTGCAGTGTTTCATGCAGATGCTAACACTGGATAACGCAGGAAAAAGGGGGATAACCAAAAGCGGGAGGCAGAATCAGAATTGAAGATATGGTAGTCTTTGGAAGGAGGGGCCCTTCCTCCACTCTACCAGTACAGAAGCTGGACACCAGAGCAGGAAAGGACCAAGACCTGGTGGCAGCAGACCAAAAAAAGTTTGGATCTGACAGCTTCTTACAGACCCAATTAAATATTAGGGGCAAGACCACTGGTGCCAGCAAGGATGGAGAGGTTGTAGGGTGAGTGGGAGCAAAGGAGAGGTACGACGTAATCATTGCAGGGAATATGTGACCCACCCTACCACAGACAGGCTGGCTGGGCCAGACAGGATGAGATGAGGGGTCTCATAATACACTCCAGTTTATATTGTTGATTGTGCCAGCTATCCCAGGAATGTGGGCTGAACTGCCCTAAGGCTTTCACTTGTTTCTAACCACTTACTCTTCATGCTCTCTAAACACAGCTTCCCTGTGTAGATGAAAACACCATTCTTCCAC
Source organism: Noctilio leporinus (assembly GCA_004026585.1). NCBI lineage: Eukaryota > Metazoa > Chordata > Mammalia > Chiroptera > Noctilionidae > Noctilio > Noctilio leporinus. The sequence goes on along the minus strand of PVIW01001363.1, from coordinate 238,924 downwards.
GTCAAGTTCAAATGTTATTTTTAAAAAATATTTCTTCTCTTCCTGTTTATATCTACCTCAGCTCTAATGTAGATACTCAATTAGCTGTGATTCCCTAATTCAGAGTCAAGTCTTATATTTGTAAAAAATTGTTTGCTGCCCATCACTGAAACATCAATTATCTTAATTATCACAATTGTAATTTATTAAGCTTTTACTAAATGCCAAGTACTGGGCTAAATACTTTTATTCATATTAGCATATCTAATCCTCACAACTCTGTGAAGTAGTTGCCACATCTTGTTTTTAGAAATGAAAAGAAAATTGAAACAGAGATGTTAAGCATTATCAACTTGCCCAGTGATATAGCAGAGTGGTGTCTGACACTGATGTTCCCAACAACTGCGGTACATGATCAATCCCTGTTCAAGAATCTTTCAGATCTTGTTATCAGCCTCGTGAAATTCAGCTTCTGACTGGCTTTAAAGCCACTCCATAGCCTGTTAACGGCTGAGCACACTAACTGGCTTGCATGACTCTTGTGCAAGACTCGAGTGTGCACCACCTTCTCTTGTGGTCCGTGAACAGTTCTCACCGCTGCTCTCTTCCCACATCTGTGTCTGACTCTGCCCTGCTCCCAGGCTAGATTCCTTTCCTCTATTTATCTAGACCTTACTAACCCTCAAAGAGCCAGCTTAAGCCACACCTGTCCCAATCAATTTTTTACTTTCATCACCTTAAGACTTAAAGATAGACAACAAGCCAATTTGTTTTATATCATCTTTAATGTTGTATTCAGAGATGAATATAAAATTCAAAGTCTTTCATTTAATGATTAATCAAGAACACTGAAGCATAAATAAAAAACAAAATGTAGTTGGAATCACATATAACAGCCACACAAAAAGCCAGAGGGTTCATGATTTTTCATATTAAAATTATTTATTTGAAAATGGAGAAATTTTGTTAATTTTTGTAGAACCCTTATCAGTGTTTGTTATCGTGGGGATTAGATTTCGGAAGTATTATTTAAAATGTTAGGCATTTTGCCATTCTGTAATTCTCTGGTAGTTGCTGGTAAGTATTCTTCACCTTACCTTTGAGAATCTTTGTGTTTAATGACCCACCCCTATTAGAAAACGCTACTTCAAATCAATAAAACACCACCATCAACAAACAGGAACAAAGACAGTTAATTAAAATACTATTATAGTAGAGTTCAGATCATTAAAGTCTAATTTTTTTTTTTTCATACAAACACATCCCAAATATTTGGACTTACCTCTTTCTGTTATAAAAGCAGCCAATGAATTGCTACATTTCAGGTATTCTGAATGACTAGAAATTAGCTGAGTAAATGTTTCTTTAACAATATGAGAAATTTTTGCATACTGCTTGTGCCTCCCTTCTGGAAAAAAAATCAAATGCAATATGAATTGGAACATTGTGCTTTCTCCCAGGCTTCTATTATTCCTATTATAATTTACAATTGAATACATTAATTTCAAAAGCTATGCAAGAAAGTTTATATTTATGTTACGGTTGAGATTTTAAAGTATTTAAGCTGTAGTTTCCTTGGTCTTGAGTGACAAGTGACTACTATTAAAGAATGAATAAATAAATTGATGTGAATTTCCAAGCATCAAGCACCAGAAAGCCACTGTTTTTTTTTAATGAATGGCAAGCCCACCAAGGCACAAAGCTCTCAAAAAAGCAGTTACACAAAACTAATGAACTCACTTCTAGAAAAAAGGGCATTTTCTTCAATCTTTCTTCTCCATTCCCTCTTTCTCTAATTTTTTTTAGCAACATATGAAAGGAAATCTTCTTTGTAGAAGTACGACAGGTTTGAATGACAAAAAATATTTTCATACTTGTGCATATTTTAATTACATGTTGTTATTGGGTTGGCCTAGAAGTCTCCCTTTTTTCCATAAAATGAAAGACATACTTCATTTTCACCAATACCTTTATGGATTTAGGTCTTTGAGTACGTTGGCTATCTCCCACTATTGGCTTCTGGTGGGTAGACGCCAGAAGTGCTGTTAAACATTGATGCATAAGATGCCCCGCTGCAAAGAATTATTTGGCCAAAATGTTCCTAGTACCAAGAAAGTTAGCAAACTACTTGACATGTTCGAATAGTCACAGCACCTTCTCCATATTCCGCATAAATCTCTTTTTGCATTTCAGTTGTGCTTTTATCTTTTTTGAAATAATCAAGGATAATATGTCAAAAACATTGTGTATGTTCTTCAATCTTAAAATGTCTGCACAAAACAACCACCAATTTTGTTTTTAAAAATGCATGCTGATATAACAGCTGTCACAACACAGTCTAACAAACTTGTTTCTAATAAAGTTAAGGACAACTAAGTGCTAGAACAGCCATCATATGGGAAATATGTAACAGACTTTTTGGCCAAGCCAATACAATTTGTAATGGGTTACTCCTGTGAAACAGGAGACAAAGGACTTGCCTACCATAGTGCACCTTTGAAACATAGGCTGGCTCAGGTGCAGTGACAGGCTCTGCAGGGATGGGAGGAGGACCTGTGAACAAAACCGACAGAGAAGCAAACATGAAACTTCCCTGTTCCAGGAACAGGCGCTCACTGCTCTCTAATAAAATAGCAACCCAAGGAGGAGTCTTTTGTTTGTATACTTCTGCCAACTCCAGGCCACCATATATCCATGAGCTAAGTCTTGAGGACTGTCCTTTCTATGTGAAATCAATCACAACCACATTTCTGGGTTTCCTAATCTGCTACTGCAAAGCTTGCTTTATAATACATGGACATCCTGGAAAAAGGTTAAAATGAGATCCTGTTTTAGATGCTTAAGAATAATTTTCTGTTTACAGCAATACTATGTAAAACATTTTAAATTAATAGTCTATTAAAAATTTCAGTAAATAAAAATGATCATTTTCAGTGCTATTTTACTAGTGTTTTCTTGGGGAATCCCACATTCAGAGTTTTAAAGCTTTCACTCCCACCCTTTGCAATGGCTTTGCAATGTGGTCACAAAGTTAGGAGATCCAGGAAAAACAAAACATGACCTTAAACCAACAGGTAAACCAGAACGTAACCCAACAGGAAAGGATTATCAACAAAAACTGCTTACTGTGCTAGCACATAGAAGATACCAGCTTATGTCTCAAACTGCTCTCTGCTAACAATGCCTAGCACGTGACTCATGGGCTCTCCTAAAAGGCTCAGCAGCCAGAGGCGGTAGGCCATCGCTGTCCCCACTTTTCAAAGGACAAAAACTTAGTCTCAGAGGGCAAGTAACTATTTTCTCCAGCGTCGACAGTCCAGCCTTGAATGGCCTAACTGCAGTGTACACTCTTAGCACGTTTGCTATGCTACTTTACTTTAGGCTGTTACTGTCTCAAGTGATGCCAGCTTTACTGAATTTCACATAGGCAAACATCACAAAATTGCATTAAAAATCTCTAAGTATTAAATGCACAATGTTAAGGGCAACAGAAAAATCTAGTAAGTTACAGAGAAAAGCTTCAGGACTCAAACCCACTGACAGTCTGACAAGTTATCAGACAGGTTAGCAGCATGTTCTTCTCTTTTGGGATTAGAGTACATCGAAGCAATTTTAACTGCTAGTAAATATATCAGCAATCAGATGGCAATGGAAGGAAATTATTCAAATCCTCTACCTTGTAGTTGCTGAGTAACTCCTCATTAACGTTAACACCTTTCAGGTGATTTCTCCTAAGAAATGATACAAGTTACAAACATTTTATAATCAAGAGTACTTACCTGATGTTTCTAAATGCCTTGGTTCAGGTTCATCCAGCTGTAGAAGTTCATCCAGAGCTAATTTCGCTGCATTGGATCTAGACTCCTTTTTGTTTTGTCCCAGTCCAGTCTTGTACTGAATACCATCCACCACAGCACAAAAAGCAAAATACGGTCCCAAAACATTACCTGGAAAAAGAACTCAAGAATAAATGCTATAGGACTGCACAGTGCAAACCTGCAAAGGCTGCTTATTCTACAGGGCAGCATCCAAGCACCAGAACTGCGGAAAACTAGCTGTCCCGGCTTGCCAGTTTTTTCATAGGGCCAATACCAGTTCAAAGGAGAGTTGGGGGTGGGCCCCTAAACTAGTTCAGAGAAGTCCTTCACGCGGCTGGCTGGCTTGTTTGCAGTAGGGCAGGCTTCACAGGACAGGCCACAGTGGGAGTGACATTGTCTGGCATAATGCCCCATGGTAGTAAGCACCCAAAGGTCCACCACTGACCAGCGACAGGCCAAGTGTGGAGCCTCTGGCAACACCTGTCTTCTTCCACACTGCAGCACCAATGACCTTGAGTTTCTCCCTGCTCGGAGTGCCCCAGGGCAGAGGGGACCCTCTGAGGAAACCCTGTGCCCTTATCAGGGAGCCACAGTCAGCAAGTTGACCCACCACAGCTTCACGGCCGGTGGAGCAAAGGGATTCACAAGGAAAACCAAAATAAACAAAGAATTAAACTGAATGTGAGGCATCCAAAATTCCTACAGGGATTATTTCTACATGACACTTTGACTAGTTTTCACATTTCCTAATAAAAAGTGAAATGGAATCATTTCCTAAATTTATAGGCCAAAGTTTTCCAATCCAGGTTTTACTTGCTGGCATTCGGACTGCAGGAAGCCTTTTGGAGAAGCCTGTCTCCCCCTGTTCAGGGGCGGCTAAGTGGGGTCCCCGCATCTAAGCTCCTTATTACTAGCTTACCCGCTCGAAGGTGCCCTCACTGCTGGCTGTTGTTGAAGGACACCAAGGTGACAAGCAACTACTGATTGCACCTGGGAAAGCTGGTCCCTCTCACCACATGCGACCTGTTCCCCAAACTTGTCCTTCAGGACCACCTGGGCTCTGATCCAAGGTTCCCAAACCTGGGACACTTGCGTGTTTAACAAGAGGTCGAGATGATTCCTTGGTGAGACAGGGCCCATCGACTCTCCTAACGTGGACCGTATCCACGTCCTGACACACCCCAAGTGCTCAGGCATTAGGATGAATGCATCTAAATCACGTGTGGAGCACATGGTTTCACCACCAAACCCACGGAATCAGGTTACTCAGTGTTTAGCACATGAACCAACATGCTATGCACAACAGTGGGCTGTGTTCTGAGTAGGTTTGGCTCAGCTCGATGAAGATGTGCCCCAATTAGTTTTCCCTTACTGGGAACAACAGTTTCCCTTCTCCAGCCTGAGAAGAATGGAGGAAGGCTGGCTAGTTATGCAGAAATTAAGCCCACAGTAGTGATCACAGGAAGCAATCCAACCAACAGTGGCAGGACCTGGGGAAACCCTTACAACAGGAAGACGTTGATTTGCACAGACATGAACACATGTGCGCACACAGACAGGGATAAAGACTGTCACTGCCTCTTAGCAGCACTTCCCCTCTTGTCCCTCCACTTTCCCCCTGTTCTTCCTGGTCACTGGTCGTGGGGACAAACTCGGAAACTGCTTCCTGCCTGGACCCGCCAGGCTCGAGTGCCCTTCCGCCGGCCTGCACTGACCCCTCTCCTGGGTGCGGGGCTCAGAGGACTGGGAGGAACCAGCCACAGACAAGCCTGCAAACCACCAGGGCACGCGGTTTCCTCCCGGGATCCCCGAGTGTCAGAAGCCAGACCCGACCAGCACTTGTTAGGCATCCACCTGGCAGCCCCGGTAGAGACCACCCGACGGCACTTGCCGGTTGTGACTGTCTCCTTCAGGTCCAGCTGCACCCGCTGCATCTGGGCGAACTGGTGCAAGGCCGACACCGGGTTGATCTCGCCACGCCTGTACTTCTGTATGAAGTCCTTGGGTATTTTTTTCGGAGGAAGGACAGGGTTTGAAATGGGCGAAAGGCCTTTGGAAAGCAACGGCTCCGGAAAATTACCTGAAACAAACGTCACGCTTGTCAACAGGGGAAAGTCCAAAAGTAAACCAACAAATGCAACCAGCAAAAGCGCCCAGCGTCCCGACACTGTTCCGCGGGTCGTCACGCGCAGCGCGGGCGGCTTCCGGCCCGGCTCCCGCCGCTCGGCCGACCCCCAACGCGCCCGCCGCCGGGCCCAGCGCCCGTCCCTGCTGTCGCGCAGGCCCGGGGGCTGCGCTGCAACGCGAGCGAGGGGCCGCCTCCCTGCGGGCGACCGGGAAGCGCGGCGGGCAGGGCTGCCCCACCTCGGCCACCGCCAGCCTGTCCCCGCCTTCCCACCTGCCCGACAGAACGAGCACGAGACGCGGGAAGCCGTCGTCGTATCTCCCCGCCCCCGTCCCACCCCGTCGCCAGCAAAGCGGCGGCAGCACGGTTCGCCCACGTGGACGCCATTTAAACAGGCGCCGCCCGGCCGCAGTCCCAGCGCCGGACTCAACGGCCTGGAAGGAGCTTAACCGCAGCCAGGAAGCCGGCCTCCGCGGCCCTGACGCGCCCCCTGCCCCCCGGGACGGGGCCACGGCGCCCCCCACTCCCCCCGGGGCGCGCAGGAGGCGCCTACCCGTCACGGGCGTGACCTTGGACGCCAGGCGCGACAGGCCGTCGCTGTCCACGCTGGGCGCGGTGGGCGGGGGCGCGGCCGGGACGGGCCGCGGCGCCGGCAGGTTCTTCTTCAGCATCTGGGCGAAGCTGGGCGCCCGGGCGCTCTGGAACCAGCCGCCGTTGGCCGACATCTTCCCCTGCGGAGCGCAGGGGCCCAGACCGGCACACGCGCCCGCGGTAACCGACGCGGCCGCTTCGCGCTCAGCTCAGGCGCCGGGCCCGCCGGGGCGCTGGGGTGCGGCCCCCGGGCTCCGGGCAGCAGCGGGAACGACACCTGCGCCCCGGGCCCCCGGCGCCCGTCAGGGGGGCCTCCCGCGCTGCGGACAACTCCCGCCCCAAGTCGCCTTTCCGGCCCTCGGCCTGACTCCGCGGGCGGGAAGCGGAGGCCGTGCCGCAGACCCAGGCTCGCCCGCCGACGCGTCGCCCCCGGCCGCACCCTCTTCTCAGGCCGCGGAGTGTGAGGGGCTCACGGTGGCCTCGCGAGGGGTGGCCCGGGCTGACAGCCCCGCCCCCGCGCTCGTCCAATCACCAACCGCCTCTGCAGTCTCGCGAGGGGCGGCCCGGGCTGACAGCCCCGCCCCCGCGCTCGTCCAATCACCCACCGCCTCTGCCCCTGCGGTCCGCCCCTGCACCAGCGCCTGCACAGGTGCTTAGCCTGAGGCGAGGCCATGCTGAATGTCACGTGCCGGGGAAGGGGGTAGTCACGTGCATTGGGGGCAGTCACGTGCAGTGGGCACCATCACGTGCGTTGAGCGCCACGTGCAGGCCTCGTGCGCACGTGCCCGCCAGCACCCGGCTCCGCGACGCCCCTGCCGCCCTCTCACGCGTGTAGGGCCTCTCGCGCCGGGCGCCTCCTTCTCCCCTGGGGCTCCCAGGAAGCACTTCGCTGGCGCCGCAGGGCTGCGCGGCAAGGCGCGTGCGCGCGAGCCCCGTGTTTCCAGGGCGAACCGCCCGGCACGCGGGGCGCGCACGGAACCAGCGGCGCCGGGGCGGGTGCGCTGCGCTCTCTGCTCCGTCGCACAGTAACCGTAACCGAGCAGCTGCGGCGCAAAGCCCGGAGGGAGTTGGGGGCCCCTCGATCCACTGTTCTTATTCGGACATGGTTTCTAAAGAGTTAAATCACTTTATCCAAAAAGGAAAAAGCATTACAATAGAATTGATGGTGTTGTACTTCTTTACAGCAAGAAGGGACACCCATCCGCAAATGCGGGGCCACGTGGGTGAGGAAACCGCTCCGTTCCTCCCGTTAAGCAGCGCATTTTCAGTAAAAGCGTATGTTTAGTGAATATCAAAAGGTTTTGGGTTGTTTCGATCAAGTGTCGTTTAATAATTGTAATAGAACTCGATCCAGCATTTTTTTTTTCTTAACATTTAGAAACTTTTCCTCGGAGGAAATGAGACAATTTAAAGGTTGTTGCCAAGAAGGATGATGAGTAGAACGTCTAAGTGCAAAAATACATACTGGATTAGGATCAAACTTCAGGGGGGGCATGGAGTGGAAATAACAGCTCAAGGAATGAAAGGAGTAAAAATTACTCTTGTAGATCAAGCATATATTCGTATATTATAGGTCTACAGAGATGTTTTGAAATAATTTTGTGTTTATAGACACGTTGAGAATTCTTAAGGGATCTAGTCTTAAGGGATTCCTGTGTATGTACCGTCGTTCTTTTCTGTTGCTTCTCTTAAAATTATTTTTGTCTTCGTTTAATTACGTGTCTCGGCTGCCCTATTGTGGTTCTAGCTACTTGGGGTCCTTTGGGCCTCATGGATCTCGGTGTCCGTTTCTCTTCCCAGGTTTGGGAAGTCTTCACCCATTCTTCCTTTAAATACGCTTTCTGTCTCTTTCCGTCCTCCTGGAATTCCCGTAACGTTCCTATTTGCCTCCCAACCAGCGATGCGCAAGTATGGTTTTCCCATAGCCTTGTCCCACAGCCATAGCAACTTGCAAGTTACCTGTTTAAGTTGCCCTTTTCTTTTTATAGTATTATTCCTGTGCCAAAAAGAGTAGTTTATACTTAGGTCATTATTTTTTAGGATTTTATTTCTTTCTTTCTTTTTTTTTTTTTTTTTTTTTGGTAACCTCATATACCAAAAGTATTTAAAGTCATGGAAATTTTTAACATCCTAGTTGAATCCTAGTTGAATTATTTCTGTGAAGTAGGGAATGAATACCTGAAGGACTTAAGGAGCCAAGTTCTTAAATTTCACTTTGTTTTATGAAGTAACTTCCTGACACATTATTTTAGACACCAGACCCAAAGTAGGCATAGAATTTGCTTCTATAAGTTCATCCCAGAGACATGATGTTCTTATAGCCCCAACTGTAGGGGTGTTTGAGGGGAATAGAGATCAGGCAGGTAACGGATAAGATAGTTTATCAGAAAAAATATAAAAGTATGAGCCCAGCCACTAGGGTTTTGGTTTTAATTGTGTTACTGAGTCGCTGTGTGACAATAGCAAACAATGATTAATTCCCCTACTAATACTTTATCGACCTATCTACCCGTCCGTCCACCCATCGACCCAGTCAGCCAGCCAGCCAGCCACACGCCCTTGGCTGGCTCAGTGTCTGGGCTCTTCTGGAGGGTTTTTCTCTTTCTTTAATTTGTCCGAGAGGATCCTCCCTTATCTGCCTGAGCTCAAGGTTCTGCACCAGAGGCTTGAAGTGTTCTCTAGGTTCTTCAATCCTATTGTTTACGGACTTTTAAATCGATAGGACTGACTTGGCTGATTCTAATATTAAAGCTACTTTTGAATGCTATTTTAGATTTTGCTATTCTTTTTATTATACTAACGCACGTACATTATACATATACCTTCATAAGCACAAGATATATATGTAAACATCTACATTAAGAATATACTCTAGTAAGAACAGCCGTGTGCTGAGCACTGGCCAAGTAGAGCAGTCCCTGCTGTCCCTGCCCAGAACTCTCCTCAAGTTCATTTCTATGCAGATGTCATTTTGTACGTATCACTCAGCTGCTATGAAAACATGTAGTAACTGACACAAGATGGGCACCTATTATTTAAAAAAGCTATCAAAGGAAGAAAAAATTCAAAAACAACTACAGACTGAAACCAATTATTGTGACTTTATTACAATAGTTGCAAACAATATTTTAATGGGATTTAATATCACAATTACTCAAATTATATACAAATAGGTATTTATACAAGTCTGCATTTAAAAAACAAAAAGTACTTAATGACAAAAAAATCACAGTATGAACAGGAGTTTTTCTAAAAGTATGGCCAATAACAAGAAATTCACAGTTATTCTCAAAGTGTTTTAAGATGCAGGAATCATATTGCACAAAATACAATTATAAACCCCACTGAGTAGATGCATATATTTCAACCCAGTTTTTCAAAAAATTTACATCATCATGCAATAGTTCACTGTATATTGAATGGTAGAACTAGAACAAACAGGTTAACTCACAAACCTTCAATAAACTGGCCACAAAATTACAATTATTTTCCAGTTGCATTTAAAACCACTCCAGTTTAATATAACTTAATGGACCCAGGCACACTTTGTTCACAGGTCAAGTTACTTGCTCAGTGCTCTTCCTTGTCTTTTCCTTTCTTTTCCTTTTCGTCCTGGAGTGCAGTGCCGAGTTTTTTGATAAGAACGGACAGAACCTTGTCCAGTGGGTCCATGACTCCCCTCTGAAGCCATTTAGGGATGGTTGTCCTGGCATGATGAAAGCCCAACTTCTGAAGAATATAATCAACGCCTACTGGATCGATCTTTCTTCCAGTCCAAGAAATTAACCTACAGGAATGGTAAGTGACAGTTAGGAGTGCAGTCTCCCACTCCACCCTGAAGGGAAGCTCAAGAGCACCACTAGCCTCCATTACGTGCTCAAGGCAAAGTATGTTTATAGTAGGTGCGTTTGAAGCCTGGACTCACTATAATGGCATTAAAAGTAGCCTTGATAAGCCTACACCCAGTAACGGAGTTCTGTGAATTTCATTCTGATTATTTCATGCCTAATGTTGCACAGCCATTGTAAACATTTAAAGGCCACCTGATTCATTCTAAAATATAAATATGCTAATGAACTTGGGAGAAATGCTTTCACAGTGCATATGTGTATCAAGTCAGGATGTCATACACTTAGGATGTCTTTCTGTTGTTGTCAGTTATACCTCAAGAAAGCTGAAAAAATAAGAGTTCATGTATGTTCGAAGGAAGAACCGTTTTCTTCCCGTTCTGGGTCTTCCGTTCCACACGGAGGAACAGCCATTAACGACACGTGCTAGCTGTCTTGGCCCGCCCTCCCTGACGGCTAACCTGGCTGCCGCTCGGTGGGGAGCTGAGTGCTGGAGCTCAGGACCCTCCTCCCTACCCTCTCATGAGGACCGGGCGTTTGGGCCGCCCCTTTCTGACAAGCGCAGCCCCAAACCGGCGCGCCCAGCCCGTCCTTGCCTGCAGGTGGCGGCCCTCCCCCGGCGCAAGGCCTGCCACGCCGGGACCCTGCGGGGAGCCAACTGTTGCTCCACACCCAGCAACCCACGTTCCTGTGACCAGCTTCATCCGCGTCAAACCTCATCTTGATGTCCAGCTGCCTCTCTGCCACTGTTCCAATTCGGGGAAAGGCTAGCAGGAAGCACGGATTGCCTGAAACTCCTAGCAGCTATAAGCATTTTGTGTTAATTAACTTATTTCACTAGTGTTACAATCCTACACGGTCCGGAACACCAGTTTCTAAATGTTCCTTAGGCAGCAACGAGGCAGGGGTGACTATGAAGGCCTTCGGTGAGTCACTTCGCCACAAGGCAGGGCTTGGGGCCACCGCTCTGCACCTGCTCTCCGCTGTACCTAGTTTCATGGTAGTTGGCCAGAGGAAGGATGTATTTATGGCAAGGTAACTACTTTACGCTCGTTTTAAGTGAAAAGATACAGCAGGTCCCTAAACCACGTCATTTTGTTATGCTGCTGCAGAAACTTAACCCCGTGGGTGAAACTGCTGTCATGTGTAAGGTTGCTTCCTTAGAGTATAGAACCGAGTTATCAACATGAGGTCATGACCCAACTAGTCAATTGCGTTTATTTAGATTTACAAATACAAAACTGATCTTCTAAATAATTTTCTATATTACAACCTTTCCAATTTTTTTTAAGAGTTTATTATTTTTAGAGAGGGGAGAGAGGCATCCATGTATGGTTGCTTTTCACTTGTCTCCAGCTACGGACCTGGCTGGAGACCTGGCTTGCAACCTGGTTATGTGCCCTGGCTGGGAATCGAACCAGCGACCCTTGGGTTCACAGGCTGGTGTCTTATCCACTGTGCCACCAGCTGGGGCCTACCTTTCCAATATGTTAAGTATACTCCTTAGCATTGACACTGTTCATATTTCTCATGTGTTTCTGTGCTATTATTCATACCAGAGTGTTTCACTGATTTGGTTACAACAAATTTCACTGAATATAAATTACTAACACAAAGTCACTTTCTGCTTACACAGAAGTCCACTGGCTAACTTCTAAATACTGTTTTTTGGTAAAAATGTATTTAATAACCTAGTACATAATTTATGACCGTTTTCTAATAACCCCACAGAACATGGGTACTAGAAACACCTACAGCGTACCTGAGAGTGGGTTCCAGGTGCCAAGTGTTGCACATGAAGTCCCTCCAGTCCACAGTGGTGTATGTGATGCTGTCCTCTCTGTCCCTGTCAGAGGAGCCGTCATCATGGATGGTAACTGGACTCTTCTGTCCCGGTCGGGTTGATAAAATCCGAGGTGGAAAAATGGCTGTAATGAGAGTAATAGATTAATGTTGCAAACACCTATTTATACAAATAGAATAATTGGCTTTGTCATTTTATCTATGAATTGCCAAAGCCTCCTTTAATTACATTTCTTAAAAAGTAATATTTTTCAATAAGCCATAAATAAGTGCCAATAATTGGTATTGCCTGGGGAAAGACAATTATCAAAAGTTATTGCATTATCTTCTAATTAGAAATAACATCATCATTTATTTTTGAGTCCCAGCATATTTCACATATATTTGTGGGCCTAAAACTAATGGAAAACAATGCTGAGATTTATCTGCTAGCAGGCCTAAGGTGCTGAAATTGACAGTTGCAGGTTTCCTAAAGAATAGATTAAGGTAGATGAATAACTTACTGTTTTAACAGTTTTATTGGGATATAACTCACATCCCATACAATTCGTTCATTGAATGTGTACAACTCAATGGTTTGAGTATGTTAATGGCTATATGTATATTTTAACAGTGGTACTAACTTAGATGCTTTTTACAGAAGTAGCCTTTTCATTCTATATAGTAAACATTGCAATGGTTTATGAAAGGTGAAGTCTTTCTAAATAGGTGACCATAAAAAAGATAACATGCTACTTTATTACTACGTAGTTGATTTTTCGTTGTTCCACTTGACTAGTAATATTTCTTCAAAGAAGTTTTCTTTTCCTGTTTGTGAGACTCTCCACAAGCCCTGCTCATGTGCACACATACATGGATACCCTGTGTGGGGTAAAGAAGACCATTCTGTGGAAGCCACGGTTCCAAAGTGCTTGCTGGCACTTAGTCTGTCATAGCCTTACTGAGAGATTACTCATATGTGTGTGTTTCTTGACATTTCTACTCATAGAGGAAAAAGACAGATCCCTCTCATTTGTCTTAGACTCTAGAAATCCATAAAAATGGCGGATGGCTGCCTTTCCTGGAGCCTGAAAGAAAAAACCACCAACCCCTAAGTGAGACTGGCCACGCACCTTTCTCCTTCTCCTTGAGGTAGGCCGACACCAAGTCATGCAGGAACATGATGAGCTCGGCATCCATGGTCACGCAGATGTGGTCAGTGAACTCCGTCACCACGCTGCACTCCACCTTTGGCTTCAGGCTGGCATCTGCAAGGCCAAGTTCTTCACAGTGAGAACCTGACGACCTGAGTCCCTTTCCCTGCGTGCCAGGAAGGGCTGACAGGGTCCTCCATTTAAGGGCAACAATGGGGAAGTGAGTAGTTTCTGCATGTGATTTACAGAATGGCAAGAGTTAATACGCCATTTATTCCTCCTAAGACCCCTATGCATGAGGTCCTACTATTAGCCTCCATGTTACTGAGAAACAGGTAGACCTGGGTTAAATTATTTCCCCTAAGTCATGTGGCTGGTAAGAAAATCAATTTGATGAGGGTATCAATTTTATCAATTATATTAACGTTACAAAAATAACCTGTGGGAAGACAGTTGTTTGACGTTCCTTTATAATTTTCTTGGTGACTTTAGAAACTAAACATTGTTTTCCACATACCCTGTAATGAAGGCTCTTGGGGCTCTTGAACGTGAATGGATTTAAAGTCAAGCTGCATCCTTGGTAACGCGAAGATGGTCTCTGTTTCGTGATTGTAGGAGGAACCGCCTCTGAACCCACTCAACAAGCTAGAATTCTTCACCGTGGTGCTATTCTCAGTGTTATTAGAATCAACATTACGAAGAAGGTTTAGCTCTACATGCATAATGAAGACAATAAGATCAAATTAAACCAGTAGGTATTGATAAGCCTATAGCTTTCATGACGCTCTGACACAAGAACTTATCATTTCCGAAGTTGGAAACTCACATTTGAAAATGTAGAGCCACATAAAGTTGTGGCCATGAGAATGGCTATATATATATGGATAGGGGTATAAATATACTTATGTATGCGTAGTGTTACAGTAAGAGATATGTAATGATTTACATTTATACATACGTACGTACACACATATATATCACTGTTCTCAAGACTGAAGCTTCAAAATATGCTTTTGATAAATCCAATAACACAATCCATTTTGGTTTTTGTTCCCTGAACTTCAAAATGAGTATTATTTTCAACTGAATTAATGTCTGAATTTAAGAGTTTCATTAATCTCAGAGTTCTCCATACATTGAATACATTACAGTTACAGAATTTGTGATTAAACATGATCCTGATCTTGAAATTAGGAAGAAGTCCTGACTTTCCTCAACACGTGTGCTACGGTTACATCATGGTTGTCCTGCAAAAACTGGCAGTTCTCCAGGTACGCAGGTGGCAGCTCAGGATGCTCACGGCGTCTCCACAGTAACCCAGCCCAAACTGCCCCTCCCCGAACTGCACTTGGAGGAGGAACAGCCTGCGCCTGTATCTTCCCACCTGCTGCTTCCCTGTCCGCCATCATCCTCAGGTCGACCTTGAATCCCCGGGTGGCCTAACCATGGCAACAGTTTTCCATGGGCCCAACTCATCATCTTTGGCATTTTGAAAAGTCAATTTTAAGCAAAACACTGAAGTCTTAGTATGTCTCAATCTAATCTGCTTTCTAATACAAATGAAACAATTTGGTAAAAGCAGGGCTGTAAACTTCAACACGAAACCATAAAATAAAAATGTTCACGGCCACGTTATCTAAAGACTGGTGAATCTAATCAAATGGAAAACTCATCAAAACCACTCTTTAAACTTGCAGCTCCAGAGCAT
Source organism: Noctilio leporinus (assembly GCA_004026585.1). NCBI lineage: Eukaryota > Metazoa > Chordata > Mammalia > Chiroptera > Noctilionidae > Noctilio > Noctilio leporinus. The sequence continues at coordinate 223,919 of PVIW01001363.1, read as the reverse complement.
TATTGTTTCATTTTACTTCATCCACCCGGAGCCTTAAGTTTGTGGCATTCTATTACTTGGTTGTGAACTGATTTGTCCAAACCTCCAGTGTTTAGCATTAGTATGGAAACATTTTCTAATTATCATAAAGTAAACTTAATTTCATTTAGTTAGGCCAATCTTACGTTGAATGTTTTCAGTTACATCTACAATACTTTAAGTCCATGAGCTACTGCATTACCGGGGTGGTGAGATCAGGTACTAATATTGTCAATTATGCCGGAAGGACAAAAAGGTAGTTTGTTTCATGGAAGACATGAAAATTTTCCTTCCACTTAAATTCTAAAGTCAAAAGAGCCCAGAATAAAAATAAACATCTCCAAAAACAACTAGACTTTTAACCTTCATTCCTTGTGGCCGTCACGTAATTGAACCATTCTTTCACACTCGCTACTCCATGGGGTGGGTTTTCATGGCGCCGCCTGGTGATCTTGGTGATTGTGGCCATAGGACTTTCCAAAGCGCCGCACGGCTTGGTGACCATAGTGTTGTGGCCCAGATGAAAATCCAGCGTTTGTACAACGTATGTGGAGTGATCACTGGAGCCTAGAGGGGAAAAGATTCTTGAGGTAACAAACTCCATGTAGATGCAAGGAAACAGTGCAGCCTAAGAGCAGCAGGTTTAGCTAAGTCATAAAGACGGTGGTGACAATGAGCAAATTAAGTGAGAAAAAAGTCACAAGTGATTTTTCTTTCTTTTAGTTCTGATTGGATTGATCCCCAGTAAGATGATGAGCAGCAGCCTTAAAAAATTTTTTTTTTTTTTTGTCATCATTGAAAGGCACGGAGCAGGAAATTAAGGCTGAAAGGAACTGGTTTATCGCTGCCGCTGCGAGGTGAAGAGTGGAGTCCTGCCCATCCACACCGTATGCACTGGCCTTGGCCTGCAGATCACTCCCTTATGCGGCCACTGTGCCCCTTCAAAGACGTTTCCGTTTCTTTTCTGACTTTGTGCGGCGCTCCTACACGCTCATGTTTACGTAAGACATAATCCAACGGTGATCACTGTGACTATGGCTAGCCAGCCACGGCGGCAGCGACCTGAACCGCCCAGGTGAGGACCAGGGCCAGTGGCTAGTTCACAAGTAAGGCCTTCCCCACATCCCAGACTCGACAGGTGAGGAGTCCTGTGCAGGGAGCTTTGACATGTCAGGTACCTGACACCAGAGAAAGAGGGACCTCAGGAGTATTGTAAGGAAAAACAGGCCAGAGACACGAGAAAGAAAAATTATCCTGCCATGTCCTATTATCATTATCAAAGACAGAAAAAGAGTAAAAGCTTAAAGTGTGTGTTTACCATCTTCCCAGATTTTCTGAGCTTCGGTCCAGAAAGCAATGTTGGGTTCCTCTAAGTGAAAAAGGGCCCAGGACTTTGAGCGGAAATTGGGACCGTGGAAACACGCCAGCGTCATGTGGTTTCCATGCAAGCTCATGGACCCTCCGAACTGCATGCCATCCTCCGGCAGCGCGGTCTGGAACAAGGAGATGTGGCACCCCGACACGACCTTCAGCACGCCCGGCCAGTGCCGGTGGTGCGCGGCGTCCAGCACTGCAAGGGAACCAAACTGCGTGTGCGCGGCTGCCTGCCCACACGCCAGAAGCGCGAGGGTGGCAGCAGGAGTTGGCAGGCCCTGCCCCCAGCTCCCATGACGGAGAAGCCAACCGACATCCAGTCTGCGGAAGACGCAGCCAGGGGATGGACGCAACCAGGACACCTGGGAGCTCGCTAATAATTGCAACACCGCAGTCATGATCCAGAAACGCCCGCGCGAGGTTTCACACAGCGCTCACAGAAGCCGTGTGAACTGGGGGCCTCCCGGGGGTAAGGGGAGAAGACCTAGAGATCAAACGCGATCTCCCGATTTTAAGCACGCTTTCCTTTCCATTCTTTCATACTCTACTGCTCCAAAGGGAGGTCAGGGGACCCCAGCACCCCGGGGAGCTAGTCTGAAACGCAGACGGAGGTGCCCAACACCGGCAGGGTCAGAGTCTGCGTCTGGGTCCATCTCCAGGTCCTTCAGGCGCTCTCTGGTTTCTAGCTGGGGACCGCTCATTGGTCCCCCCTCTCTCGCAGGGTCCTTTCTGGCTCTTCCACAGCTCTCACTGTGGGTCCAGCCAGGGTGGCGTGCGGTATTCCGCCGGTCCGTCTCCTCAGTTTCCCTTTATCTCACCCAAGTCCCTAGTCTGTCTGTTTCCATGATGAGGACTTTTTAGAGAATCCAGGCCAGTGTTTTGGGACACTTCCCTCTACTTGTATACACGTGCCTGATGCTGCTTCTCGAGCAAAGGAAATACAGGGCTGGAGGACAAGATAAATGAAGCCACAGGGAGGCAACTGAAACCTATCTAGAAAGTAGAACAGTCTGTAGGACAAGTCTCTCTAACAATTCATTAAAAAAAAAAAAGGAAAAAGTACTGAATTAAGAGAGTGAAAGACCATAACCAGATTTACCCTGCGATCTTGAGCAGGAGATATGGTTTTGGAAAGAGTGTAGGTCGGCTGTGGAATGTGGTCCCAGGCCAGAGGAGATGAGTTTGCAGAATGGAAGTGGGAGATTGCTGAGTGCAAATGGTTACAAAACAGGACGCACAATAGTTGGGTGAAAAGTATACATACTTTTCATAGAAAAATTGCATAGAAAAATTTCTGAAGGTACCTGTTTCCAGCTATGTATAGGGATGATTTGGGGGTGGAATGAGGTACTTCTATTTTTTGCTTGTATGTCTTTTTTAGTTGTTTTCAACGTACAAGTATTGCTTCTGTGGTAACAGAGTTGTTACAACTTATCCTGACCCTAACTGCTTCTGCCACCCACCTGGCACCTGGTGAGAGCCCCGCGCCTCCTTTCTGCAGGCGGGCGTGTGCGTCACGCTGCTGACCCTGCACTGACCTGCCTGCTTCCACCTCGCCACCTGCAGCCTGCTCTTCACAGGGCAGCCAGCGATGCCTCACAAAGGAGCGTGTTAAGGCAAAGTTGCATATCACACCTGTTCAAAACTCTCCAGCAGCTACACAGCACACCCAAGCCCCCACCTGTGGCGCAGCCTCCCCCTGGGCGCTCATTCTGCCCCACACGCTGGCACCTTGCTGACTCACCAGCTGCGGGAGCTCGGCAGCCTGCCCCACCCGTGCCTGCTCCCTGGTCTCGGCCCGGACGGGTCTCTTGAGAAAAGGCTCCCCTGACCCCCTTTCTAAAAGAGCACCCCCTCTCATCTGCTTGCTTCTCTTCCCAGCCCTTCTCTGCCTGAGATTCTCTGCACCTCAGTACATGAGTTACGGTCCCTCTCTCCCATTAGACTGTACATCTCACGGGGCTCCTGACTGAATTACCGAGTGAAAACAGTCATCTGCCTAATGTGACGCAGCAGGTAGATTCAAACTGCGACCTTCTGTTTGATTCCACAGCCCATGGCCCATGGCCACACAGAATGTGGCCCTGCCCTAACGATGGCTCTGGTGGGAGGAGTCAGGCTCTCTCACCACTGAGTGAGCTGGGGAAGAGCCAGGCTGTAAGTGTGACGCAGACGTCACGTGACTGAGTGAGGGCAGCGACACACGTGCAGAAGATGAGCACATGCAGGCTTAGTCTAGCTCTTACGCTGCTCCTGGGAGCCCTTCTCCAGGCTGTTGGGCACGGCCTTCGGTGGCAGGTACGGAACTGGTCCCCAGGTAGACAGAGCGCGTTTGCTGGTGTCAAACTGTTGCGTGAAAAACTCCTGGAGCTTCATTCCTATTTTTATCAGGTCTGGTGTGGTTGATCTCGATATCATTACTTGGAAAATGTCCCACTTCAAATCGCCATGGACAAAAATTTCACTAGGACATAAAACAAAGACTTTATCATGCGTCAAAGAGAGGGCAGTTTAAAGGTCCGAGAAGAATTCTCTTCCCCACCCGGTGTTTCCATCCCCGCTGACTGCGTAACAGAAAAGCGTTCTGCGTGGGCGCGGCTCACTGTGGGTGCTCCCACGGGTGACAGACGCGCAGCCAGCGGTCGCAGAGCACACAGGTGCTCCCGCGTACCTCTTATCCGTCATGCTGGCATCCAGCGCCGCACACAGGTTCACCTTCCACTCGTCCTGCAGCTTGAGGTCAGCGTTGCTGAAGATGCCCATGAGGATGCTGGAGCCCATGTAGTCCACGCGGGCTTCGGTGGAGCCCATGGTGACCTGGATTTTGTGACTGGGCTGCTGATTTGGGTGTTCGGAAATATGAGCTAAAACGAATCATCATGACCTTTCACAGAAATGCCTGCTGGGAACAACTCATCAAAACCGGTTGTTAAAAACTGAGATTTCAACATACCGACCATCTCCAGAGCATTGACATCGATGGTCCCGCCCACGACGCCCCCCTTGGAGTCCAACTGGGACCTGCCCAGCCCCACGGACATGCTGATCTCCCGGTCGCGGTTGCTTCCCACCGACAGGCGTCCTTGGCTCTTCAGGCCACTCGTCGTCCAACTACAAAGAGAAGGGGGTTGCTACTGAGACTTACGGCTCCCGGCGCCATGCACTAAACTAACAGACGGCTTCGGAAGCTAAAAGGAAGTTGAGTATAAAATGGTGCAAGTTTAAATATGAACATTGATGAGGAGGCGTTTGCTTAGCTAGAAAACTATGCTGTTTTACTCCTTTCTCTTTTTAGAACGTGTTTTTCACGTTGTCAATTCATAGTATCTTTAGGATTGGATGAAAGCATTTTCAGAATGGTCGTTTTATACTTTCATCAACTGTCTTTACTGTCTCAAACATTTCAGCATTAGGAAAAGGTTGTAAATCGCTTTACTACAACGTGAGACGAATAGAAATGAGCCATTAAATATATTTCTTTGCATCTGAATAGCTTACGTTGTGTTTCCCATTACATTGCTCATATTCATCTGAACGTTTAACTGCTTCAAGTTGATGGCAAACACGACAAGCGTTTCCCACGGGGTCCCCTGCTGACTTGCGGCTTTGTTCGATTTGTTGAAAGGAGTTGATGTTTTTGAAAGCGAATCTGAAAATGGAACAATCAGAGGCACATTTATTCATGTATATGCTCAGTGATGACAAGGCAAAAACCACTCTCATCATCCTAATAACTGAAAACGCGACATTCCCGAATGAAAGCCAGTAGTTGTCACGTTGCCATTTACTGACTGTCGAGTGGGTGGCTGGGAGCTTTCGAGGGGTAGGGAGAGGGGGTGGGCCTGCTCTCAGCTGAGGAGCTCTCAGGAGTCGGCAGCCTCACCTGCTGAGAACTCTTCAATTCTGGGGACACTGCCCTCTAGGAGGGGTGCGGGTGTGATGGGACACGGTAGCATGAGCCACTCTTCCCCGGGGCTTTCTAAGCAGGGCAGGACACCCCCGGCTGCTGCCACCGGAGAGCACCGGCGGGCGGGGCTGCTCCAAGGTAGGGAGGCTGCCGCCCCTGTCATGTGTGTCTCATACATGCACTTGAATCCTGTTTGCTCATTACATGCTAGTCCTCCCCGTGACATGCAGCGCATCACCCGTGTGTATGTGTTCGGGCACAAGTAGTGTGCCAAGCACGTAAGAGTTCAACAGCACCGGTGACCAAGAGGCTTCCTGAGTGAATACTAAGATGAACTTTTTCAACATCAAACTTCACAACGTTGAACTAGGTTTGTTTTACCGCTAAAAGTAACCGAACCACTGAGAAGTGCAATTGGTAGTTAGAACACAGTCACGGGGATGTCGAGTACAACACAGGGAAGTGTCAACAACACCGAAACAGCCACACGCGGGGCCAGGTGGGCACTGGGAACACCGGGGACTCTGTGAAGAAGGGGTCTGTGCTGGCTTCAGAGGGTGGCTGGCAGCAGGCGCCCTACCTCTCCGGGGGACGGAGGAATCCGACACGCTCCTGCACCGAACGGAAGCCGGGGACTTGAGGCTCTGGGCCGCTGCCCCCGGGGACATGGTGCTGTTTGTCATGTGCTCGCTGAACACGTTGGGGGACTGAGGCATGTGCGTGAAGGAGGCCGACTGGCTGGGCTGCTCCCAGGCCCTGCAGTATGCCTTCCTCGAGGACTCGGGGGACAGGTGCTGGCTCACCCCTTCAATGGAATCTGGTGTCCCTGGGCCAGATGCTGAGGGGGAAGTGGAAACAAACGCAATCAGTGGTGAAATCAGCACGTCCCAGAGGAAGAAACTTGGCCACTGTCACTTGTCGCCCCACTGTGGATTTCTCACACGAGCACTGTGAGGGGCTAGGGGCCTGTGGGCTACACCACACCAGCTCCCCAGTTTGTGTGGTGTCCTTGGAGCTCACCCCTCACTCACACCACATGGCAGGGCAGCCGTCTACGCCCAGCAGGAGGACGCAGGCACAATGGCGGCCGACACGGCCGTCCTCCAGGCTTCATCGAGTGGTCAGATGCCTTCCCGCATCCGCAGGCTTTCCAGCGACCCAGAGTAGCTGCCAGAGGCGGCACGTCAGCTGGCTGCGGTGCTCCATCCCCGGTGGGGTTCAGGCATCCACCCAATGAGGAGGGAGAGGCCTGGGGCAGCCTACCCGCCCTCAGCCCTGTCACTAGCGCCGCCAAATCACAAGCAACCTAAGTATGACCCAACCACACGACGCGCTTACTTGGCAAATTGATAGTCTGGTCTCCGAGGAAGAGGCGCCTTGCAATACTCCTTCTGTACCAGGCTCTGGGGAACGCCAGGATCTCGCTGAGCCGGCGCATGTCGTATTTAAAGGACGCGGACCCGATATCACACACCGCTGAGGCAGGAAGAGGGGACACGTGTTGCAACAGATTTCCGCATGGCGTGACGTGGTGTCACACAACTGAATTATCATCGTTACAATTCATGAAACACCAAAGTCAGTGGCACGGTGCAGCGAGTGTGGGGCAGCACGTTCCTTCCCTGCTGACACCGTTGGTTCCATCAGGTTCCAGGGGCGGGCAAGCTGGACGACCAGCGCTCACGCCCTTCTCAGGGGCTGCAGGCCAGCCCCACTGGCAGCTTCAGCTTGAACACACCGGCAAACGACTCGCGGGGACCAGCAGGGACAGGCCCCCCGAGGCGGCTGCCGACCAGGCGGCTGCGTGGAGCCGCGACTGTGCGCGTGCAGGCGTGAGCCCGGGCTGTGGCTCCCGGACCTGCTCTGGGCCACGCGGCCCACCCTGCCCTGCCCCCCAATGCCCTGGGGCCACGTCCTCGTTTTCCACCTAGCTTGGCGCCCTCTTCCCCTTCCGTCACCCAGGCTGGAAGTGTGCGGCATCCTTGACTCCTCACGACGTGTGGATCCTCCGTGATTTCTCTCGACACCTTTCCCTCTTCTCACCACCACGGGCCCAACTCGGGCCTTGAACCCCTGCCTGTCCATGGTCTTTCCTCCCAATTGTCATCCTGCCATAAACTTTTTTCTAAAATAACCACTCCTTTTACATACTCCTATCTACACAGGGAGATGTTCATTTGACGATCCACACACACAATTCTGTCCTATTGTTTATGGTCAGAGCACTTGCGATGAGATCCGTCCTCAGAGAACAGCACAACAGCGTTACTTTTAGGGGTGATATTGTCCTCCCAGTCCTCAGACCCCAGCGATGGCCCCCCTGTCCCCAGGACCAGTGCTGCCTTCAGCCTGGCACATGGACACACGTGCTGCCAGCGTCAGAACTGACTTTTCAACTAGGGGCAACTCACTTCTGAACACTTAAAATTAAGTGCATGTAGGACATTGTTAACTTATTCCTCTGCAGTGTTTTAAGAATTTGCAATCAGAAAAATCAAATAAAAATTGGAAATCTTGCCCATGTATGGTCGAGAAGTGAGGTAAAGAAGCAGTTCGGGGTGATTTGGTGAGGTGTTAAACTTTAGCTTTCAGGGGCTGGTTCTTCGTACTTACCTAGAACTGGTATCTCTAGCCGTGATGACCTGGACTGAGCGTGCACCCCAGGCTGGGCTGTCGCCCCTTCCCTTCCCTACCACTAAACGCCCGAGGTTACTCAAGAAACGTACCATTGAGTGCTGTTAAAAGGAGGCCCTTCTTTAACTCCAGGAAACAGTATTTAAATTGGAAAACATGACACCGAGTACCTGATATGTTTATGAGCGTGGTGTCCATCTTGCCCGCAGACTTGCCGACGGGCTGGCTTTCGAAGAACGAGGGGCCTCCTGAGCGCCTGATCCGAGACAGGCTCACTTTCACAAATTCCAGGTTTATGCTCAGCGAGTCCTTCCGGCCAGTGACGGACGTGGGCTCTTCATCCACGTTCCCTTGAAAACACACACACACGCAGGTGTTGACGCAGTTCAACGACACTACCCAAAACAATGGAAGTAAATGTTTGATAAAATCACTCATGTGAGATAAAAGCTTAAGCAGAGTGATCTGATGAGCATTTTCAGTGGTAAACCTGCCCTTTAAAATGCCAGTGACATCTAAGTTCTCTACTAGCAATAACAACAATCTCATCATAGATTAATAAACATGATGTACATACTTTAAAATTTTACTTTGTGGAATACAGTTTTTTTTTTTTTTAAGATTTTATTTATTATTTTTAGAGAGAGGGGAAGGGAGAGAGGTAGAGAGGGAGACAGGCATCCATGCATGGCTGCCTTTCACCTGCCTCCAGCTATGGACCTGGCTGGAGACCTGGCTTGCAACCTGGTTACGTGCCCTGGCTGGGAATGAACTGGTGCCTTATCCACTGTGCCACCAGCCAGGGCTGGAATACAATTTCTTATACAAATAGACCTATATCCAAAGAAATTACTGGGCTGGGTATATCACTTATAAAATATTAGGAGCTTTAAAAATCTTGCATGATGAATTTACCTGACCTATTTACTGCCTATTTTATTTAGGTGTAGAGCCAGGATCGGTGTTACCAAGAGGAAGAACTAAAACAACCCTGATCTTTTGTACCCACTATGAAAAGATCGACACTCGGAAAGTGCCACAGAGCTGAGAGACACAACATGCAAGTACCTAACCCGCCAGACCCCGTCGTGAGGCCGGAGACGGCCGTCTTCTGCTTCCCGGCCCCGTACGGGTGGAACACGTAGAGCGAGAAGTCAGACATGCAGGCGGTGAAGCTCAGCCCGGACGAGCTGCCGCTGGACGCGGTCAGGTCTGACTGGCTGCTGCTATGCCGGCTCCGGCCAAGCGGGCTGCCCAGGCCTGACGACCCTGCGGTTCACAGACACCCAGACCGTTATCAGCCATAGGAAACAAGAGCCTGTCACCAACAGTCTCAGGAGCCCAGCAGGACCTGAAATTGAACTACAAACACTCAAGCATGAACTCATCAATAGATTTACATCCCTGATAACAAAATGATGTCTCAGACATACTTCCAATTAATTTACTTGGTAAACCAAGTTGAATACTCTGAAGCGGCCGTTGACACGCATGAGTGACCAACCCCATGGCTGCCTGTCCTCCTCTCCCTTGCACCCCTGGAAGCAGGCTGAGGAGGGCACACAAAGTAGTTGGGGTTCAAGCAAAGGGTGGGGGACAACCTATAAACAAACCCAAATCAAGGAGCTGGGGCCCCCTTCTGGGAGGAAACTGACAAGGCACACGGCTGCAGAGTGCCACCAGGGGGGCGGCACGGACGGACCAGCAGGGTACCTGGCCTCGGTGACGAGGTCGGGCAGAAAAAGGCAAGTGCCAAGTGCTTCTATTTCTACATGGACTCGAATCAACAACATCAACAAACAAAACTGACACCAACTCACTGACACAGAGAACAAGCTGACGGCCGCCAGTGCAGACGGGAGGGGTGGGGACTGGGTGGAGGGCGAGGGTCTGAGAGGTGCGGAAGGGCAGCCACAGAAGAGTCACGGGACGCAGGTGCAGCACAGGGGATAGAGTCGGTGATATTGTAACAACAGGGTACACTGAAAATCTGGGGGATCACTGTAAAGTAGAGGGTAACTGTCTAACCACTATGCTGTCTACTTGAATCGAATACAAAATAATACTGAATGTAAAGGGGAAAAAAATAAAAGAACCCCTACTTGTATACCCCCACAAATACACAAAAAGTTGCCCATCTCTGTCTGTCAAGAACCGAGTGTCCCCTGCGTGGGCAGGCTCATTCCCAGCACTTTACACACTCACAACAGGAGACCGTCTGAGCAGAGCATCAAGGGGCACTTGGCTCTGCACCATGGACAGAGGAGGGCTCCTTACCCGGGGTGCCCGTCTTGCTGGCGGAGGCCTTTGCTCCACCTTGGGTGGCATGACCTCCAGGGCACAGGGTCTCGGCAGGACACGTGGTCCCCAAAGTCTCCAGCTCCCCCCGGTTTGAGGAGAAGACCAAGTCCAGGGACGGCAGCTTCAGCATACACTCGACTCTGGAGACTGGTAAGCAGCTGAACTTGACCTGTGAGGGCTACAGTGCGAAGGCCAAGAAGAGGAAGGGTTCTAGGTCAGACAGTCACACACTGGATCCCAAAATTCATTTCCCTTTCAGTGCACAAGTGTCCTGCTACGTAAAAGGCTTTGTGCTTCGTGGACTAGCTTTACACACAGACATGTGGGCCGTTAAGTAATGTATTAATGTAATGGCATCATTTAAAAAAATCAAAGTACCTGAGGAGCTATTTCTGAGTGATAATTATTTAGAAATTTAGATCATTCAGACCATTAAAGATACTTGTTCATAATCAAGTACAGGAAGTAATTTCCCTTATGGTAAAATTTAAAGAGACTTGCAGTAATACACATTTTATAAAGTCTCAAGCCCTCAGCCATCACACATTTTTGGGAGACCAGGAAAAGCTAGCGCACAACACCAGATGGAAGCCCTTTGGCCAAGCGGCCAGCGTAGAGGACAGCTTGGACCCCTGACCACCAGTGTTTCTTCTGTTCTGGGGATGGATTGTAAGATTCTGAGGGCAAACGAAGCCCTCAAGGTTGCATATGAGTAGTTTTAAAATCCTCTTATTACATTGGCTCCACCTGACGTAACGTACCCTCCCAAAGGCCGGCTGACAGGACTGAATTTTAAAGTAAAATAGGAAATGCCAACGATACAACTCTAAGCAAAACTTGCACAAAGGCATACTGTGGCTTCCTGTTTCAATTACACCCATGTGCCCTGACAGTATGGCAAGACACACGGATGCCACACTGAAAACAGCACTGAAGCTAAAAGGGATTCTGACGCCTACTTTTACTTTGGCACGCAAGTTTGACGGAAACTAGGAACCTCTTCCGCAGAGCAGAACCCACAGGGCAGCGGAGGTTCCTCCCAGAGGCTCCGCTCTGCTGCGTCCCCACGGCCCGGGGGCCCCAGGGGAGAGCCATGACGGGAGAGCTCTGTGGAAAGGTCCAAATACTCGGAAGACCCACTCCCCTCTATCACGGAAGGAACGGCCCGCGCCGCACCTGCACTCGGACGTAGACCACGACATCCACTGGGAAGGAGGAGCCGGCGGACGTGGAGGACGACAGCAGGGACGTGGTCGACTCCTCCAGAGGGTCCGGGAGGTCGAAGTGCCCCATGTCCTCATCCTGGGAGCTGACCGCTGTCAGAGGTCAGGCTTCAGTTTCCGCTCGGGCAAGGACCTGCCCTGCGCACAGCACCCCCGCAGCCCCCTGTGCCATCTTCTGTCCGCAAGCCTCTGGCACACCCCCTAACCACCTTCCCCCCACTGCCCCACCAGGCACCGCAGGGAGATAGTAATTACGCCTTTGCCCCGAGGGCTGCCCATTGAAGAGGCCCCTGGGGACCTAAGCCGGGACCTGGTCACGGACAAGCTGTGGCTGTGGGAGAATCATGCCCGTCACCGGGACTTGGTTTGTTTATCTGTAAAGAGGGCTAGCTGGCCTCTCAAGTTCTTTTTCAGCTCTGTAATTCCTTTGTATTATTGCTAAATATGTTATGTAATAATATACAATGCCCTAGTTACGTGTTATATGATGTTACATAATAATACATAATTACAAAGTCCTTCCAAGTACTAGGTCTCCAGTACGTGGCGGGAAGTGAGTCCATAAGGGGGGCACTCACTTGCGTAATTCCTTTCGATGGGGGTAATCGGGATGGTCTCCAGAGCCTTTTCCAGGAAGTCCAGCAGGCAGGGGCTGATGACCATTTCTTCGGGCAGCGACTGAAGGGCCACCCAGGCGTACAGCTTGGCTGTTTTGACTCCCCCACTTCCTTTTCCTTTGGCTAGAACAGTGACAATGCGGCATGAATTTAACAAAACGTACGCTACTTTTACGAAACATTAGAATCATATGGCAGTTTAATGATATCATGAGAAGGCGGACAGAAATGACAGGTTAACATCAGAACACAAAGATGGCTAATGATGTGGATACCAAGTCATTCCTACTTGCTCTAGCTCACAAATTTTGGTTCAGCTTTTCAAGTTGATACTTTGCTCTATGTCTCATTGGCTTTATCTTGCCCACTTCAGAAGATACAGAGAACTTAGATTGAGAATATTTAGTGGCGAGTGAAGAAAAATGGATCATGTTCAGGCTCCGTTCGCACCTGGCGCACAGGTGTGGCGCTTCCCGGCCTGGGCTGCCCTCTCCTTCCCCGGCCCCCGCTACGTGCTGCAGAACGAGTGCAGTGGCCTCACACTTAGCTGATCTGCCTGCGCCTCCAGCTACAACGTACTCCAGTTTTGCAAACCTAGGAAGAAATTCAAGGCCCAGGAGCCCTAACTTCCCTCTTGTACCAGATGGGAACGGTACTGTCTCTCCTGCACTAAGTGACCACAGGTGCGTTAGAAGCACCCCGTCAACTGAAAATTATACAAAAAGGTTGGCGTTATTATCATGATCACTGGTTATTTTAAGATTTATATATCAATTTCCACCTCCCAGATGAAACTTGCAAGTCATCACTGCCCACTCTGACGCTCCCCATTTTGGAAATTCCTTTGGAAAGGTGGTACAGGCAGGGTGCTATTCACGCTGTGCATGGTTCCCAGACTCCGGGGCAGCCCCACCCCGCAGGGTGGCTCCCTCCCGCTCGAGCACGGCTGGGTTGCAGGAGCCACAGGGGCTGGGGACGGGACGGGGTGTGACTTGAGAGGCCCCGCCATCAACGACAGGGCCGCTTCAACCAGGGACTCTTCTGAGAGACGCCTGCTGCCCTGTCCAGAGGCCCGGCCCGGCCCAGCGGAGAGGCCCTGTGGGTGGGTGGGCGGGCTGGTGTCCCAGGGCCAGGCAAGCATTCAGACGACAGCCGTGCCTGAGCTTGGGGCAGCTTCGTGAAGGACTGGGAAGTTCGAGTCACTCAACCAGAGTGTTCCTGAATTTGTGATCCACAGAAGCTGAAGTTATAAGCTACCAAGTTGTGGATAATTTGTTGTGCAATAAAATTAGAAGTGTGGTCAAGTCAATGTACTCTTTCTTGTGTAAGTCTGATGTTTCCATCTAGATCATCAGCTTCCACACTGGACTACATACAACTTTTTCGAAATATGCATAAAGCTAAAACAATTTAGTATATTAAGTGTGCTTCCACAACTGGTATTCTAAGGAAATATCAGTTTGAAAACTCGCCCAGAGCAGTGGGCTTACACGTAGTCCATCTACGAACTCGGCACAGTCCCCATTCAGCCTATCTCGTCTTTCCCTCAACAGGAGACTCGGAGTCCACCAGAGCAAGTAGGTGATGACTAAACGTTCAGTTACGAGAAAAAGGAAAAGTCCTGCATGTTTTCCGTCAGTACCTGCGGGCAGAGGTGGGGGCTGGGGAGGAAGTAAGGTGTTAGTCTTGCTCTGGACAGTGCAAGGCAGAGGAGGAGGAGGAGAGGCGGCACAATCTTTCATACCCGACAGCTTGGACTCTTTAGAGAGCGTTCTCGGCAAGGAGGACCCTCTGGAGGCGTTGGGTGACTCGGTCTTTAGCGTCTTGGAATTGTAATGCAACTGTGTTGAAAGAAAGAACCTTTCAAAGTTCCAATCACGCAGAAGAAAACACCAGACTTGCAGGAAAAGTGCAGAGGGGACGCGCTCCCGGGTCAGCTCTGCGGCCCTAGCACGCCTCTTAACTCTCTCACATCCAAAGCTGGAAAGACCAACCTAGGTAGCTGCCAAACTTACTTCCAGCTGAACGCTCTAAGATTCCATAATTCTAGAGTTTAAAAAATAGCTGCTTCATCGAGTTGCACGAGGAAGGCTTAGTAAACATGTTATAAACAGTAATGTACTAAAAATAAAATAAACTTCTTTCTCCTCAAACCTGGCCGCAAAGGCTGCCTGGGAGCAGGGATTCCTGCGAGTCAGACGTCCGCGTGGCGGAGAGAAGCATCTCCCGTCCCACTTCCAGCAGCTGGTGGGGAGGAGGTGAACCCTGGTCCTAGAGGCCCGGCCGCGCCCCTCGGCGCAGAGGCTCACCTTCACGTCCACGCCAGGGATGTAGAAGACCGTTGTCTCCAAGTCACTGGACTTTGTCTGCAGCGATGACGGCACTTTCTTGCTGGTCATTAAGTGGGTGGTGGACGCGTAATTAGTTTGAAACTTCTTTTTTGAAGGAGAATCTTGATCTAAACTCCTGGAACTTCTGTCATAACTCCTAGAGACAGACGAATGTTTATCTTGTTAAAAAAGGACGTTTCTCACCTTTCCCTCTGTTTAAAGTCAAGCTGTCGTGTTCACAGGACATGGAGCCGCCCGCATTAACGAGGCTGAGAAAGGAAAGCTGTTTGCTGTGTCCAGCGGAGGGCCAGGTGCCCTCTCGCGTGGCGCCGTTTCTGCCCCGAGGTCCAGTGCTCAGCACCATGACCTCTATGCTCACCAGGGGTCACGGCTGTGTCACTGAACACAGGAGGCTGAACCAAATGGAACTGCCTTTAACAAGGTAAAAACGTGGACTATCAGCAAGTTATTGTGGTTTAAGAGGGTTCAACCCCAAATAAACAGTCTTTCTATCACCACTATTATCTTTGTAAGAATTTAGTTTTCTTCTTGTGATTTTTCTAAAAGCCTCTTTGGGGCCCTGGCTGGTAAGGCTCAGCTGGTTGGCGCATCAACCCATAAACCGAAGGGCCGTGGGTTTGAGTCCAAGCTGGAGTGTATCTGAGAGGCACCTGATTGATGTTTCTCTCCCTCATGCCCGTCCCCTCTCTCTAGGATCAATGGCCATGTCCTTGGGTGAGGACTGAAAAAATAAAAAGAGCCTCCTGTGACGAACAGACCATTTCAAGACCGGATACTGTGAAACAGGCAAACACAAAACAGGTTAAGTAAGGAGCCCACCGCTGGTCTCCTGGCTTCAAGGACCGTGGGCTTCTGCGCTTTGCTTCCGTCTACACTCCTACCCGCATGCCAGATCATGATCCTCCCCTTCAAGTTCTCTCTTGGATTAGGAACGAAAAGTGAGGAGAACATACTCTGGCACCAAGTCTGTTCAGAGCCTCACCTGCTATTGATGGGAGCAACGGCAAAGCTGCACTTACACCTGGGACAGCGTCCCGGCCACGGAGCCCCTGTGAATTAATGACCCGGTCTTTCTGATGTTTTTACGAATTCATCAGAACTTTCAATCTCTAAACATTCCCAAGTGTGACACTACTCTCTAAGATAGAAGTATGCTCAATACAAGAGCAGAAACCAATGGAGAAATTCATACTTATTTAAAGGAGGACTCCAAAGATGTAACTATTTTGAATTAAATAACTTCCTAGGATCTAAATCAGACATCCATTTCTACTTGCTGAAAAATACTGTACACTTGTTTCAAGAAACAGCATGCTAAACAAACAGCCATGCCGACTGCGTAACTATGATCAGATCTCTTTAAATCTGCATTTGGGACTGTGGGGTTCATGACCGGTGGTTCACACAACGAAGCAGCACTTCCAACAGAGGACGCCCCGTGCATCTGTCACGGCAGCCCCTTACCTCCTCAGGCTTATGTCGTCATGCTCCTGGAGGAGCGTGGTTGGGTGAAGCACACATTTTCCACTGTCAATTTCAACACGTATGTCCAGCTCAAAGTCGATATTTCTCTCCGTGGCTGTGCCGCTGAGGCTCCGGTGCGCGGGTGTGGTGGGCCAGCGCTCCGTGAACAGCTGGTGGACGGCCGCGAAGCCCGTGGCTTTTTTACGGGACGCATGTCTACAGAAAGAGCAGCTGGTTACCCCAGTCCAGTGACACAGGGAGAGCTCTGAACAAACTCTTCTGCAACTTGCCATGGGAACGGCAGTGTGCAAATAAGCTCTGAACAAACTCTTCTGCACATGCATGGGAACGACCATGTGTAAATAAACTTCCATTTCACACTCGCGCAAAACCCTCCGCTCGCTCACGCGCACAGATGCTTCCTGAGTGACGGAGTCGCGGGCCACTCGGCAACGGTGCTCCGAGGCCCACGGCTGCGTGCCGGCCTGTGCCGCATGCGCGGGTGCCTCACCGTTGCCCGGGAGGTGGAATGCGCGCATGGGCACCGCACTCCATGTCTGGGAGAAGAAACCTTCTGCAGATTTTGCAAATCTTCCCAGATTTTACTAGGAGACAGAGCACAGGAAGTGGAAAGCACAATGCTATGTGGCGCTACGTTCCAGCAGCGAACCACCGACGTGCCCCTCAGTCTCCTGCACTGGACACGCTAAGACCTTGTCGGGGGAACAGCTGCACGTCCCGCTTCAAGCTCGGCCCGAGACTCAGAAATGTTACGCAAGGACCTTAGAACAAGAAGCCACTCACGGGGGTTTCCTGTAGACATAAAACCGCTCCCTCTCGTGGTCTTCTTCCTTCTCGGAGTCCTCGCTCGTGGAAGACAGACTGTCTTCCCGGCGGCCGTCCTCGGGCTGGAAGGCGGTGCCCGGGGAGCAGCCTGCAGTTCTGGGCGAGCTGAACACGGAGCAGGACCCTTCGCTGGTGGACGAGTAATGGGATGGACCGTCGATGGTTACCGACAACAGATCCAGCTCTGTCTCCTCCGGGAACTGGTCGTAAGAAGAGGAAGCATGAATCAGGTTCAAGTTATGAATTGCATCTTGATAAAAAAAGAAGACACATCTTTAAGCATTTAAAAATTGTCCCAGAGTCAAGTTTTCTCACTCTGAACGGAAAGAAAGGTCAGCTTTATGAATTTATGAATTGGTGCAGCAAAGAAGGAAGGAAGCGGAAGGTCAAACCACAGAAAGTCACACCACTGACATACTAAACACTAGAGTGAAACTTTACTTAGATAAGCATTGTCATTGAGTTAATTAGCATGAAGTGTAAGTTCAACATGCTTGGGAGATGAAGGAAACAATGACCGGCTGTGATCAGAGGGCACAAAGTGTCGGTGATGGGGAGAAGCACCCGTGCACAGCGGCGGCGCTGTTAAGTGCTCAGTGCGTACGTCCCATGTAAATGAGGCCCACTGGGTGCAGGAGGCAGACAGCTTGTAAACAAACACACTGATCAATCAAGGTGAGAGTGCTATACATTAGGGTGAAGAGCTGGTATAAGCCCCATGTCACTAACTGAGGACTGCCGCCTGTGGCCCCTGCATTTAAGTAGGTCAAGGGAACCACAGAGCGGCCGAGACTTGCTCTAGATCCCCAGCTTTGAGTCGTCCGGCTGCCCTTGGGAACGAGGTAAACCTCGGCCCAGTGTCACTCTGAGGTAAGCAACTCACTGCTGCTGTGGTGTGCAGAATTCACCGTTTCCTTACTTTTTGTAAGACACATGCTCTTTAGTAAAGAAAGAAACCAAATCTTATTTTTCAGAACATTTTCAACTTTTAAAACTGTAAGAATTTAGCCCTGGCTGGTGGCCCAGTGGATAAGGTGCTGGCCTGTGAACCCAAAGGTCGATGGTTCGATTCCCAGTTGGGGCACATAACCAGGTTGCAAGCCAGGTCTCCAGCCAGGTTTGTGGCTAGAGGCAGGTGAAAGGCAACCACACATGGATGTCTCTCTCCTTCTCTGCCTCTCTTTCTTCCCCTCTCTCTAAAAATACTAAATAAAATCTCAAAATAAATAAAACTATAAGAAGTTATGTAGATAAATATCCTGTTGTTTTATATTCATTTTAGCTTAATCACGCCTAATGATGTTTTGTAATTTGTAATTTTTTTTTTTAATTTTATTTCATTATTTCTAGAAAGAGGGGAAGGGAGAGAGGCAGAGAGGGAGAGAGAGACATCAATGTATGATTACTTTTCACCTGCCTCCAGTCACAGACCTGACTGGAGACCTGGTTTGCAACCTGGTTATGTGCCCTGGCTGGGGAATCGAACCTGCGACCTTTGGGTTTACAGGCCGGCGCTTTATCCACTGTGCTACCAGCCAGGGCTGTAATTTGTAATTTTTATATACTATTTTTATAAATAGCACACTGTTATTTCAAAGTAGGACTTGACTCATCAAATATTAATGCATTTATAAATGAATCAATCATTTCCCAGGATATACACATATTGAGTCATTATGCTATACACCTGAAACTAATAGATTATTATACAGCAATTATCCATTTCAAAAGAAAACAACTTAATTGGTAGAATCCACTCAATCCACTGTAAATATTTATTTCCAAGTTCATTTTTAGAAAAAGGATATGTTTAGCAAGCTCACTATGTTACAATCTAGTAGTTAAAAACAAAAATTCAGTTTAACTAAATTCAGTGCAACTATGGGACATAAATACTGAGAATCAAGCCTCAAAGAGTTGGGAAGGGAAACCAAGTACATGTGGGAAAAGTGCCAGTTTTTAAAAGTAACCTGACAGACAATCTCTAGACAAAGGTTTATATCACTGATATGTAGAATACATTTTTAAAATTCAATTTTACTTCCCTTTATTTAGGGAAAATATCTGGCTCATATAAATGTTACTTTGACTTACAAATTATGACTCTGTAGCACATTTTCCATATTGTTTTGAACGTGAGAATAATTTTCTTAATGGGTGTTTTTATACATTTTTTTATACCAGTGACTCAGAAGAAATAACATTCAATGATTAATTTATTGTTCTGTGATAGGTTTGATTTTAGTTTGAACTAGTTAACTAATTGTTTTAAAGAAAAGATTCATTTTCTACTAGAATGTGGAGCAAAGAAATTCATTCAGAAATTAGAAAATAAATAATAAAATTGCATTTTTGGGTTTATGATTTGGTTGAAATGATTGAGCCTTTTAATTTTGAAGATTAAATAATATAAAACTATTAAGCAGTATAAAACTAAAATACATTTACGCAAGAGCTTCTATAACTTAAACAATCTTAAACCTTTATGTGAAGTATTTCTGAGGTCTGAGTTTAGTATGAAATGAGAGAAAGACATTTTGAAAGAAGATTTTCAAGGTGGTTAATTAGTTTTAAAGCAGAATTTATATTGTTTTGAGAAGTATCTGAAAATACCCTTCCCCAGGACAGCCAGACTCTTGTGTGCTTCCCCACACTGTTTTTTTTTTTTAACTTAAAATAATAAGAAAATGTATAAAAACTCATAGAAAATGGTTTAAAAGTAAACAAATATACAAAAAATAAGACATTTTTACTATGCTACAAAATTAGAATATAACTTTGAAGCTGGCTTTTTCACTTCTGGTTTCTGCTATCATTTTTATATATTTTATACTAAAACACAGAAATAATAAAATACACAAATACATAAACCTTTCCCTCACATTTGTGTGTAAGACCTAGTTTAGAGCACATGGTTCTACCTAAGAGCCAGTGCTGGTCGCCTTTACCCCACACGCAGAGCTAACGTGCGGGCCGGGCCCTGCTGCTGGGGGAGGTCCTGGCATCACCGCCTGCACTGGGCTGGAGGTGGGCCTCGTGTTTTGAATCTTGTGGCCATAACAGCTGTGCAATTATCTAGCACTCGGGTCTCACACCAAACACCTCTCTTACTGTGTCTTGGACGCTGAACGTCACTCGGGGCCCAGGAGAGGCTGCGTCCACGCGGATTTCCGGGAGCTCTTCAGGGTCTCCTAGTCGAGAGCTGTTGAGTAAATGTGAAGTTGTAGCATGTTAACATTACTGCTTTTAAAAATCCCTGGACTTTATAAAATTCTGATTAACCCCTGGCTGGTGGCTCAGTGGATAAGGCACCAGCCTGCGAACCCACAGGTCACTGGTTTGATTCCCAGCCAGGGGACGTAACCAGGTTGCAAGCCAGGTCTCCAGCCAGGTCCGTAGCTGGAAGTGAAAGGCAACCACACATGGAGGTTAAAAAAAAAAAAAAGAAAGAAAGAAAGAAAGAACAGCCTGATGAATGATACTGTGCTCTTTTTCTAAATATTTGCCTCACCCAAGGATGGAACATTTGGTATTGCATTCTTAGCTTTTAGCATCCCATACAAATCACTCAATGTTTTGCTGACATAAGATTTTCTAAAAGAGAATTTACAATTTTTACTTTATGGCGTTCATTTACCAGTAAAACAGTGTTTTTCAAGATGTGAATTCATGTTAGACGTGTGTGAAATCATACATTTTCAAAAATGACCTGGCTGGTAGCACAGTGGATAAGGTGCCGGTCTGCAAACCCAAAGGTTGCTGGTTCGATCCCCGGCCAGGGCACATAACCAGGTTGCAAGCCAGGTCTCCAGCCAGGTCCTTGGCTGGAGGCAGGTGAAAGGCAACCATACATTGATGTCTCTTTCCCTCTCTGTCTCTCTCCCTTCCTTTCTCTCTGGAAATAATAAATAAAATCTTAAAAAAAAAAAAAAATAGAAAATGACACGCTTAGAGCAGCAGCTACCAAAAGGCACATTTCCCTGGGCAGCCCATCCGTGTCCATGTAAACGTGCCTCACTCCTGGAAAGCACACGGTGGTGGCCCAATCGTGGCAGAGGGACTCTCCCAATCAGCACCTGAGCTGGACGGCAGGCGGCATCCCTAGCTGGACTGACCGGGCCCACCTTGGCTGCCTCGCCTCCCCACTCCGCAGCGGGGCGCAGCACACGCGCGGGGGCCTGGGTCTGGGAGTGGCCGCAAGACAGCTTACCTCGTCCTCTCCATTCGCTTCAGAGGCGGCCTCCCCGAGGCAGAGATGGTCTTGGACCGGCTGTAACTCGGCTTGTAACCCAAACCCCACTTATCCTTTAGGGATGCAGCCTAATGAAACAGGAGAGAAGAAGCGTGACTGTCAACTACGGGGAACCAGGAAGCTGTTTCCCCCTTCGGGAACAAGCGACCTGAAACGTCACCCCACACTGCCAACAGGTGGAAGAGGAGCCTAAGTCAGCGACCGTGCAGTCCCCGTGCCCGTCAGGAGCATGTGCAGCGAGAACATCAGCTGCCCAGGGGCCGAGAGCAGAGAGAAGCAGCCTGGGGCGGGCAGGCAGCTCGGAGGGGAGGGAGAAGGCAGGCAAGGGGAGCAAGGCGTGAGCAGGGCTTACAGGAAAGGAGGACGTGGACACCCATCACCTAGAGCACCACCCATGGGCACCTGGGCCAGGTCCCCACTCCAGCAAAGGAAAGGAAGCGGCACTGTGAACACTCTCCTGGTCGCCATACGTGTAACGGGGCTGGATGTGGAAGGGCCCCCCGCAGCGGGGAATGAGGGGGACGGCGAGGGAGACAAGTGATAAGAACACGTATTTCCACTCATTTCCCCAACACCCTGCACCTAGTTTTATTTTTCACAGCCAAAACCATGGGTCAGTGACCTTGCAAACACTACGCCAGCATTATTTTCATTACACTGTGGGATTACTAGGTACATAAAGGAAAACTTAAATACAGAGTTAGGCATTACAGATCATCACTACCCATTTACTAATATGAGAAGCCGATAATGAACAACTCAAATTGGATTTTATATTTAATTTAAATCAATTAATTTGGAGCAATAGTCAAACTAGGTTATCAGGAACTCGGGGCGGGAGGTGGCGGTCGAGGGAAGGAGTGCAAGCCCATGAGAGCTGGCCCCCTGCCTCTGCCCCTCCTCTGTCCCGCCAGCTTGGACTCCATCTGCCTGGAGGCCGAGGTGCCTCTCAGAACCTTATTCTGGTGGAAAGAAATGGGGGGAGGGGGGATTCTGCTGTTTTGTTGTGGAAGGCTAAACCCATTTATCTTTTTTTTTAATGACTTTTCCATTATTTCCACTTGAATAAGTTTCTTTGTTATTTTCTACGATGTGTGTAGCAAGCAAATCTGTACATTGACTTCAGTCCAGCAGTTGGACCACGTGCCCGAAAGTGCGGCAGGGAGTGCGGTCAAAGATGAACGACTTGCTGTTGAGAGACTCAAACTCTAGAACGGGCCGCTGAACGAGCCAGCGTGGAGTGAGAGTCAACTGCTGAGAGGTGTGGAATGGGCCAGGGTGGAACGTACGTCTCTAAAGAGGCCCCATTTGAGGTCGCGACTAAAGCAGCAAACACACGACCGAGGCCACAGACTGTGCGTTGGATCCTGGGCTCCCGGGGATCACTCGTGTGTGACTGTGGTCCGATTACCTGGCCTCGCCTGTCTCTGCTGCCTCAGCTTTAAAATGGGGGAAACAGTACGAGCTCGGCACGGGGCTGCTGTTCAGACTTAACGGGGCTTCAAACCAAGTGTGGCCAACTGTCATGGCCCCAGCACCGCGAGGGGCGCCAACCAGCTGGCTCTATCACCAGCCACACGAAGAAAGAGAACGACCTAATTTCTTCATGAGGTTTCAAGAAGCAAAGAGTCTGCTTTAATGACATTGACGGCAAACATGGACTCACTCGCATGCTGGACCTCCGCAGTTTTTTACGAACATCTCTTCGAATGTCATTCACAGCGACGGATTCTAACTGCTGGTAACGCTGAATTTCTTGGTTTATGGTTCCTTCACTTGCACCTAATTTTCTGGATGCAAAACAAATATGTCAACGTAAAGAAGTAAAAGGACTGATTTTTTTACTTGCTCCATCTTAGTTCTTTTACTTTTCAAAATATCAAAGGTTATGAATCAACGGGACAAAATCCTCCATGAAGTTAACACTCATAATGTAAAAAAGCTCCCTCTAATGTTTTAGGAAGTGATTCTTACTCATTTCTGCGCCAAGTCTCTATGACCACCTTATGAAAACCATGGACCCACTCTGCAGGATGCTCGTATGTAAAATCCTACCTATAATTTAAGGCTCAAGTAAGATTTTAGGGGAGGAAGTATGCATTTGTCTCAAGTCATTTTTTCCACCAAGAACCAAACTCACACCTGTAATGTAAGTCAATAGGAAAATATGAATCACTGTATCATAATTAATTTACAGGCAAGCTTTTAGGTAATATCTTTCACTGTAAAAAACACATGTAGTTGTGTGAAGTCCTTGAAATAAAGAAAACCACAGGTACAGGTGCATGAAGATTAGAAAATATGAGGTATGACTATCATCTCTGGGAAAACCAAGAAGACGACTCTTACAGAGAACTCATTACTTGTGCCACCCAGCAGATAAGCGGGGCAGAAACTAAACTGCAGCCACGCACGCCCCTCAGCTCAGCGAGCACGCCGTCCTGAGGAACAGCCCCCCCGGGCAGGGACACAGCACGCACTCTCTCTCATTCAGGCCCCAAGGCCCAAACGCTCATCCTGCGTCTCCCCCGCGGGTCTTCTCAGCCAGCAAGAGTGGACAATGCCACTCACCGGACAGAAAGGTTGTGGAGGTTAAACTCAGATAGCCGGACAAACACAGAGTAGGTACTTGGTAAATACTCAAGTGGTTTCCCCTTTCAAAACTGTGGATCCCTGAAATGTTAATGTTAGCCAAAGGTGACTGGCTAGATTAACATACGCATGTAAGTGGTGTGCACGTGTGGAGGTGTGTGCGTGGAACATGAAGTCCGTCATACACTGCTTGGATGGAGGAGCTGTGGCTGTGCTGTCACAGGCGAGCCACCAGACCTCGGCAACCTTGTCTCGCTGACCCACGACAGGGGTGTCCTGGCCCCACCCAGCCCCCCGCACAGGACGCCGATGCTGCTGTCCTGGGGAGCGTGTGCTAAGCGAACGACCACATACTTCAGATCATCGATGACTTTGGCTTGCTCGTTCAGCTCTCGGATGTCCACTATTCGCTTCATCAGCTTCCTGCCCCGCAGCTCCCCTGGCTGGCTGCCGGGCGCTCCTGGCCTGCGGTGCTCCACCGCCTCCTGCAAGAGGAAGGCCACCGTCAGCCCCGTCCCCCTGCCACACCAAGTCTACTCTACCTCAGAGCAGCGCCATCCAAGCAGCATGCAAGAATCAGAGGCATCTACAGGAGGCGGGATGATTGGAGCTCTCCATGATTGGCTCCCCAGTTTGCACAGGATCTGCGTGGTTGCCACCTACGTTTCCCCACGAGTGAGCTCGGCACACTTGCGCGTGGGCCCGGCTAGCCTGCGGGGAGAGCCTCAGCCCGGGGTCACAAAGATACTCTGCAGGGACAGAATAGCGCTGCTGGGGGCGCGTCAGGCCTAGCAGGTGACTGACAAGTCGCTGCCCAAACGAGAGCTTGTGGCCTTCTCCACTGACTGAGCTTCCTTCTGAACTCTGAATGATAAACAGGAGCGTTAATTTCTTAAAAACGTCTTCCCAAGAACAAAACCATTTCACGATACAATAGTAAAACGAGAGTTTACGAAAACTTTAAAAATCACCAGATTGAAAGCAGGCATTTTCCTTTTAACTATCAATAACCTGATACTGCAAATGTACAGTATAGATGGAAATACATATTTTTTAAATGTCTACATTTTGTGTGCATGGACTCTGCTTTTGAGTTTCATTACTTAACATCTTTATTTAGATATAACTTACATGCCATAAAATTCATCCTTTCAATCGTACAGCTCAGCGGTGTTCAGAATGTTCACAACGTGTGCAACCGTCACCTCAATCAGCACCAAGTTTCATGACCCATGGACGAAACCTTGTGAGGGTCAGCAGTCCCTTCCGGACCCTCCCGCCCCCTGACGCTCCTGGCCTGAGGAAACCACCCTCTACTTTCTGTCCCTACGGACCTGCAGCACTGCGCATGCCAGTACATTCCCTGGAGGTTAAGGCACAAGTTGGTGGACAGACATTATTATGAAAACAGGAACTCAACTAAAAAACAGTATGAAGGGGGACCCAAAAAACCCAGAATTTGCTTATAAAAAATTCTGTTTTTATTCTTAATGTTTAAACTTCAGTTACCTTCAAAGTACTCTCTATCCGATATAATGCTGCTATCGAGAGTTTTTTCCACTGCTCAAAAACCGTTTTTGAGCTCCTTGATTTTGACGCCTTTTTTTTTTTTTTAAGTGCTTTTGCCATTTTTTTCTTCCACGTCTTCCACATGTGAAGACATTTCCCTCTAAAGAGAACTTTTATCCAAAGGGAGAAAAAACATTGCTGGGAGAGACTGGATGAATAGGGAGGGTGGGGCATAGGCTATGCCATTTTTGGTCAAAAACTACAGAACACTCAGCCCACTATGGGCAGGTGTGCTATGAATCCCCCATCATGAAATGGGCAAACAAGTTGAAACAGTCTTCAAAAAACCCCACAAAAACAAACAAAAACCAAATCACTGAAGCCAAACGCAGCCTCTGGCAATGCCAGTTGGTCCATTGATCCAGATGGTTCCTGGGACACCCACCTCCTGGGGGAAGCCTGTACTGCATGGGCCCTGCCCTCCAGAAGAGAATTCCAAGATTTTGGGGGTCTCCCCTCGCCTTCTGAAGTTAGGCACAATGTCATGAAATGCACTCCCGCCCCCTGCACAGTGAGCAACCGCAGGACAAGGAACGCTACGTACAGTGTGGACAGTGGGAGACATGCTGTCTACTTCGTCCTCGTCCGAGAGGTCCCCGATGTTGACGGAATTCAGGTCGGCAATGTCGTCTACGTCCTCCTCGCCCGTCAGCGTGGTCAGGGTATTGCCCAGGGCGTTGAGCCTCTTGCCAATGTTGGGGTCCATGTGCACGTCAATGCCACACATCTTCCACAGCACGTTCAGCGTCCAGGTCCCGGCGCTGCTGCTCTCTGAGTGAAGAAGCGACATTTACTAACCTTCGTTCCAGAGTGCCAGTGGGGGTCAGCCTGTGGGACACAGCCATGGTGCTGAGCCCCACTGTCCAGGGTGCCCCATGGCTGCCCTGGTGCAGCACCTGCTCCCGGGACGGCGGTTCCCTCTCTCTCTTGCCCCACCCCTCAGCTGAGGCCTACTGCGTGGCCCTCGGTCATCAGCCACAGTGATTAAACAATTAGTCTGGGTGAGGTCCGTGCTGGGAAACCAAGAAGCCTGCCCCAAACTAGAGGCCAGTCCTCCTGAGCAGCCTCGTCCCCCACCAGGTGTTCAAAGTCTCCAGCGAGCTGTCACACTCCTCAGGCAGAGAGACAAGAGCTGTAGAGTCCTGTGGACATGGGGTCTCGCTCCATGGCTCCCCGGGGCCTCTGAAGCGACCCAGCTCCTCCTCTTCACCGAGACGGCTGTGCCCACGTTTACCTGTGGTCTGCAAGTGTCCTTCTAACACCTGCCGTTTGGTTACATTCATTTGAGTGGCTGGTGGTCACTGGTAAACAAGAACCCTGACAAAGCCTTTGGTGGGACCTCCCTCTCAACACATGGGCCCCTCAGCCTTCACCTTTGCTTCCAGCCCGATTCTGCACCCGTGCCGCCCTTTTCAGTCCCATCACTGGGACCCAGAGCCTGGCTGCGCGGGAACACTGCTGAGGACGACTGGGCAAGGACAGGGGGGCAGCGAGGGGGAAAGAAAGCTGCTGGCCTTGACCGCTCCCCACCCCCTGCAGCACTTAGGCGCCCCTCAACAAACACCTCCCTTTCGCGTACCCTAATTTTATACCAACCGAAAGAACGAATGTTTGCACGGTGCTATCATCTTAGTCAAGCCAGCAGCTGGCTTCTCTGGTTTCCTCCTCTACCTGATTCTTGAAAGTGTCCCTTTGACACTGTCACCACCTGCTTCCTTGCTCAGAAGGATTCATGGCTTTCCGGCTGTTCATCTGATCAAGTCGCAAGTCCTCATTTTGGGATGTAAGATGTTCCCCATCTTACTTTTCACCTAACTTGGTTCCAGCCACCCGGACAGCACTACCAGACACTGTTTCGCGCCCGCAAAGAATGACATTCTCTGCCTATTTTCTGTGACCCGTGCCTCCCAGTTTTGCTTCAGAAGCCATTTATTTTGTCCATCTTCCAAGCCCCTGTTTAAATGCTTGTTCTTCCATGAAGCTTTCTGACCCTATATCCTTCCAAAGCTGGAAATGTTCTCTGCCTCCTGTGTTTGTCAACAGCAATTGGAATTTTATCGTTTATGGTATTTGTCAGGTATTGGAATACAATCATGATACGGAACCTTAACTACGTTACTGAAACTTACATTTACAGAGGGAAGTATGTCTGACGTTTGTTGTCCCCTAAACACTTGCAGTGTATCTTGCGCTGAGCAGGTAGCTAACTTATGAGTACAACTGCTACATAAAAGTACGCTGACGATCATTACAAATGCTTTTAAAATGCGGGGAACACCAGAATGAGTTTAAAGCCCCCTCCCTGCTGCTGCAAAGGCACAGACACGTATCAGGGCAGGAGCCCCTGACACAGGACCTACCGGCCGCCGCCTGTCCTGTCGTCCGGGAACACACTTCGTAGGTGCCGTCAGGAACCACACCTGCACACAAGCATCCCAAATGGTGGGCAAGGACGTAACACTGGTGATCACACACTGTTCTGAAACTTTCACCCAAAGAACATCACCTAAACACAAGCAGATCACTAGCTTCTCTGGGTTTCAGCTTCTGCCCTGTACAACGAAGAGGCTGCCTTCCCTGACTCGTGATACCTACTTCATCTCTGTAGCGTTTTGTTCTATAATTTTAGGAATTTAACTGCAGACTTCTCTTCACCCTCTGCCTGTGATTTCCTTACCTGGGTGGCAACAGCTGGCTGACTCTGAAACTCCTGTTACAGGTAAGTATACTTACCATTAATGAAAACTGTAAGTCATAAACTAAAAAACCCCAAAACCAGTCACGTTCTTCCCCTGAAGGGGGGAAAACTCCTATCAATAAGGGCACACTGCCTCCTGAAGCATGATCAAGTGTTAAAGTTGGCTTACAAGATTGGCAGAGAAATTTCAGTTCATAACCTTTCAGTCCTCAAACACAATTTTTCTTCATTAATGTAAATGCTGCTTTATGAATCCTGCTATAATGTTGAAATAGATAAAATGAACCCCTACACTTCAAAGTAGCAGATGGGCACAGCTTCAGGGACTCCCAGCCTCGAGTGCTGTGGAATCCGGGCTCACACGAAGGGCACTCCGCCCCCCGCTTCTGGACGTGCGGACTTCCTCACGTGGGCAGTAACGGAGGCTGCTTCCTGCTCCCGGTGGCCCTCAACAGCCCTCTGTGAGGCGTGACAGACTGCACTTGACTGTCTTTCAAGGTCCCCAGAACAGGTGCTCCCCCGGTCACTTGCGAAGCAACCGCAGGGGCACGCCTTCCCAGGCCACCGGAGCGCTCCCTGCGGTTCACCCACCAACGCCGCAGGGGGCTGCGGCTTCTCACACGCGTTCCGCCGCCGTTTGCCCAAGCCCAGTAACATTCCTCTACCTGAACAGCCTTCACTTCTACAAAGGAAGGCGTGAGACGGGGCTCCTTTGCCTTCGTTTTGTGTTCATTCTAAAACCTGGGCGGCGTGCGGAAAAGGAGAGAGAGACACTCACAGGCGTTCATCACGAGGTCCCCGCGGACTTCTGGTTTCCAGTCGTCCCAGGACGTTTCGAAGCCGTCGGCGAAGCGCAGGCAGAAGTTCTTGAAGTGCCCCTTGCTGACCAGGGACTCGGAGGAGCAGGCCGTGATGAGGGTGCTCTCGATGGTCAGCACCAGCGCGGAGCCTGTGTCGAGGTCACCGGTGTGGCTCGACTGCTGGACACGGTAGACAAGGAGCGAGACAGAGGCGACCCCTTTTTAAATGTGGAAACTCTCTCAGGACCCGTGGGAGCAACGACGCACCAAGGTCAAGCCTAGAAAGCCACACTGAAAAAGCAGCTTAGACCAGAAAGGCGCCTGCGTGTGAAAATCAGATGGCTCAAGTGAGGTGCATCTCCGTGTATTCTTTTAACTGAACTTGCAAAAGGCTAATCATCCATGTCTGTCTCCAGCTCCTGTCTGTGGTGTGGAGGGCGCTCGTCCTCGCTCTCCTCACCACCGCGGTGGGAGCGGCCCTCCGCGTCCTGCCCACGGGCCACTCGGCCCCGCACCCACACGCCACATGCGGCCAGTCCTCCACCCAGGGCTTTGTTAACACTGTCTTCCCAACGAAACGCTGAGAGGCAGACTCGGTTGATAACTGCTTACAGGTTATTTAAAATAAGTTACAACAGTAAAATGTAGGTCTCTGTTCCTGTTATAATTGCAACTTCATGGCCTGGCAGGGTAGAACAGCCTCTTCCCTCACGCACATGCGTGTGCAAGCGTGTATTTCTGAGATGGGGTCCCAAATTACGAAGAGAAAATTCTTGTTTCACCCAGATATACATCCAATTTGGAAGTTCATCACCATGAGGTATCAGTTTAGAAGCACCATGAAACGCCTTACCCTATTTTAGATAAATAGTATTGTTAACTTTTCCTTTGTTTCTGCTTTATCAACAAGTGTACACAAAGGCGCCTTTGCTTAAACACAAGAACAATAAAAAGTCTGCAAACCCAGCGGCTCATTGGTCAAGGTCATAAGGACGAGCCATGAGAGGGTGTTTGGAAAAGAAGGGTCTGGGCGGTTAGAATGAATGAGTGAGTGAGTGAGTGGCCCCTAGAGGAGTTCATTCTTCCTCGCTGTTCACTACACTGAAATGACAAACTGCTCTCCTGGCAAACTGGCTGTGACACCCTACAGACCGAGAAACATAAGTAGACCGTCCAGCCCTGAGCATGGGACCAGCTCGGTGCCCCGCACCTGTGCCGTGCTGGTGATGGGCAGGCAGATCCCCAGGTCGTTGACCGTGAGCTGCAGAAAGAGCGTCCCGAAGGCCTGGGCAGAGGTTTGCTGGATCCCGGGCAGCATGTCCACCACCTCCTTCGTGGCCATGTGAATGTCCTTATGTAAAGCCATCCGCTGTTCGTTCCAATTGTCGTAGGCAGCCTTGTAGTTCAGCCAGAACAGCACCGCTTGGATAATTGAGGCAGGGCAGATAGAAAATCTCAGTCAAAACTGCAAAGCTATGTGGCAAGGATAGTGCAACAGCTGCAAACTCCCATGGATTAATACAAATGACTCCCAGGAATTGTCACGTTAGAATCAGGAAGGATCTGAGAGGACAGAGTCAACGTGACAAATGAAGAAAGGCGGCAGAGGGAGGAAACACCATTCATTCGTAAACATGTGTGAGCCCCTGTCATGTGCCAGGCCCTGGGACAGGAGACAAATGGAAGCCACATGGCCTCTGGCCTTGCAGGGCTGACAGTCACTAATGTTAAAAACGCCCGCCCGCCCGCCCGGAGGAGAGGCACACTCGCTGAACAGACGGGGTCTAGAGGAGAGGGAGTGACAGGGATGGGCCTGCAGGAGCCTGTGTGTGATGCAGTGTGTGGAGGGGCCTAAGAGGAGGAGGAGGAGTGAGGGGCAGCAGGGACACAGGCGATGTGACAGCTGGCAAGAGGTTGGGGAGGTGAGAAACGAAGGAACAGGTGCTAGGCCCAGCAAACTAACATGCCACCCCCAGCACCGCCAAAGGGCAGTTTCCCCCCAGCTGACACCGCCACCGAAACCTCGATGGCGCCCTACACGGCGGCGACAGCTGAAGCCAGTCCCAAACCCCCGCCTGTGCGCCAGCTCGAGCCCTCCACCCAGCCTCAGTCCCCATTCTCTTCCCCAGGGAAAGCCGCTGCTCTGACTTCTTAGGCCTCTGGGCTCATGCTTCCTTGTTTGGCAAACACTGGATTAGTTCTAGGCGGTGGATGCACAGGCCAAGCAGCAGCTCCCTGGTGGACCCCTAACTCCAAGCCGACGCTGCGGAACTGGTGTCTCCTCTCAGCAGCACAGGAGCAGGCAGGGACGCCCGAGGGCCCAGAACACAGTCGGGTGCCTTTCCCCGGACGTTCCCTCAGCAGCTGTCCCCCACCCAGCGGCTCCGCTCACCTCTGTCGAAGGCCACGGGCTGCGCATACACCACTGGCCTGTTCAAGGTGATCAGCACGGCCTCCCTGTCTGAAGAGCCACTGATTTCCTCTCGCAGGGCGTTTCTTAGTCCAATTCTGGTTTTAAAATAGGCAACTTGATGAAAATCAGAACCAGCTTCCTCATAAACCTAAATCGAAAGTTCAATAAAATTAATGAATGAAAAATGTTTTAATGAAAGTAATAGTTTTATGCACCAAAACAACTACGGCACATTCTTCCCAAGTTTCACTCACCAATGATATATACCTTATATTCTACACCATAAACACCTGAAGTTAGTATATAATACATAAATGGACATTTAAGCAGTAACTATAAAGATAAACATCAAGTTCATACAAAATCTAGGATGAGGTCCATATTCTGAATGGCAACATATTAGATGTCTCAAGATAATTAGATCTTCATTCCTCTCAAAATATTTTTATTTGAGCAACTTGCTATTTTTCTAGAGTTGACAAAAAAGGTTTTTGTTCATTTATTCCCACCACATTCTTTTTTTAAAAAAAGATTTTATTTGTTATTTTTAGAGAGAGGGGAAAGGAGAGAGATAGAGAAGGAGAGAGACATCAATGTATGTTTGCCTTTCACCTGCCTCCAGCTACGGACCTGGCTGGGAATCGAACCAGCAACCTTTGGGTTTGCAGGCTGGTGCCTTATCCATTGAGCCACCGGCCAGGGCCACCACATATTCTTTAATACAGGCATTCAATTTTGAAACTGTGATTGGTATTCATTTACTCAGTCTTCAAATTGTAGAAGGGAAAAGGTTAAAATGTACATAATTTCTAGCAAAATAAAAAACAAACTATGAGTTGTGTATATTAACTTATAAAATAGAGTCTGATCAACCGATGTGTGCGTGCGTGTGTGTGTGTACATACTTACATGTTTAACATTATGATATACAAAACTTGCCAATATTATACTATATCTAAGGAACTTAGTAACATTTTAAAAACTCACCAGTGTTGGCAAAAAGCATTGAAATAGAATAATGTTTAACAAAATAAAGAGAAAATAAGCAAATATTTATGAAGATACTGAATTAAGTTTCACATGATTGCACTGCACTAAACTATAACAATATATCACCAAAGTACTCAATAAAATATCAAGGTAAAATTGTAAAGGCCTTCATAAATAAATTTTCATACAATTTATAATCAGAAAATTTACCTTAAACTAAGTGTTTTCATAAACATAGTGACCCTTAACTCATTGTTGACTGGTCACAAAAAACCTGTGTTTTCAAGCGCAGAACACTGCTGGCTGAGGACTAGCCAACTGGTTGGCACTTGCGTCAGCCTCTATAGCCTCTGCTATAAAACTGCCAGCCAGTTTTATAAACGGGGGAGGGAGGGGGTGGGGGGAGGCGGCAAACAAGGGGAGCAGTTTAGTCAAGGACCTAGCATGGAAGAACCATGGACGACAAGTGGGGCTGACTTTGCAGGGGAGTGGGTGGGTGGGGAAGGGGACAGAGGGGAGTAAAAGGGGGAGGGACATGACGCAACAGCAATAACATTCAAAGGAGCCGAAGCTGCCGGCAGGTGTGTACGCATGAACAGATGGGTGCAGTCCACTGCACGGGCTCACTGGTGCTTGCACTTGAGTCAGTTTTCTGTAAAGCTGCGGTGAACAACCTGTTAACGCAACTAAAACTGACGTGCCCAACCGGAAAGCCACAGTCCCACCACCCACACAAGCTGCACGCACCTGATGCTTGACGATCTGCCCCAGGGCCAGGTTCAGGTCCACCTGGCATTTGCCAAACAGCTTCAGGCAGCTGCTGCTGCCTGGGGAGGCTTTGGTCTGGAGCCGGTTCGAGAGCTCCAGCTCGATGAGCCCGGTCTCGAGCCTCACGGCTCTCATGGACGGGGTGGTGGCCGTCACCTGAATGCCCTGGCAGGGGACGTGGAGGAAAAAAGACCCTTGAATCAACACTGCCCACCCGCTCACGTGAAACCCTTCAATCCACGACACGTACATGGAGAGCCTCAAACATGACAGGGTGGCTCATGAACGAAGCAACTACCAACCTTCTTTGATCTTTCGTCAGTAGGGACATTTTCATTCTTAAATTTGATTTCGGTATTTTGTATTTAAAATCTAGATTGTTCATGGCTTCAGTACAGTACAATTAAATAACTTTTTGGTTAGAAAAATTTTTATTTTTAAGAACACTCATGTCTTAAATATTAGAAATATGAAGGTTTCCTATTACGGTATTACTATTAATTGGAAAAGTCTACAAAATGTTTCTTGCCGAGTAATTTATAAAAGCAATTATTTAAAAAGTAAAATGCTCATCAGGAGGGAGTAAGTTGTTAACAACTGTACGAATAGTACAGCTACTCAAGAAGATAAGGCTGATCAGAACGCTGTGCATGGAAAGGCGTGCCAGGTGGATAAAAATGCAGAAATATATGCACATGAAAAGTACAAACGGAAAGGTCCTGAGGGTCGCTCAAACAATTGCTCACGCTTTTTCTGAGTGCACGCACATCACTTCTGCTTTCTACGTGGCACGTCTGTGTATCGCGTGCGTTTTCTGTAATAGCATGCACTGATCACACAGACAAAAGGCCCCAGGGGCAGCGTTTTCTTCACACTTCACCTTGAACTGCAGGTTGAGGGAGTAGAGGAGAATCTTGGGCTTTTCTCCATCCGTGGAGCCATCATGCTCATTCCAGAGAGGGATCGGCTGCTCCCCACCTGTGGGAAGGGAGACAGACCATCAAGGGTTGGGGACAACGTCTTTAAGAGGAAAATGACATTCTCGAGCCCTGAAACCCCCATTAGACGGTGACGTTCTGTTCTCTGCGACAGGCTGTGCTCACTGAGGCAGACGTGTGTGAGACAGGGATGATGTCCCACACAGACACCTGTTACAACATTTCATAAACACTAAACCAAAACATTACCCACATAATGAAACCAAATGTGATTATGCAGCTCGAAAAATATATCTGAGGCACAAAGAGCGAACTCAATAATTTCTTCAATCAAAAATGTGAATTTTATTGTTTATATTTAGATGTGCTAGAAATAAAAAAAGAAAAACAAAGGTAGGGAATTAAAAATGAGGTGACGCACATTAATAGTAAAGAGTGTGTGACAGCACAGGATTATTCTGTAGTTTTTGAACATAGGACCCTGGGGGTTAAGCATTTGTTAACAGACCCTTTCTTGCCCAGGCCATGAGACATTTAGGGAATAATGTTCTAACATTTTCATGTGTAACTTATGTGGCTACGTCTCCTTCCCTCTTGAACTTCTCTGCATGCTGAGCTTTCGAACAGTCTATCTTAAAACGCTGTACCCTTCTGTTGCCACGGGGAGCTGGGCATCAGCCCGGAGAGCAGGCGGCGGGGTGGAAGGGCTCCTATTAGGGGCCACGGGAGCATCAAAAGGGCCCAGACCCAAGCAGTAAGGAGGCAGGTTTCAGTTGCTCGAGAGAGAAACCTAACCTTCCACAGGGTTTCAAAATTCAAACTAGGGGTCAACATCTATCCAATTATCACTATGATAAAAAAGGCATGTTAGTCTCCTACCAGAACAGAAGGGGAAATGGGAGGACAGGAAGAGAAAGAGGAAGAGATGGACAGGAGGTGCCTCCCAGGGAAGCGGATATTGGGGAAATTTCTGTAACTTTGCCTCAGTTTTGCTGTGAACCTAAAACTGCTCTGAAAAATAGTCTATCTGAAGAAAGGGAAAACGCTAATTTAAAATATACATGCACTCTTACGTGCACTGCAGCATTATTTACAGTAGCCACCACAGGGAAACAAGTTGTGTCTGTAGACAGAAGAATGGACAAAGAGATGTGACACAAACATTAACACGTACACACATGTATGAACAGTACTCAGCCATGAAGAAGAACTGCATTTGTAACAACACGGACAGGCCTGGAGTGTATTATGTTAAGTGAAATAAATAAAGAAAAATAACATCTGAGCTCATTTAGATGTGGAACCTAAAAATAAGAACTCACAGATATGGAAACCAGATTGGTGGTAACTGGAGGGAAGGGGGTTGGGCAAAGGGCACTGACTTTCAGATATAAAATAGCCAAGCCATGGGGGTGTTATGGGCAGCGTGGTGACTACAGTAAATACCACTGTACTGCAGACTTGGAAGTTGCCAAGAGGAAATCTTAAAAGTTCTCATCAGCCCTGGCTGGTGGCACAGTGGATAAGGTGCCGGTCTGCAAACCCAAAGGTCGCTGGTTCGATTCCCAGCCAGGGCACATAACCAGGTCTCCAGCCAGGTCTCCAGCCAGGTCTGTAGCTGGAGGCAGGTGAAAGGCAATCATACATTGATATTTCTCTCCTTCTCTGCCTCTCTCTCTGGAAATGATAAATCTTTAAAAAAAAAAAAAGTTCCCATCAACTTGGCATGGTAATGGGTGGTAACTGGATGTATTATTATGGTGATCACAGTGTATACAAATATATTATTATGTTATGCTCTTGAAACTGATATCATGTGACATGTCAATTTTACCTCAAAAGTCTATCTGTAAAAATTCTATTTGTTTTGTGTTGATCTATCACTGCCTTGAGCAACTCTGATCTAGTGTCAGAAAAAACTTTAAAATTTAAAAGCTAATGTTCCATATAATATATTATGTGTATATAATATAATATATATTATGTATAATATATAATGTTATATTATATATAATATAATAATATACATAATATTAATGTTCCATATAATGTTCTTATAAAGTATATTACATAATCATTTCAATTTATAGAAATATCGGAGACACTATTAGTCCCATTAACTCCACAGTTTTTTTACCTCATTATGAACTAAAGTTATAGATGTGTCTTAACTATTACTTTGACATGATTATATTCATACTGGTCATATTTAGCCTCTATAACTGCTATTCAGAATCAACTTGTTTTCTACCTGAATTCCTCTTCAAACCTCATTTTGTGAAATAAAAGCCAATTAAACATTAGAAAAATCAAACATATATTTCTGTTAAAATGTAAACTGTGATTAAGAAGCTTAACTGTAATCTACTCTTGAGGGACAGCAGAAATATAAGGGATGTTATAAACAAGTTACCATGTAGCCGGCATATAGTCACCACTGGGTATAGATTAAGGTGGCAATCTTAATATTGATCTACATTTTGTTTGCAAATGAGTAGGACTGGTTTGGTTAACAGACAGACACTAAATATCCTCTCTCTCTCCTATCTCTCTGAGAAGGAGCTCTCAGAGTCTCAGTGAAGTTTATCAATCACGAATCTCAGGAAGGAGTGAGCCCACACTGGGGGCAGATGGAGGCCCAGCGCAAGCACCACGGCGCAGGTCACCCTGCAGCCCGCGGGACCACGCCGGCTGCTCTGTGCTCTGATGCTTGGCGCCAGGCCAGCTCACCGGAGACTTTCTGGATCACTTCATTCACTTCCTTCATGAACACTTTCTGGACAAACACCAAGTGGTTCAGAAGATCAGTTGTGAGATTATGTTCAAAAGACCCAACCTGCCAAACGAAATCAAGTGTCAGGTTAGCATGACTGACTGAATAGTTTTAGATACATCTTTTGCTCATGTAAGTGACCCCAAACTCCGTAGGCAAACAACTCAGAAGAGAGTTAGAAATACTCAGATTCCCCAACACTACACTGACCTATTACAGGCCATTCCCCCAATTAAAAAAAAAAAATAACAGTAGCCAGTAAGGTGTAAGAAATCATTTGAAGCCCTGGCTGGTGGCACAGTGGATAAGGTGCAGGCCTGCGAACCCAAAGGTCGCTGGTTCGATTCCCAGCCAGGGCAACGAAATCAGGTTGCAAGCCGGGTCTCCAGCAAGATTCATAGCTGGAAGCAGGTGAAAAGCAACCACACACTGATGTTTCTCTCCCTCTCTGCCTCCCTCCCTTCTCCTCTCTCTGAAAATAATAAATAAAATCTTTAAAAAAAAAAAAAGAAAGAAATCATTTGAAAAGGAATGAAAATTATGCTTTAATTATGCAACCTGCTAATTTCAAAACTGAAATTCTGTCAGAATATTTATTTGTGATGACCAATGCTGTACTGTTAGAACAATAAGTAAATATCATCACCAACAAATGAGCCATGAGAACACTTGGTGGGTGTGAAACCTGAGGTAACAAACCACGAACTCAGAGATGAGATCAAACATTTCAGTCAGCCCACAGGGAGAGAGGCAGACACACATGCGTGTGCATGCACACACACACCAGAGTCGGGTTAGGATTCTGCAGAAACAGGTGAATCACCACCCGCTCTGAGGCACCTAAGTGCCAGGAAGAGGACAGCAAGAAGCGTGCCCACCTCTGCCACGCAGCGGAGGTAGTTCCCCTGCAGGTAGCAGCCTTGCTTGGCCGGAAGCTCGTCCAGACTCCACGCCTGGTCTGAGTAAGTGTCGTGCTCTTCCATGACGTACTTCCCCGACATCGTCACGGGGGGCAGGGTGAGGCTGGCTGAAGGTGGGATGGTTGACATGTCCGTGGCAGAAACTTTGGAGGTGAAACGCAGCCTGTGATTTGGCAGCTCAAACGTAAACCGGGTCTGTGCACCTGTAAGAAGAGAGAAGAGCCGTTGCCCCTTCGTTAGGGGCCCGTTCACGCATTCACTCCTCTCTCTGCTCAATAGCAGCGTCTAAGAAAATTGTGTGCCTGCCCCAAAATTTATGTTGAAAGGTATAGAAAGGATATTTTAAATTCGCTTCTATTTCCTGGCTTTAGAAACATGTACAGTTGCTATAAAGAGACAGCCAGTATTATTAAGCCTGCTAGGTGCCCAACATGGTATTAGGTGCTAGAGAAACACTTACAAATGTTCCTCATTGCAGAGAAGGTAGGAAGGAATTACCCTGATCACAGAAGAGCTATCACAAGTAAGTCAGGTGCAACACAAACGCAGTAAGAAGTAGCAGATGCCTTATTAACGTCAAGATCAATCTGTCACAAGTGCCCTGTGAGGTACCCAGCTGCTCCCGCCAAGTCTCTCTTCTAACCCTGTTCTCTACGTTACCACTTCTCTCCACCCACATCATTAGACAGACTATCGTGCCTGCATATATAGGTACATAAATATAATTCATTATATAGTCCCACAACACTAGGTAACTAGGTACCTAATAAATATACCTTGCGAGAGATGCACAACCACCTTAAATAGGCAACATTTTGGCTTTGTAGAAACACAATAAAACCGGGGCACGGGAGGGTGTGCAGCAGAGGGGCGGTGGGTGCCCGGGGGACAGTCAGCGAGGGCAGCGCCTTGGCAAGGGCCTGCTTGCTGTCAGGAAAGGGACGATGTGTAGCTTACCCGACTTGCCGCCCCGCCGCTAACCCACACCCCCGGGAAACTGCACACCCGGACGGGGGTATGGGAGTGACTAGGGCAGCAAAAGTATGACATGGGCCAACAGCCCATCAGTGGCAGGATGGATAAATGCACTGTGATAGGATCACTTCGCAAGCTACTATACTTCAGTGACAAATGAATGAACTCAGATACGTAAATACATGAACCTTAAACAAAATGTACAGCAAAAAAGACTTCAAGTTAAAAACACGTCTGTTCACAGGATTCCATATAAATGGAGTTCAAAGCTGGCCACAGCAAGCTCTCCGTCACCTGTGAGTGCGAGTGTGCGTATGGGATGAGACTATGAGAAAGGGGCAGGAGTTCGCGGGTGTGGCTGTCCCCCAGCAACCCCAGGGAAGGTCAGCTGGTAGTGGTGAGGTTCCTCAAAGCAGACTTCAAAGTACTGGTATTGTCTAATTTTTAGGGGTGTAACAGATTGATAAGTTCACAGTTCTTTATCATTCCTTAATCTGTACATAATTCACACCTGTGTATATGATACACTTAAGAATTTTTGGACAGGAGATGAGAGGGTCACAAAACCTTCTGGCAGCAGCTATTTTGAGAAGTCAAATGACTTCCAACTTGAGCTAACGGCACCCATTCAAGCAATAGCAGCAAACACGTGTAGAAATTTACTCCACTTCCGGCTGGAAAAGCACCTCAAGGCTCAGATCCACCGCGGCCATTAGGGAGGTGGACTGACAGTTTTCACTCGACCGAGAAACGTCGTTAATGAAAGTTGAAAGCTTTCTGATTGAAATCATTTACATTTTCACATGATACCTGTAAAGCCAGGTCTGCTTTTCATCAAACTGCTGCCGTTTGGGGCTGAGGCAGAAGCGGCCCTACCTGTCACCCCGTGGCTCCGCACCCGGCCCATCTTGTACTCGGCCCGCAGCGAGGGCAGCAGCGCGGCGCCGATGGCGATGCCGTCCAGCATGGTGCTGAACTTCAGGACCAGCGGCTTCTTCTCCAGGCCTTCCGGCAGCTGGGGGAACTCGTTTGCTTCCACGGGAGTCTGATTAACACTGGTTGGGGTCTTCTCAGAAGGCAGGGGAGTGGCAATGTCTTCTTTCACTGGCTGGGAGCTGCGAAGCAAAAAGGGTGAACGAACGCAAAGCCCCAGAAGGGCTGCAGGTTAACCATGTAAAGGACTGGAGTTCCCCGTGAACAGGGGTCCTCTCTCCAACAACCGATGCGGAGGAGTCAACAAAACACGCAATAACAAGGTACTGCAACGGGGCGCTGGGGAGGGTGTGTGTGTGTGTGTGCGTGCGTGCGTGTGTGTGTATGCTCCCGTGCACGTCGCGGGCGTCCCTCAGGCGCGGCTGATGCTGCCCCAGCCTCCGGTGTCAGCGGTGACGCCCCTCCTGCTGCGGCGAGACCACCTTCCGTGGCGCCTCCACCGCTACCGCAGCCGGTCAGCATGCCGCACTCCACCCACAGGCACTGAGCGCTCACATGTGCCAGGGGCTGTCCTTGGTGCTTCGTGTGTATACATCATGCATTCACTGGGCTCGCAAAGCCCGCGGGGTAGACACCCTCACCTCCACTGTGCACATGAGGAAGCACAGCCAGAAAGCAGTGAACCCAGGAACTGAACTCAGTTGTCCTACCTCCAGAGTCTCCTTTTTTTTAACTGGCACACTTTGTGGGCAGTACATTATGATCAGGGAAACCTACTTGGAGTATTTTAAACTAAGGCTCATGGACACCCTCTGGACTCCATATTCCATTTCCAGGAGAAAGTTTCAAATTACTAGTACTTAGGCAACTTCAGACATGAACTAACGTTACACTAGAATGAAAGATCTAGCTAGAACAGTTGAAAAATCGCTGCTTTATGACACCATCAAAAGACACAGTTTTCCTTTTAAACCTTCAGGCTAGAAAAAGGAACCGCGAGCCAACGCGGTTTCCTGGGTGATTCATGAGGGACACCCGGGGACAGAGCGGCGGCGGCGGCACTTACGTGGCAGAGGGCTGCCTGATGAGGTCCGAGATCTGCTTGGACAGCTGGTGGGAGCTGCGCACCATCATGCTGTGCAGGGTGGCGGGGTGCTGCGGGATGTTGATGCTGATGGCGCCCACCTTGAACACGGCCGCGTTGTTGGTCTTGAGCCCCCGCTGCGCGCTGTAGAGGGCCTGCGACTTGGCGACGCTGCACTTCACCACCGTCCTGGCCGCAGAGAAAGGGACGAGTGCAACCACGTAAAGACAGGGTTCCAAAGGCATCGCAGAGAGCAAGACAAATGCTTTCAAGTTACTTCTTGAACAAAAAACTTCAGGTTTTTCATGCATTTAAATCATATGTTGAAGAAATAAGTATTCTAAAAATATTGAAATTCACTTATCTTACAATGTTTGCTGGACACACCAAATATTCTATTTTAATAAAGGTCTGTGACAGCATGTAAGTAAATGCATGGACACTAACACATTACATACATGCAACACAAAAAATCCCATTGTCATTTCTTTCTCCATTCAGAGCTCCACTTTTCTCCTCCACCTTATCTGTGGGATCTGTACAACCACTAAGAAAACAGACACTGGACATTTAAAGGTAAAAATACTAATATACTCCGTAAAATCAAACCAAAGAAACGAATCATCACCTACTATATTAACCTGTACTAAGGGAAACTGACACGAAGGAAGACATTAACTTGGGTTGGCTGTTTTCGGGGAGACAGAAGCAAGGGAGGTGCCTACGGCTCAGTGGCAGCTGCTGTGCTCTCCTGGCCCAGCGGCGACAGCGACACCTGCGCATGGCCAGCACCCACTGGGCGTGGATGCCTGGGCAGCAGGGAGGACAGCGGAGGAACGACTTTCCCCACGGCCGCTGTGGGTGGGCGAGGCCGTGTGCACAGAAGCTGCAAGGCAGCCTGACACAGGGGAAGGTCTGCATCTGAGAGCAGCACGGCGAGGCCCCACTTCCAACATGAAAGCTATCATTCAAATGGGCTAATAATGATGCTTGAAGACGAACAGATTTAACAAAACACACAGAATGCAACTTCATGCTAAGCCCTGTAGGTTCACAGACACCCTCTCTACTCAGGCTGCAGGGGTGCGCTGAGAGCTTAGCTCCAGTCTCCAGCGTCTGAAGAATCAGCCGTCACATGGCACCTTCTGCTGGAATAAACCTGGAGGAGCCTACTGGTGAAATCCAGGCCTGTCATTAAATTCATAAATGGCTACTGCAGAACTAAACTGCTCTCTTCTAGAAGAACAACTGTTCCCCAGAGGTAATCATGGACTAAAAAAAAAGTATTCCATGCAGCTGCTGTGGCCGGACTTGGGAGGCTGACCAATCACTGAACGGTGAACCCTTTCTTAGGTATTATAATAAATAAAGCAGCATCACATTCATCACCGATGGTCTCTCATTTTAAATTCGATGTCAGCCTCAGCCAGAACACGCTCACGTGACGCTAACATGAAAACATCTTTCTACTCGTGAACTGCGTCCATCTCCTGAACGAAACCACACACACGTTCATAAAGCACTTGTCCTGTTAGCACGATCTCACTTCCCCCCGTGTCGTCGACAGAAAACTGGTCAACTATCGCTCTGGTGATAGGAGCGCACGCACAACACCAGTTCTCAGCTGTGGCGCCAGCACCAGGAAGGCGGGCCGAGGGGCTGACCGCTGCTGCCGCAGACCCACTGTGGCATTCGCTGCGGAAATGCTGCTGTCAGGGACCTGTGCTGCGTGCGGTCCCTGCAGTGGTGCCCACCACAGCCACAGCGGTGGGGCTGCCTGGCGCTGGAAGACACGAGGGTCCCACCCGCATCACACTGAGTCAGAAACTGTGAGGACATCTGAGGAACTGCTCAAAGGTGTCAGGAGGCCCAGGGTGAGAATGAACACTTGACACGCTTCCATTAAGTTATCTATTCCTAATTTCAGTTTGACCTTTGAAGAAAACTGTCACTCAAATGAAAACATGCCATATGTATGAGACTTACAAGGGGTGCAAATCCCTCATCTCCGGGAAGCTCCTGGCAAGCGCCCAGGAGTCTGCTCACAGGACCCCTGGGCAGCGCATCACTCCCGCCAGCCACTAGGGGCCAAGCATCTGTGTCCACAGTGTCCCCTGAGGCAAGGACGCCTCCATCATCTCCTCCCACCTGGTCCAGGCAGCAAGGCCTATGCCTCCAGGTGAGAGAATGACCTGAGGATTTGATCTGGGGTCTCCCTGTCTCCACCTGTCCCTGCCCACCTCCGTGCGCTCCGATCCCCAGCCTGAGAGGCAGGGAGAGGAAGCAGGCGGGTCCTGCCGCTGGCCTGGCCTCACTTCAGCTGGGCCGGAGGGTCCCTGCACTGCAGCCAAGTGTGGTGACGACAGGCTCTTTACTCAACGAACACAAGTCACCGGAACTTCCTTTCATTTGGCAACTGGGCCTCATCACGTGTTAACTTTCTCAGAAGGAAACCCTAGAGGAGCGAGGGAGTGGCCTCGAGTGCGTCACCGCAGGGACCACCTCTCATGACCTTGCTGTTACATCTCTGGAGCCTGACCCGGTGCCCAGGGTGTAGCATGCAACCAGCACTTGCCAAGTAGCTGGAAATGCCACCTGCAACCAACTAAAAGCAGCCCCTTTTAAAGTCACGTAGCATTATTGATCATTCTTGCTATACATCCAGATAACTCAGTGATAAAGGGAAACCACAAATCTTCTTCAGCTACTCTGACTACTGACGTGGAATTAAATTGTTTCCAATAATCAAGATGACGCTAACATGGAAGTGCTTTCTAGAAAATAATCATTTCTCTAAGTTAACATTAGCACATTTATTCTTTATCAGTATTTCTAATTGGCTGATAAATGATATAGATCACATTAATCCCAACAAAGGGCTGGTCACTGATATTTTGTCTATGGCTTGTTATCAATATACAATGAAACAAATGTCACCAAGTATGATATTTTCATACTCTTATAATCTTACTACTATAGAACCTAATGTGTGGGTTAACATATATTTATTCAACATATTCAAATTTTATAGAAAATGTCCAAAGAAATAACATACTGCTTCGTCATGGTGGTGAGACTGATGTAATGAGTATTTTTATACCTAGCACCCACCCAGCAGAGCTTCCTGTCACACAATGTCAGGTACACATGTGTCAAATCAAGTCACTCAAAATACAGAAGCACATATAGAAAAAGCCATACCTAAAATCTGTCAACAGAGCAGTAAACACCTCCCGTCTTACAAAGCAGAATTATAAGGTTGAGGTGTGTAGATATTTTCAATGTTAGTGTTTTAATAATTATTTACGCAATTAGTGAAATGTCTTTTACAAAGTGAAACACTTAAGCTTCCACCATCACGTCAAACAAAAAACAAGGATGCGATAACTTGAACTTTAATAGTAACCTGTCTAAAAGCAAACACACACACACACACACACAAGCAACACACAACTACAGTGTTACAATCTTTCAACAACAAAAGAATCAGCGAATTACCAAGGAGGTAGCCCTTACCTGTGTTTCCTTGAATACTAGTAAGCGTTAATCTACAAAAGGGTCTGTATTAAAACTATAAACTAATAACTAACTACGTACATTCACAGCCATGCAGATAATATTATCTCTAAAACTATGCAATGCTAAGTTAATCACAAAACCATGAAAAAGAGCAGCAGGACATACAGAAACTCTTGTTTGGCTGTGCTGGTAGGAGATGTAGGGAAATCCTCCAGTCTACAGGTGAAGATTCAGGGAGCAGGAAAACAAAAGGAGGCAGATAAAACATTCAGGCATAAATTATCACCACATGACCCACATCATCTGCAAAGTCTTATTTCCCCCTTTTACCAGTTTCCTTCAAAGACCTTTTAAACTAATTTTTTGTTTTCTTTTCATTAAAACTGGAAATAAAAAGCCTAAGAAAAACTTCACACTACTAGAATCTGGCAGTAATCACTTCTGTTTTTCAAATGTAAGTTAAGGATCTTTCTTGGACTTTCTGTAAAAGCAAAAAAAGTCAACACTAGAGAACTATTAAGAACCTGTTTTATGAATGTTTGGAAGCTCAGAGCCTACTTCTGCCGTTCTCTAGAGTTCACAGATC
This sequence comes from Noctilio leporinus, assembly GCA_004026585.1. Lineage (NCBI taxonomy): Eukaryota > Metazoa > Chordata > Mammalia > Chiroptera > Noctilionidae > Noctilio > Noctilio leporinus. The sequence goes on along the minus strand of PVIW01001363.1, from coordinate 179,374 downwards.
ATGAAGACAGAGGTCCAGCAGGAGTTGGGAGGCGCACGCAAGGGGCAGCCGCAGGAGTCTCTTCCCTCTGAAGAGGCTGGAGGCCGGGGTGCCTCCAGTCCCCAGCTGCGGGCGGAGCCTAGGGTCTGGGGGGCATCAGGGTAGCTGCCAGGAGGGTGGGCTGGCGCCTCTCCTCCTCCTCACTGCAGAACGTGAGGCATCAGGCAAAGCCTGTGGTCTTTGGGACTCTCAACGTGCCGCTGTTCTGTGGAGTGGGATAAAACCACCCCAGGCCACAGAATTGGGAAATAACCCTGGGAGGCTCCTGGCCCACAGCAGGTGCTTCTGAAGGCAGTGGCTACTGCCTAACAGTTGCCCCCCCACCCCCACTGTGAGTGACAGGGGTCAGAGGGAAGGTCCTGTCCCTACCAGCTGCTGGAACTTCATGATCTTTCTAAAGGCTGCTTATTAAGAAATGTGGACAGTATTCTGGCTGGTGGCTCAGTGGATAGGCACTGGCCTGCGAACCCAAGTGTCACTGGTTCGATTCCCAGCCAGGGCACATAACCAGGTTGTAAGCCAGGCCTCAAGCCAGGTCCATAGCTGGAGGCAGGTGAAAAGCAACCATACACTGATGTCTCTCTCCCTCTCTGCCTCTCTCCCTTACCCTCTCTCTAAAAATAATGGATTAAAAAAACCTTTAAAAAAAAAAGGAAAAAGAAAGAAATGCAGAGGGACCATCCAGGAACTGCAGTGAAATATGTTCTCCTGGGTTCTCAAGTTACAAGTCCAAACCCTCCACCCCCCAGCCAGATGTCACCTCCCATTCAAGACTCATTCCTCAAGGCAGCTGCCACACTACTTATGTTGTAAATGCTGTGCATCGACCTGTAACTAGTCAGTCTACAGCTACTATTCAGTTTCTGTAATGCTGAACCAAATCCGCTCTTTGTCAGTATCTGGAATGATAGAGGCTCTCTTAGGACCATAGTAGGACAACAATAACTAGTTATAACCTTAAGAGCAAATTCTCAAAATCTGACCTAACCATATTTTGTAATTATAAGGTAAACCGCTCCATTGAAAGGAAGTTGAATGCCAAGTTGCATGACCCAAGTCAGCAGTTTAATGTACTGATGGCAGATGAGTGATCTAAACACCATGCATGAAGGTAATTGTTATCAGAGCAATTCTGAACAGATTCAAGAACAGAATTTATAAGGAAAAAAAACAAAGAATCAACAGAAAAGTGACATGGAATGTCTGCATCACTACAAGAAGCTTACTTATCTATTAGAGGGGTCTCATGGGCATCACTGTTAAATTGTATACATGCAAAAATGGCAAGAGGAAGTTTTAAAATCCAGCATGACTATACTTTTAACTATTTGAATTGTGTGAGGTTTTGCATCCTATATAATCAACCAACATTTGCACTGTAATCATTTTTCTTGATACACAATCTTCCAATGCCCAAGGAATCAATGTGTTTTGTTTTGGTTTGGTTTGGTTTTTTTGCAGGGGGAGAGGATGGGATGGGAGGTAGTAAAACTAGTTTTAAGAAAAGTCACTTTTCTGAAAACATTTCATTGGGGGATATTCTTAATGATAGAATCAAGTGTCTGGCACATTAAGGATATAAACATCAAAACTCAGAAAGTAGGGGCTTTGCCCAGAATTTGATGTTCTTGGGAAACTAGAATAAATACTCCAGAGCACAATGAGAAGCCACACACTTACTGTATGTTTGGTGTCATCCCTTCAAGCAGCACAATGTTGATGCCGCCGATATGCGCAGTGGCACAGGTCTCAGTCATCTTCTGATGTAAAACATCTTAAATGCGATAGAAAAAGGCATTATATGAATTCGGGGAGGAAGAGGATTGCACTTCCGAAGGGTCTGGTCAAGGAACAAGTATAAAGGACCCACGGAGGTGAGCAGGGTGGGGTTGACTGTGGGGAGGGGAGAGCCACTGGGCAAGAACTGGGACAACTGTCATTGAACAACAAAATAAAATAATTTCCATTTTAGTTGTAATACATTCAGTGACAAAAATAATTGTAAAGCTGTGATAAAATTTATACTATATTCTGAAACTATTTTCAAAATTCCCCTAGTTTTTATCTCTGTATATTCACACACACATGCACATTATGTCAAAACTGGAACAAAGCTAAACGTCCCGTTAACTGCTCTGACGCATCAATGAGCCTCAGGGTGTCACCTAGCCTAACACAGTGACTCCGAGGGACCGCTCTGCAGAGCCCCGGGGTTCTTACCAACAGCAAGGACAGGAAGGGAACAGCCAGCCCAGCCCCCGGCCCAGGCGGGAGGGCTGAAGACCAGGATGGCCCACCACAGGGCAGGGCGGGAGCCCACCTTTCATCTTCTCCTTCAGGGTGAAGCTGCCGTGCATCCTCTTCAGCTCCGACTCCATCGTGAGCCCACCGATGTCTGCCTCCAGGTGCGTCCGCGTCACCATGCCGATCCCGAACACGATCAGGGTGACGTGCTGGGGCTCCGCCGTCACCACGCTGCGCTTCCTCCTCGTCACACTGCCACTGTCCTGTTCATTCTCAAACACCACCTGACAGGCCGGCTCCGTGGGGCTCCGGACACCTGTGGGGCACGCAGCACACTCGGGATTGGCTGTGGAAACTGCACCATGGCAGGACGTGCCAAATGCTCCTGGCTGTCCTTCACCTGCTTGACTAGCCCTCCCTCCCTCCCTCTTCGTCCCCATTCAAAGTTTAAAATGACTTTAAAACGTGTCCGGGTTTCCCTGGGCCACACTGAAAGCAAAGAGCAGGGCCCGGCCGTGCGGCAGGCCTGGGCGTCTCCCGGGAGAACACCGTCTGTGGCCGTGAAGGGCGGCAAGCAGCTACAGCCGCGGGTCCCCGACGGTCTCATCACGTGCAGCAAACCTGAACAGGACTGCGCTTCCAAACAGAAGTTCGATAAATAAGATCGTTACCTGCCGGCCCAAAGGCCTCGGTGGACTTGTCCAGGACCCCCGTGGGGTCAGAGATGAGGGAGTAGAAGTTGAGCAGCTTGTACATGTTCTGCCAGCACTCGGCAGAGGGCTCGCTCTGCTCCGACACGGTGATGGAGTCCGAGTCGTCCATGGGGATGGCCACGTGATCCACCACGTCCTTGGAGCCCTTCCTGGACACTTTGGAGGTCCTCCTCTCGGATCTCCCCAGAGAGTTTTTGTTCCGAGAGTCCTTCTTGTTGTTCTCGCTGCTGGCCCGCTTGCCCTTTGCGTTATTCCCCCGGGTGCCGCCGTTCAGACTCCCCCTGGAGCTGCGGCTGAAGTCCGAGGAGCGGAAGTCCCGATGCTTCCTGGTTTTGAAGGTGGGGGTTGGGGAGGCGGACCCAGCCGTGTACCTGCTCAGCTTGATGTCCGTCTGGGTGGCCTTGATGCCGTCGACCATGGTGCTGAACTGGTGGATGAGCCGCACCAGTGCCATGTCCACGTGCTGGCTGATGGCCTGGCAGGAGAGGGTGAGGTTGCAGTGGAAGGTGCTGCAGTGGCGCTTGCTGAGGTCGTGAAAAGCGAGGGCGCTGGCTGAGCTCTGGGGGGTGCACGCCGGCTTCTCCATCACCACGGCGCTGAGGCTGAAGGTCTCGAGCATTAGCGCCGGCTTGAACTCCAGCGGGGGAAGGTTCACGTGGCCCTGCCTGCCAACGTGAAAACGGAGGATTTTAGTTCCCTTCCCTAGACCCGTACAACTTTTATGAGTTTACTGGCAAACTAACAGCCAAGCCATTTAAATCATTGTAAGCACAAAATCAAGCAGAATTTACTTTTTTCACTACGCCAGCCTTTTATAAGTTGGAAACTGGGCCTTCTATCTTACTCTTTCTTGGTCTTACTCTATCGTTGACTAGTCAAAATCAGACTCAAGTTAACATTTTCAGGGAAGTAATAAAATCAACTTTTCTTGCCTTTGATGGGACACCATGATGGTACTGGAGCTGATTAATTAGGATGCCACGCTCCCCCTACGTTAAATACATGGCTTATACGTATATAACTTCTTCACATTTTACGTTATTTTATTTGCTATTTGAAATGAAACCCTGCTGGCAAACTTTACAAAGTTGAAAGTGGTAAGGAAAGCAACTGAAATAAAAATGAGACTGCAAACTAAGAACTAAATCTTTAAAAAAATTATTTGGGGGACATTCTCCTGCTTATCTAAAAACTTTCATGTAGGAATATTCATAGCCAATTTTAATACGAGCCTAAAGGTCTCAGATTTCCATACACCAACTTCCAATAGCAATAAACTCTAAAAACACCTACACGTAACTAGTGCAACATAAGTACGCTCTGAGACCTACACTCTCATGTGTACGTGGCTAACGCTCACGGATATGCCAACACAGTACAAGAGGAGGCCTGGAACCCGGCCGCGCAACCTGTCAGTGTGACTAGTCCTTGTGTTAAATGAAATCAGTTCTCGTTAAGATAATGGAGTTCGTTTCTCGTTAGCGTGGAAAGAACCAAAGGTCCTGCACCCTTGCACACAGCTGGACACGGAAACGACAGTGTGCACCTTCGCGCCCGCCTGCCTTTGCGCTCCTTGGCCGTGTCAGCGTCCACAATGTCAGCCCGGAGGCAGTCCAGCGTCCCGGAGAACGACAGGTACTCTCCGAAGTACACGCGGTAGCACAGCGGCGTGGCGTCCTGCGGCTGGATCCCCGTGTGGCTCAGCAGGGGCCTGAAGACCACCTGGAGGACGTAACACGCTCCTATCAGCGAACCTGCACTTTCTCGTGCACTGCGGCTGTTTCCTCCCTTTACCCCAGCTCAGAGCATGTACTGTGAGCCACGAAGAAGGTCTGCTGTAATAAATGGAACTCCTGATGACTTAAAACTCAGCCATATTTTTGAGCACCTATTATGGCCAATGGTCTGCAAATTAATTGTAAAGGCAAAGCTTACTCGATCCTGAGTGTCTGAAAATACAAGCGACATAAAATTATGAATTAAATCACTCCACTTCTTGCTTTTGAAAAAGGCATTTCCATAAAAATCTGTACATTAGTTCACAAAGTAGTTGACCAACTTCCTGTGTTAACGTGGAAACGTTTTATACATCATGAATACCCTACCTATTATTCAATGGCCTCGCTGGTCCTAACAGTCACCTGACAAAGGACTTCCTTACTGCTCAGTGTCAAACACACCTCCGGAACTACATCCCCCAGATACACCTCCAGGTAACTGAATTCCATGGTCACCAGAACCAAGCCACGGAAGCAGCGACGTGGCTTCAACAAACCATGATGTCACCGGTCGCTTGGTGTCGTCCCTTGTGAACACCCTGCGTCCAGGTGTCACCAAGCGTTCCATGGTCCCTCTAACTCCTTCAGGGTCCACTGTCTGGCAGTGACCACTTCCTGAAGCTTACAAAACCCTGCCAGGAGGGACATCTGCGTCCTAGCCCCACATCCACACAGCTGTCCCACACTCGCGCCTGGGAAGCGAGGCTGCGAGTGGGGTGAGCGCACACCTGGCAGGGACTCCTCGTGGGAATGCTCTCGCCCTGTGACTCAGCCGGGACGCTGTCCTGGTTCATGCTTCCCTCCTGATGGGGAACCCTCCCCCTTCCAGGGGCAAACCGTCTTCCCTTCGTGCCCTGGCTGTGCTCCATGCCTCCCGGGAGCTGGCTCCTGACTGTCTTGCGCTCACTGTCTCCCCGTTCACCGTCCGGAGTGACTTCTCTAGGCCTGCAGGTAACTTGATCGGCACTTCAGCTGGAGTTCCCCAACCCTAGCTTGGGCTCAGCCTCAGCCACCTCCTAAACTGCATTTGACATGGCACCCCCACACTTGTGTCGCTACTTCCACATGGGTCAACCCCCCTCTGTTCCTGTTGCTGAGTGGCCAGGGACAATGAGAGGAGATGGGCCAATGGCCTTGCTGCTGCCCAACGTGGCTGCAGCTCTTTCTGGACCCTGAGCACCAAGTGGTTACACCCAGGGTGGGAAGCTGCTTTTCACGTGCACTCTAACACCACAAGCGTTAGAGTGTGGTCTAACTCTAGACCACAGAAAGGAGTCAATTAATCTCTGGAGCCATGGAATTCAGCCAGTCTGTGCTTCCAAATGAGCAGAATGCCACCACCTGAGATCAACAGCTACTTGCTCTTTGCGAGTGACCCAGGCACTCCCTGAAGGCCCCTGCTCTGTGGCAGAAGGCTCTCAGCAGGCAAGCACCAGGCGGCCTTCACTCAACCCCCAGGTGCGCGGCACCTTGCGGCCACGGCTCAGCGCTGCCCAGGGAGGGATGGCTGGCGCACCTGGGCATCGGCCAGCTGAACCGCAGGGAAGCCTTGGTTCGCTTCTTCTACACCTGCCACGTCATCCTGACTCGTGCTGTGCTGAGAATGTGTCCCATCCAGAGTGTTCTGGTCACTAGACAAGACGGTGTTGAAATCTGACGCTGAAGGAATTGTTGGAAGATTGGGCACAACACCTAACAAGAAAAATGTCCAAGAATGAAATGAAATTATTAAACGACAAAAGACATAGGGTACAAGGCAATGCTGGCTTATGAGCCTGTGTGGAGCAGGATTACCAGACCATTAAAACTAAACAGAAAAACACTAAAAAAAAAAAAAAAAAACTAAACAGAAAAAGAAAGAGCACTTTAAGGTTCTTTACCAATAACAGACCTGATTAATAAAAAGTGAAATTACGCGACATTTTGAGAAACTGCCTTCACCCTCCTACGTGAAGTCTATGTGAGAGCCCAGCAGCCAGAAGGCAGGTGCTGCCGCTGGAGGGACTTGTGCTGCCCCAGCTGCGCCCTGAGGGGCAGAACGTACAGCAGGTGGGGGGACTGTTGAAGGGGGTGCATCCGTGTGGTGTCCACAGTCACCTGCCAAAGGAGTGGCACTTCCTTTCCTATTCCTCTCCTCCTCCTGGAACCCCCAGTGCTCCGGAAACTGTTTCCAGGGAAGCCCGTCCAGCCCAGGGCTGGTGGCCAGCCCAACCCCACCAGCCACCTGCGTCAGCTAGGCCTCGAGGAGGACGCTGCAGCCGGGGTTCGGACCTGGTCCAGCAGCAACAATGACTGCATGGTCACGTGTCAACCACTTTCCACAGCATCGTACCTTCTGCCTGAATAGAGGTGACTAGCGATTCCAATCACTGTTATACACATTAATTTTTTCTGCTTTCCGTAACTAGAATCAAAGGCTGCTTCACATACTCCTTAAAAAGAAGTATTTCCCAAAAAATACATCTATCTAGTAAATTTGGAAAAACAAACAACAGAACAAGAAAGGAGGGGTGACTCGACTTAATTTCAGGGAGAGCCCCCTCCCCCTTTGTCAGTTCCCCGCTGTCTTCTTGCTACTTAGGCATGTTCTCTCACAAAGTGATCAACTGCCTCCTGTGCTTTCCTCACCCAGGCCAGGTCTCGCTTTATTCCTCCCAGTTCCCCTTAGACTGAACTGAGTGTTAAGGAGCCGTGAGAGTGTAAGAACGCTAGTTGCTGCATCCCGGAGGGAGCTGGACGAACTGACTTTCTGCGTTGCAGGTACACGATGCTGTCACCGTACACTGCATTTTCATTACCTCCTTTCGGTGTTTTGAAGATGAAACCAGACACATGAAACAGAAGTTCTGAACTCTTTCAATTCCAGGTGCTCTCCCAGTTGACCTATTTGACATCCCACAGGAGCACTGAGTGACTGCTCACGCTCCCCTCCTTTGCACAATTATCAAAGGTGTTTCATAAATGGGTCCATTTCAACTAAATAGTACTCAAGCGCGTGACGTTTTTTTCATCATTCTCTGAAAACCAGAATCCTGCACTAACTTTCCAGGTGCCCCTCAGAGGCCAAGGGGAACAGCGTGACGAGCATACCTGTGGGAAGGCTGCTGTGCCCCGACTTGGGGACCGGAGACTCCTGCACCACGCTCCCTCGGTTACCCACCGCGTTGGACATCCAGTTGTAGAAGCTCACAGATGACGGCTCGGACAGCAGGGGGTGCTCAGATAACATATCTGTGGCCATCGTGTTTCCTGAAAATAAAGTTTTACTATTTGTATCACTTATGTACTGAGGAGCAGAAAACGTGATTTATGTAAATTTTTTGAAAATCCAAAAAATCTGTCGTTGCAGATGTCTGCAAATTCACCGTGTGACGCTGGTATCTGACCTTACCCTCCCCATGGGGACTCACTGATGGCCGGTCTAGACAGCTGCCCACGCTGCAGCTGGCGAGTCACAGTCAGTGTGCCGTTTAAAACTGTAAACTAAGCGCAGGGGGGCGCTAACAGGTACAAACAGACTTTCCCGAGAGGCTCTCAGAGATGAGGTGACATGAAGGACGAGTGATGCAACGGAAGGGTCTGCCTACACAACCTGAAGCCCCTCTGCCTGCTTCACGGCCCCAGGTGCACCTGTGCGCGTCAGGGAGCTGCTCTTGGCGGCCGCGCCGCTCCGCTGCGGGGTCCCCTCCAGGAGGTTGTGCAGGCTCGGGAAGCTCCCGGTCAGGTAGCTGAGCAGGCTCTCCTTCCGCGGGCTCTCCCTCACGGGCGCCCCGGCGCGGCCCGCGTGCACCGGGGAATCCGTGGCGGTGTCTCCGCTGGTGTAGCTCAGAGAGTGATAGGGGTGGATGCCCTGCAGACAAGCCACAGGCCTTCGTCACTCACGCCTGGGACCTTGGCGGCCGCACCCTCGCCTGGTGTGGCTCCCCGCACGAGCAAAACGTAAACCCACAGAACGGCCTCACTCACCACGTGCCGGCCCTGCCCAGCTGCAGGGCGACAGGCACTCTCAATACTGTATGTGATGGAACGCAATATTCAAATGAATTGAAAAGAGAACCCCAAGACTTGCTAGTTACAAGTAGTCCTTATTCAATATTAGTTATTGCTGGTGACGTAATTTGCAAAGTTACTAACCGTGTTCAATTCAACATAAAAACACTATTTTTACCAAATTCCGCTGTACCTTTATTTTCAACGCGGAGTCACTGTGGGTGTGCGTCTTGGACAGCTTGCGCATGATCTCCGCCCCGGTGACGGGCCCGGAGCCGCCCGCAGGTGGCCGGCTGGTGGAGCCTTCCAGCAGCATCGTGTGCTCGCTGACGGCCGCTGCGGAAGGTCAAAGGGAAAGCGCTGGTTACCAGGCTCCGGCTTCCCACGCCCACCCCAGTGGTGTGGGGCTGCGGCCACTCAAGGCTTTACCTGTTCCTTGACAAATTAATGTGGAATCTCCTATAGTAGCCGCTCTTTTTCTTTATTTCACTCCTCCCACCCCAATCTTCCTACTCGGCCTCTAAACAGGAATCAACAGCTTCTGTTCAGTCTCACGTGCACCGCCCCAACGGTGAGAGACCAGAACCCAACTCAATTAAGCTCAAAAGCACAGAATTTTCCGACTAACAAAGGCATTTGCAGATAACTATTAGAAGGGATACTCACTTCACTATCCTTTCAACTTTTGTGAAACTTGATATTTGTCAAAATAAGTCATAAAATATAGCCTATTCCTCGTACTCATTTATTAACTCTAAGAAGTTTTTGAAAAATAAAAAAACTGGGTCAAGAATTATATATCAACTTTCTGAAAGCTCTAATTTTAAGACTTTCTTTTCCCGTGGTACTTTAAAGTTTTCAAACTCCTAAGATAAACTGCTGCAGACACAACATCTGATACGGCAAAGCAAACTTTGAGACAACATTACAACGTGCACAGCGTGGGGCAGAGGCGGGCCCCAGCTGTCTGCGTGGAAGGCACCACAGTAATGACACCTGCAATGCACGGACCAGCTCTGTGCTCCACACCCACAACTGTGCCCGCATGTGCCCCATCCCTAAGACGGTGTGGTGCACAGGCAACGCCCGTCCGCCGCACCATCGCACTTGACAGAACCCAGGTGGAGCCCAGACCACCCATCATGACATAAAACTCAGGATCAAACAGGCGTCAAGTACAATCCAAAGGCTCCTTTAAAAGGTCAAGATGAAGAAGAGACAAACAGGATGTTTACATGGAAGTTAGTGTGTTTTACTCAGCACACTAGTTACACAAAGAGGTCTGCTGTCCGCACTGCAGAGTAGGAGACGTCTACCCTACGTCACCAAATCACACTTATAATAAAATCAGGAGGTTCCAGCATTATTACCAGTTATTTACACTAATATAAGTCATATTTACATAAGTAAGCTATGAGAAACTCAAATTTCAAATCTGGGACACACCCACTCAAGTTCTTACGTGCGCTAGGCTGTGCTAAAAGGTTCACAGTCACCTGCATCGAATTCAAATTCTGCACCGTCGGCACTGGTGTCGCTCTGCAGGCCACCTCCACCGTCCGGCCCGAAGCCGTCCTCCTGCTCGGGGTCCGCGGTAGCCTGAGGCTTCGGGGGCTGGGCGGGCCGGTGCAGGCTGACTCCTTTGAAGGCTGGTGTCACCACAATGAACTTCATCCACTGCCTGGCCAGGGCGACCAAGCCCTTCTTCAAGGTCACCAGGGCAGGAAGTCCGTCGCTCTGTCACAAGAACGACATGGTGAGTCACCTACTGCAGTAACGACCATCCCCATTTCAGTGCTGCACACGCACTTCCCCGTGTGAATCTCAGCTCCGTTCAGACAAGAGGAAACATGAGCCTGTGTGCTACACAGTCTGTCCAGGGTTACAAACACAGTCAGCGCTCCAAGCAGACTGCAGACCCCCATGTGAGAACACACGGGCCGCTCCAGGTGAGGAGCCTGATGGGCCATCAACAATACAGCCACGCGGACCTCAACTGGGGAAACATCGCGTGTGTTTTCTACTGACGGAACTGGGCAAGGAGAGGAGAGCTCCTCCAGGCTTAACCCTATTTGTGTGTTACCTTCTGAAGTGCTTTGCGCAGGGCAGAGATACACTACGCTATTCTGCACAATTATGTAATCTTTAAACAGTCCTTGTTCCGTTAAAAGTTGCTGTGAAGTTTAACTCTGGTGATTTGCTTGAAACTCACCATCCCTTTGGCTTCCAAGACATTTTTCCTGGCTCCCCTGCCCTCCTCAGCACTCCACGCACCTCTATCCCCGCTCTGCACCCTTCCAACACCGGGGACCCTGCAGGGACCCTCCCTGACCAGCTTCTTAGCCAACACGCTACCCCCACAAGTCCCATCCAGGGCCAGAGCTTCTAACACCTCCATGCCATCAGCTCCCCCTCAGGCCCCTAAGCCCCCGTAGTTGGTGGCCTCCCTGGGCTTCCCTGACACCCCTCCCCCAATAGCTCGCGCCCCGTGGGTCGAGGCTCCTCGACACGAAGGTGCGTCTTTAGGGTGGCGTGCAGTGCCGGTCACTGACCATGGTGGCATCGTCGATGACCGAGTAGTTGGCTTGGTGCAGGTAGTGGTGCAGGATGTTGCACAGCAGACACGAGGGGTTTTCTTGGAGAGAGCGGGACACCTTCGTAAGTCTGTTATATTTACTTCTGAGGGGGAAATGCATACTTTTATTCTGAAACAAAGCAAAAACAACAGAGAATGACTGACGTAAGACAGACAACGCAAATAAGAGCGCTTGGGAGGGATGCTTCCCGACCATGAGGAGGAGGCGCGCTGGTTTCCAACACAGGCTCCCGTGCCTCGTCCTGCCTGGACCCACCTCCAAGGCCTCCGTCATGACGCAGCCCATCACGGCGCACACCCGCAGCGTGCCCTCCGTGTCCAGTTTGTTCAGGGACGACTTGAGCTGGTCGATGGGAACGAGCCAGGCCCCAACGGCTGGCGTAGCCGTGCTCAACAGGTTCAGCTGCCTTCAAATTTCACAGAATTGGAAAGACAAGGGTCAATATTTTCATTTCAAACACTGTTCCGTATCTATTGTACCTAGTGGTTATTTTGTTTGGGCAAAATTAATTTTCCTTTTGGCCACCAGACAATAGAAAAAAAATAGGTATATAAAAGAGCCTATTACAGGTGAAATAATAAAAGGTTCAGGGCAGGATAACATGTAAAAGCAAAACTAAAGCCACAGAAAAGACAAGGGTCAAGCAAGCTGAGACAAACGCTGGTAGAGTGCGAGGTGGGAACGACTCTCCCTAGACGCAGCCGAAGATGATTCGGAACACGGAAGAAACAAGTGCACGTCACCGAAAATAAAGAGACGTCAGCCCCCAGCAGTCCCCCTGCCAGACGTCTACCTGGAAAACGCGTGGGCGGGAGACCTCACGTTGGTGGGGGCAGCAAAGCTGAACCAGATCTCCTGGATGCTCAGTTTCATGCTGCAGGAGTCGGGGGGCGGCGGCAGAAGCGGCACGTCCTTCTTCAAGTCGTCGGACTCGACTCCTTCATCCTGCGCGACACAAGGCCCAGACGTGTGCTCAGGGGGAGGGGAGGGCGGGCCGGAGGCTGCGCGCCCGCCGGGAACCCAGCTGCAGGGCACAGCGGTGGCGGAACGAAGGCCCTCTATGTCCTCTCACAAGCTACATGTCCTCTTCTCCCTCTAACAGACTCATTCAAACTTCCAAATTACAAGCCATACTCGGTATTACTGTAACCCATGTTCTACAGGACATTCTCAGCAATGCTGGTATCGAAAGCTGAGAAACAGGAATCATATTTTTCAAATGTGCAATCACTACCCTTCAGAATGCAGGGGGGTAAGAAGAGGCATAACATTAAAGAGCAAACAAGAAAAGTCTCCTGCTTTTCACATCCACTTAAGGTCTCTGATTCGCTCTTAGATGCCATTGGTCAAGAAAAGAAGGGCATTTTCTTGCTTGTTACAAGCAGCATCAACCACAGGCCTGAGTCATTTTAACGTCAGCAAGTCCACACTTCCTCAGCCGCAATTCTAAAATACACAACGTTCTGAAAAGCTCAATCTTTTTCTGCACAGGTGGCATCAAAACCTGATCTGGACTGAGGAGAAGCTATTTATCCGACTAAAACTGTGCTGCAGAAATACTGACGTATCTCAAGACGAAGCTCCCTCAGGCTCCATCGGGGTTTACGGAGCACACGGTACGTGTGACATGCCATCTCTCTGTCAGAGGAAAACCGACTCTCCACGGGGGTTTGAGGCAGGGCTGCGGGTCAGGCACCGGGTGGAGGCGGAGGAAGGTGAGACTCCGCAACGGGAGGGGCCGGCAGGCAGTGAGCGGCTCCTTGTCATAGCATGGGAAGTGGAGAACCACGGGCTCCCATGCAGCTGGATTTCACGCTCTGGGCTCTGCAGAGGGGTCTCTGAGGGGCCCCTGGATAATGGGAAGGAGCGGTGTCACCCAAGGGAAAGGGGTGACCAGACTCAGGCCCAGGAAAGGGGGACCAGACTCAGGAGAACACTGCAGTTATGACAAAGAGCCACAAAAGGAAATGGACCAGGCAGACGCAACTCAGAGACAGCAACACTGAGAGCTGGGGCTTGTCGGTGGGAGAGCAGGACTGGAGGGGCGGCGGGCGCCCCAGTTTCACTCGGGCTTCCAGCAGGTGTTGCCCAGGAGAAGTGAAGGAGGAGCGAGGGCGAGGTTCCTCCGTCCAGGCAGCAGCCACGAACTTGTGCGTTTCCTCAGTAAATGCTAATTCCCACCTGCCCCCAAAAGACTTCCAAAGACCCCATGAGGAAACTGGGTTCAACTCAAACTACACATCAAGATGAATGTTTTAAGACGATCTTAGAAACCTGGGGTTCTCGGGTGAGATGCCACCCGGTGCTGGTCCCCCATGAGCCAGATTTAACTGGAAGGTGGCTTCCCTCCTCGCCTCAATCTAAGCTGAACCATCAGAATGTGCGTGTGCACGAGCTGAAGCTCAGCATGCACGGAGCCATTCTCACCGCGTGAGGGACCCTGCGCCCCGCCTTTCACCTTCGCAGCCTCCCCGGCCTCGCAGCTCAAGAGCACCACCCCGCCACACTCCCGCCACACTGGTGAGGCCCGCAGCGGAGGGGCGGTCGGCTCCCAGCACAGCGCTCTGCGATCTACAGCTTCAGTTTCACTACTGCTGTCCCTGCACTAATCACCACAAAAGTCCACCACAGCAAAAGTGGTGAGTGGCATCTAAGGTTTTCTTCGGGACTGTACCTGAAACTGGCAAATATTGACAAAAATATTTAGAACATACATGAAATACCACCAGTAGCAAAGCTATTTAAAAAATGAATTCTGCTAAAATCCTTCAAATCCCATAACAACAACTCTGGCTTTTTTGAAATTCTATTAATTCATTAATCCAGCCAATATTATGAAGTGCCTAATATGAATACAGTATTATAATTGATGGATATGGACGTATCTAAGATATGGTGCCTGCAAAATTATATTTTAGAAGGGTAATTATCAAAACATCTTTACTACCATTTAAGCACAATCTAAACTACAAAAAGATAAGCAAATATACTCCAGAAATTAATTGAGTTGGCACGCTGTTTTCTGTTATTTTTCCAAAGTATTATCGTTAGAAATTCACCAACCTGCTCATCAGAAACGGAATTTCCATTCAAGTCTGAAGAAGGGCTGGCCCGGTCGCAAGGAAGGTTATCCTCAGACACATCGGTGTTGTAGCCGCTGCCGGTTGGGGAGTCGGAGGAGTGACTGGAAGCTGGCATGCCGCCCCCCTCGGAGACGCTGGCTTTGCCCACCGTCCCAAACGCGTTATACAGAACAGCGCCGGACTGTCTTCCTCCTACCCACGTGCAAGAATGTGCTTATTAAGACACTTGGTACCTCTACCATATCCAGGGAGACGCAGATAAAAATCGCATAAAGAACTTTTTCATTCTCACTAAAACTTAGTTTATCGATAAAGGTGGCAAAGTTAGATTGCTGGGTAAACAACTGCAGACATGTACAACTAACTACTCTTACGTACGACTACACCTCAGTCTCATACACCAGCCAGCCCTCCTATTTTAATGCAGTCCTGAAGAAGGCAAAGGAAGCAAGCAGAACTGCCCGCCAGTCTCCGCCTCACTGGATACAAGCTCTGAAGTATTTCCAGGCTGCACGGCAAAGCTCTGCTCATGGAAGACCCAGTTTCCAACGGCGTAAAAAGGCCGGGCGGCCTGGATCGGAGCCACGGATGGCTCTGCTGGGGCGCTGAGATTTTACACGTCTGGATGTTCTGCTAGTTTGGAATCACACAACAGAGGGATTGAGGCGGGGTGCCCCCTCCTGGTAAGCAATCCGGGTCCCACATTTCCTGCCTGAGTATGCAGATCCAGGTTAACGACAGTCACGAGTGTTCAAAACATTTCAGCAGCGTGGGGCCAATCTGTCCTAACTCAAGCAGTTTTTTAAAAAAAACCTACCTTTTATAGTTAAATTTTCAAGTCCACACTCAAACATTATCCAGCCCCATTTTTCTTGGCTGGGACCTATTCGAGCGGCATCGAGAGCGGCCGGCTGGTCAGTCTCGTCCACACACACGAACTCGTCCAGCTCCTCGAGGGTGAAGAGCACTTTGGACTTGTCGAAGGGGATGGCGGTGATGGCGCAGGCGCCCGCGTCTGCAGGCACAGGAGAACGAGACCAGCGCTTGTGAACACGGAGGCGGACGTTTTACAGCAACAAGCTACGTGAATAGGCTGTGCTCAGAAGACAGGAGCAGTCTTTCAAAAATGAAAACAAGCAAACAAGGCAACCAGCTCTGAAACACCGCAGCCGGAGTGGTGCTACTTACACACCGCCGGCATCCGGTGAGGCCCGGGAGAACATTCCCCCATTAACAGGTTCCCTCCCTCCGGCAGGGCAGATCATTTCTGAAAGGCTACAGGGTACTCAAAAGTCTAATGTGTGAAAGCTCCTGACCAATTCCACCTCATAGAAAACCATGTTCAAATACTTTCTCATCGTTTTACATAAAAAGTTATTTTAATTACCCAGCCTTAGGAAAACCAGTTTTTGCTAACAACAGACAGACAAAGCCACTTTTCCTGAAGAGCCGCCCTTGCTAACAGGGTCTGCAGAACCGCAACTGCCCCAGGCCCTGCCGCCACAGCACCCACGCGCAGCATGCAGAAAATCAACTCCCGAGTTTCTGGCATTTTTTCTTATCTCCCTTTCTAAAATTCCTGGTTATAGCTAATGAATACAGAAAAGCAAAAAATAAAAATCAAAAGGTTAAGGAAACACAGGGGAGACAACTGGTTTTGAAGTTCTAGCTCTGTGGGGATCGTGTACGGCCAGCTCTGGTCCCGTTTTCCTGCGACAGGAAACACGACCGTCTCCTCAGGCAGTTGAAGTCTCCCAAGACCTTATTTTCACATGAAACTAATCGTGCCTTGCAGTCATGATCACAAAGTCTCCCCAAGTCACTTTTCTGTCGTTTGCCCTTATTTATTCTCTCTCTGGCTGACTGCATGAGCTTATTCTGAAGTGCGGCAGGACGTGGGGACTCCCCTTGAATGTTCTGTGACCCCGGCTCAGCGATGCACTCCCACAAAGCCCCCACGGCGCAGCAGGGCTGCAGTGAGAGCACGTCCCTCGCTGCGGCTGCAGAACCGTGAGGTCTCAAGTTGCTTTCAGTGTCTTGTGCACGCTTCACCCTGACATCTTCCCTGCACACACCCAGTGGCCTCCTCCAATTTTCTTTGGGAGTTTTGCTTTTGACGAGTGTTGCCGGCTGCCTTGCCTTTCATGCTTCTACTCAGCCCCTGCTTGCGGACTCGCCCAGCAGCAGGCAGCAGCCACGTGCAGGCCTCAGAGCAAAGAAACCCTTCCATACTGAGGCTGCTGCCCTCTGCACCTGGGTGGGACCCCTGGACTCAGAGTTGGGAACCCTCAGTCCTACACATGACCCCCGGAAGCGAGGGCGGGGACACAGCCTTGAGACAACGCCCCAGTCACACAGGTGCAGCAGCCACAGCAGCACATGGGACCTTCCCAAATGGGGGGATGCAGCGAGCAGCTCCCGGGCAATGACCTGCCCACTCAGGACAGGACGCGTCTCAAGTATGACTGACAAGCCTGTGTTTTCCGACTGAGCCTCTGACAACGTGAGAGCCTCAGGCCTCCGCATGGGCCAGGGCCCGGAGTGCAGTGCAGAGGACTGAACAGCACGTGGTGTCCAGTTCTGCCACCTTACCAGGGACCCTACGAGGCATGGCCAGAGCTATCACGCTTGTGGCTGCCATGAGTTCCAGGCTTGGCACCTGCTTTGGATGTTGTAATTCATAACTTCTCATCAAGTGGGTCAGCGGAATGGTTTACCAGGTGAGACAGACGATTGAGACCTGCCTTCTGACCCATGGTGGGGAGCAGACACCGGGGGGAGGACAGGCAGGTTCCCCACCAGGGCCAAACCCAAGTTTACCTTCTCCTCAGTGCAGAATGTCAGTAAGAAGCAGTTAAATGCCATGTGTTCAGTATGTGCATAGGTACCTTTTTTCTTTCTTATAAAATACTAAAATTGCAGCCACATTCAAAGGGAAAAGAATGTTTCTTTCTGCAAAACGTTGGTAGAACCCTACCTGTTGTATCAAGGCCCCTGAGCTGCCCGTGAACTCGGTGAACGTTTAGCTTGGCGGCTATCTCTTTCCCCTTCTCGGCTCCGGCGTTGGACCGCAGCGACCCCGACGACTGCGGCTGCGCCCTGGCGGCCTGGGCGCACCTCCCGAACTGCGACGCCCTGCGGGGCTCGGCACTGCCCGGGGGCTCCTCCACCACACCCCTGCACGACAAGGGGGAGCGCAGCTCAGGACACACGCTGCACTAAGGAGCAGTTTAAAACATAACCACTCGGCAGCTTTCATGAAACCAGCATTAAAAACACATTCTTCATTGTTCACTGAAAAACAGTATAAATCAAACAGTACAAACTATCCAACACCTACAAAGGGAGATTTCGAAGTCTAATACCAGTTTGGAGCTTTAACATTGGAATTTTTAGGATCGTACTCGAGAAATGATGAAGGCTTGCTTTTTCATCCAGCAAGACAATCGTGGCTCAGGTGAATGAAATCTTTCCTACCTGTTCATACGAACTTGGGTACCAATTCTGTCGAAACACAGGGCGACCAGGGACACGTGAGTCACGCTTCTATTGGGCGCTGCACTGGGAGATTCTTCCACCGAGGCTTGTAACAAACATAAGTTTATCTAACACAGAAATGGTGTAAATGTCAGAGTGGAGTAGTGAAAAATTCCCAAACATAAGCTGTATAGAAAATAACAATCCTACTGTGAGGAACAGCACGTGTACGTGTCTTGAGAGTTAAGAAGACAAAGCTTAAGAGTACAGACGCTCACAAAGTAACCCTAGTCACATTCCTCCTGGACGGACGTGGACCTCTTTTAGGATTCCTTACCCCATATATTCGGCTGAAGTGAAGTTAAATCACATTAATTCTCACGTAAGCTCTTCAAGGGGGTAAAATATGTTTTTAATATTCCACCACCATTCAGGAAATTGTGAAAGTCTTAACCGGTTACCTTTGGTATGCTCACGTTGGCCTGGAGGCCTTTCACTGTCACGCTGTCCTGCTTCAGTGCGGGGGTGGCCTGCGTCTGCCCCTGGTAAGGGGTTCCTATGGGCGGGGGTTCGGGCTTCGCTCCCCTCACATCCTGTTTGGAAGATAACTGGAAGAAGGTGCAGCGGCATCAGCATCTCGCAACCATCCAACCGCCGCGTCACCCGCCACCACGCCTGCTTGTTCTGGCTGCTCCTGGGCGCCCCGGGGTGCACCCTCAGCCCGTGGTTAGCACCCCTGCCCTCCAGGTCTGAGCCTCACCAAACAGGCGGGCAGCTTCAGGGAGAGGGAGTGATAAACAGTAAAATGAAACAGGCCTACAGAGAAACGGGAAAAGGCTGATAATGACAGTAATACGCATGCGTTAGGATCGCAAAATTCTGCTCCCTGTACTGGAGGGCAGGTTTGCCTTCTCATAACTGGCTCCTTGGTGGATGAAGAAGCTTCACATTTCTTTGGATCTGTCCGCCTCTACCCTGACTACCCACACATTTTGAGCAACTGGATGGCTGCGACAGTCAGCCACACCCTCACTCTGCCTCCGGAGCCC
Source organism: Noctilio leporinus (assembly GCA_004026585.1). Lineage (NCBI taxonomy): Eukaryota > Metazoa > Chordata > Mammalia > Chiroptera > Noctilionidae > Noctilio > Noctilio leporinus. Next base: position 160,404 of record PVIW01001363.1, on the reverse strand, counting down.
CGTCTGCCCGGGACCCAGCCCAGCGGACAGCTACGGGCAGACTGGGCCGGACGGCAACAGCCAGCGGCTGGGGCCGCGGCAGCGGCGGGACCTTCCACACCAGGGGCAGCGACTGGGCTCACTGAGTCACGGGAACAGTCTCAAAAATACTAAGAGACGGCTTTCCTCACTGTAGAGAAAAGCCAAAACGCTATGTAACTTGGCTTTCTCAGGAAATGAAAACCACTCCCAGGGAATGCTCTTTCACTCTGGCCAAAAGCTCCTCAGGCACAGCAGAGTTAAGCTACTTCGGAAAGAAAAGGACAATACGGCTACATTGAATAAACAGCCACTGCCGCTTAACCCCCAGTGCGGCTCCACATGCCATCTCCTACGGAGCCACTGACGTACGAAGGCTGTTAGAAAAGTCCACGTGTCCCACCGGAAGCGACGGGTACATTTTAACACACTCCGTCTCACATCTGGATATTAGCCCAGGTGAAGAGCACTCAACTCGCCACACCTGACGGAAGAAAAAGCCCTCACGTTTTCTGAGAAGGTGGCCTTGCTGTTCTGGACAGCTTCGCGGAGCACTCGGACGTGAAGGTCGTCCACGATCGCAGCGGGGTGGCGGGTGCTGGCGTGGTGGGCCATCGCCTCGATGTACCTGCGGGAGGGGAAGCTGGGTGAAACTACTTCGGTTTACCCAGGCGGTGCCACCAGGGCCGCCCGGGTTCCATTCGCGTTGCTCTGCCTCATCGCAAGCGGACGCAGGACAGAGAACCTGTTCCCTTTGTTCCTCCACGAACTACAGAGCAGCAGGAGTAGCAAACCTAACAATTCGTGACTGGGTACTTGCTCGTTTTATGCTCATTGGCCCAAAAGCAAAAAAGAAAAAAGAAAGAAAGAAAACTAAAACGCAAAATAACTCTTATAATATTGTAACATGATTATTTGGGCTGAAACAGTAACAAATGATAACTAAGTGAAACACACGGACCTTTTAAAACATTATCTTCATTTCTGTTCAGATAGCCATCAACACTCGTCTTACATACGTCACATGCACCACTTGCCATGGAACATGCATTTACCGCTTTCTAGAATAAGTTAGTTTCAGACAGTCAGTACCTGTCCAATGCCTGGGCCACCAGGGGCGCCAGCACAATGTCAACGGCACCTCTGACCTCCACCACGGCCGTGGTCCTGGTCTGGGAGATGGGCTGCTCCAGGGTCCACTCTTCCGTTGCTGTGTCGCCATCCGTGCTGTCCACGCCTCTCCTGTCCAGAGGAGTGTAGGGCGTTCTGCGCATTCACAGCAAAGCACACGTTACCAAGACCACCAAGAAGGCCTGGCGGCTTCCCTTGGATGAGGGAACACCTGGACCTACACCGTCTCAACGGAAAGGTTCACGGAACTGGGCTGGACATTTCATGTCCCAAATACTTTCCAAAGACAGGATAACTGAGATACTAACGTACAAACTGATCAGAGATGGTTAATATATCAAGTGAGAAAAAATACCGTGATGTATTTACTTGATGAAGCTTTTTTAACTGTGAAAACTACACGTGTGAATTCTCGTCAGTGCCCAGTCTCAGCGGCCCGGGGCCCCACTGGGGCCGGGCACTACAGAAACACCCCTGCCTGCCTGTAAACACGAGCAAAGCCACACCAGCCGGGGGAGCTATTTGGGATAATTCACTTGTAAAATAAAGTCTACAGTCAAATAAAGGATGGTGACTCTTCAGAATAAACTGCATATCTCATCATCAAGAAAGACAGACTTGAAACTTTTAAAGTATGTGTTTTTACTTACTTTGAAGTTGATCCTGAAAGTTGCATTCCTCTGTCTAGTAAAGAATTAGCTGTGAGCCCCTGTTTGATAACCTAGAACAACAAAACACTATTTACAGTCTAGGATTTTAATAGCAATTATTCTCAAATTTCACGCTACGGAGCAGTGATTTGCGACTATCCAGGTGACCGCGTTAAGACCACTTTGGCATACAGAAGTATTCGACAAACAGACACTCACAGGAAGTATTTACTTGGCAGTTTCACGGTGCATTTACTCAGGCCGTGCGGCCGGGGGAGCAAACGGCTGCGCACCCAAGGCCCCTCACTTACAGGCAAGCGCTCCAAGTCTTCCCCGCACACCCTCTGAACTGAGCTTTTCAGCTCGTTTTAGAGGCTTCTGGCACCATCCACTTTCAGGGGGGAAATCCCATACAACCACTACCTTGCTAGAAAAGCTAGCCTGTATTTTGTATCCATGAAAGATAAATAATAAAAATAACTCACTTGAACATCCAATCTGAATCCTTTCCTATGTTAGGCTGTTACGTAAATTTAATGGAGAAAAATAACTTTCTTATTTCCTATGTTCTATTTTTAAAGTGATCTAAAGATATAAATTCCTTGACTTATTTTCTCCAGACATTTGACTGCTTAACCCAACCCAAAAGATGTACTGAAAATACTAAAATAATTCTAACCTCTCAAGTACTATTCTGTAGAAGAACCATTTCATTTCATCCCAGAAAATTCATGAACGAACATGTTTCCACTGTGGAACGAAGGAAGCATTTTTGAGCCTTGTCACGAGCAACGTGTCTTGGGCAGGCAAAGACACGGCACAACCTTAAAGCCAGCTTCCTAAGTGTAACCGATGTCTCCATATCCACAGTACACCCTGCTCACATGTACATGCATTTGCAGACCTGTAAGGACATCCGACTCCATTCACCACGTGCACCACGTGACTGAAGCCCCACAGCCTCCTTGGTGGTCACCCACTTCTTCTCTCGCTTAATGAAAATTCAATTCTACCCAGTAGCCAAAGTACACGAGATCACTGCCCACTGTCTGCGAGTTTCCCAATGGAGTGAGGAGGACATGCTAACTTCTGACACCTGCTGTCACCTTGTTCTGTGCCTGCCAAGCCACTACGCCCCCTGCACACTGTCCCCTTTCCCACCCTAGCAACTCAGCAAGGCTGGCGCCTATGTCTAAAGGCATGGCCCTAGGTCTTCCCACTCTCCACTCCTCCTCACTCTTCAAGTCTCCACTTAGGTTTAAGTCGTGCTGTCAATACAACCTATTATTTCCCATCCCTGTACCCTGTACCCTTTGGTTACCTTCATAAGACTCTTCTCATTTATAATCATACTCTTACCCATTAATGTAGTAACCATCTCCATCCCTAAAGGATACACTCCAAGCCCCTTCCCCCCACACCTGGTATAGAACATGTGAATCACCGATGAATACATCTTGACACTTCAAACAAGTACATACATATACATAATCAGTTCCACAAGATGTCACATGCTTCACTGAGGTCTTTAGAATTATAAACATTCTTTATTAATATATTATCCTATAAAAATAGCTCTCTTGTTGGCTATCATCACTACATTTATTCTGACTCATTTATAGCTTTCCTGAAAAGCAGCCTTTGGCAGAGTACATTGGAGAAGCAGCCAATAACCACGCGTACTAAATTAGAAGACCCAATGTCAAGTGGGTGGACTGCCTTTGCCTTGAAGCAAAATTTACTTTTAAGACACAGAAGATACGAAGTCAGAGACTTGACCCTATTTTGAGAGGACCGTGTAGACAGACTATTACACTGATTAATTAACACTGTGGCAGTCCAAGTCCTCAACTATTTCTCAGCTCTGCCATTCCTATCAATAACCCTGAGACTGACTATCATCCACGAAGCCCTGACTTCAGGAAGCTCATCTTTCAGAAAGGTAACTAAAATGACTTCAGGGTCATTCTGAAAACACCTTCAAGGCTCCTTTTCTCACTCAACATGCTGGCGGGAATACCTTGAAGACGGGGACCGCGGGCTGCTCGCAGGGCGCACTGTCCTCCCCGGGCGGCGTGTCCAAGTCGAGCGGCCGGTGCAGCGAGGACTTGGAGGTTCTTTTGGTGGAGGGGTGTTTCACCGACCAGTTCAGCACCTGGAGCTGGGTGAGGTACGCCTGGTAGCAGCCCATGGCCGGCTGCTGGGCCGGGCCAGGCCGGCTCTCCGCGGCCCGCTCCCCTTCCACAGAGCCGTCGTCCTCCCCGCCCAGCGCAGACACGAAGGAGGCCTGGGAGGGCTGAGCTCTGAAGGGCAGGGTGCGGGGCCCCTGCAGGCCTTCCCCAGGGCCGGTGAGGGGCCCCTCCGCACTGTGGTACACGGAGCTCCCGCTGTAGTCCATCTGCTGGGTCTGCTTTCTCTTCTTCTTCCTCCCTGGATACGTTCCCGGGCCTTCGTCGCTGCTCACGGGCTCAAACTCCTCCGCAGCGGAGAAGTAGGCTTCGCTGTCGGCCACCGACATGCTGGAGTCCATGGACCGGTACTGATGGAACGAGCTGGAGTCTGCCGAGGGTGTGTACGGGAATGAACCGAAACTTCGCCTCTGCTTCGGGGAGTCCAGGACGTTCTCGTCACTTCGGGAGACGTCACTACTGAACTGGACTCCCACGGTAACCGGCTGCTTGTCCCCATAAAATGCCGCGGTCAGGCTCTTGGTGCTGCCAAGCCGGGCGGAGCACACCGAGGCCTGTCGCTTCAGGGGAGACCGCAGTGGAGACTGGCCTACTGACTGGTCCTGAGCATTTGGAGACACAGGGCTGTGGGCGGAAATTTCTGCAGGAACACTGAAACAGAAAGCACAGCTGTTAAGCCTTCACTGCACACACATACCGTTTACTCCACGTATGCAGAGAAGCACTTATAAAACCCTTTCATGCCCTCACCAGCGGGGCTCAGTTGGTTGAGCATCATCCCGCAAAGGGAAAGGTTTGGTCCCCAGTCAGGGCACACGTCCTGGTTGGGGCATATGCTGGGTCAATGTTTCTCTCTCTTTATCCTTCCTCCCCTTCTCTCTAAAAATAAACCTTAAAAAAAAAATCCTTTCAGTAATCTGAATCATTTATTTTACCAAGGAAAACCTAAAATTTTACAACAGAGTAACTATACAAAGTAACAAAACAGCACGTGTTCTCATCCCAGATAGTTTCAAAAAATTGAGGAGGCTTAAAACAAAACAAAACAAAAGAAAACTTAAACCCAGACATATAACCTATCCATAAGCCATGAAAACTAATACTTTCATCAGTTTTTTTTGTTTGTTTGTTTATTTTCTGTATCCTTTAAAAGCTTGTCCAGGAAAATGTGCCAGAAGCCTCTGATTAACTGAGAGGACCTGAAGGAGAAACAGGCTCTGACCTTGGCAACTGACACAGAAGCCGCTGACAGTGACAGGCACTGGCCACATGGCTAGTCTGCGGTCTCATGAGGTATCCAAGTGGACCCTCAAGGAAGTAACTGGGCTGACAGGACAAAGGTTCTGGCTGCAACTTAAAGATGCAGCCACAGATCCTAATGAAAGCCAAGCAGGCACGGAGCCTGTCTGGGCCAGTGCAGAATGGACAAAGAGCACAGACCAGGGTCCTAGGGATAGCAACGTGCACAACTGCCGCTGAAGGAGGAAGAGAACGAAGAACAAGGGAAACCGGGGGATGGGAAATGGAGCCTGAAGAGGGACAGCGCAGGGAGGTGGAGGAGGGCCCGGGATGTGCCAGCAGGCCAGGGGAAAAGTGCGCTGCAGGAGCGGAGTCAGCGGCTACAGACAGAGAGGGGGGCACACATGCCCCTGGCCCAGGATAATGCCCCAATGTGGACAGTGGTTCACTGAGAGGCCCAGTGGCAGAAAATGTTTATTGGCCTTACTCTTCTGTGTTTTCCTAACACCTGAAATGAAAGTATGTATTGTTTTTATAACCAAAAGGACAACAGCAGACACTTTAAGGCACGTCCAGGAGGGGCATGTTTTCGCAGTGGGTGAGCTGAGAAGAGAGAAGGGTTTCCAGCCGCAACTGTAAGCAGCCATCACAATCCTGTCGTGAGCACTGACCTCCCCTGGCCTTCGTCTCTCTTCGCCCTGGGCATGAAGTCCTTCTGGAGCATGTGGTCATCGGCCCCAGAAGAGGGGCTCTCCCTGTCCCCCGCCAGGAGCGGCTGGGCCGCGCTGGAGCTGCTGTTGTCGTCGGAGGATGAGGACGAGCTGTGGCAGCGTGTGGGCACAGGCAGGCTCAGGTGCGGGGTCTTCCTCTCTGCCTCGGCGCCCGCGGACCGGGCTTCCCACTCTCTCCTCTTCACGCCACTCACGCTACCTGAGCAAGCACGTAAACACACCCATTGCAACAGCAACTGATGACAGACCTGGCAACTAACTCCATTCCCTGTCTTCAAGTATAATCATTTTGTAAAAGCCCACGTACGTAACTTCACAAAGCAAAGTATTCACCTAGGTGTGGATACAGAGTCCATAGACAGTGAATTTTTTCTTCTTTTTTAACCTTTTTAAAAATGTTCAAACTTAACAGAAAACGTTCAAAAATAGCACAAAGCCACATTCACCTTCTTGACATGTTCAATTTTAGTGGTAAGAAGAGTATCTGCAAAAGTAGTTGGTAGCATTGGGGCCAATAATAAAAATATTACTACTGCTAAGTGTTTTATTAAAGTAAACTGGTAACACCACTATTCCTTGGAAGCATAACTATTCCAAAGTATACCTCTGGAAACTGGCCGCTAGGAGAACGACGACCTAAGAGGAAATGCTTAGAATACGTTTGGAAGAAAGGTGGACCCGTTTTGCCCTCTGTAATCTCAGTAAATCTGAACAACTCACGCCCTGTCTGGCTTTCGTTGCATCACCTACAAAGCAAAGGAAGGTTATCAGACCCTACCTCTAGGCCCGACAACTGAGCTGAACCAGGCAGCACTGAACTTCCCTCAGAACGGCAGCGATCAAGACAGGGAGAGACAGCACGGCGCATTACCCTCTGCGATTCTGGGGGTCTCCTTGGTGGTGATCCACTCTCCGGGCTGCAGCAGGGACTGCCCGTAGTACATCTCAGACTCGGCGCTCGTGCTCGAAAACGCAGAGCTGCTGGAAGGAGTCAGCTCCTCGAGCCTGAAGAAATCCAGGCCGGCCGCCGTGCCGCCGAAGAACCTGCAGCCACCGAGGCAGCCGCACTTGTGCCTGCTCCTCCTGTTCCGCAGGGCGTCCTCGGGCCAGAGGAACCACAGCCTGAGCGCACCCCAACAAGCAGGAAAACCACGTCACAAACACAGGAAGAAAAGGGAAGCTTCCAGGCAGAATGTGAGCTGCCTGTAAGTTCATTCTTACCCATTGTAAAAAGGCATGGTAAGCAAAAAAAAAAAAAGGTTTACTTTTATTGTAGTATGTCTTTTGAATCATTTTCTCATTCTAAAAAACAGACACTAGTCTCACCATGGTAAGTGAGAGGACAATAAAACGGAATAATAAAGAGTTAAAGCATACAGTAAAAAAAAAAAACAAAAAAGAGCTACAAAGAAACAAATATAAAAATCACTTAAGTCCACTTTAAAAACTAAGTATATAATCTTAAAAGGAGTACAAGTTTTAAACATTAATCTAAAACTGTATAAAACTATTAGCAGAGATGTTTAAGATAATTCATTACCTTTAGTACCTCAGCCTATTTCACGTAGCAAATATAATACACCCAAATATTATAAATATGGGGCAAGTAGAAAATTATTTCTCAATAAAACCAAAATAATGCACTACAGTATATTTTAGAATAAAAATGTATATAGTAACTTTACAGTAAGTACTCTAAATGAAAATGAGACAGTGAGAAAATGCATTAAAAATTCTCACACTGTGTGCGACCCACACACAACTGTCAGTATTAACTTCCCTCCCTTCTTAAACAATGTCACATCATACAAATCTAAGAGTTCCAACTTTACTCCTTTTTTACACACTCTGTCTCATTGGATTCTCAGGGCCCTCACAGGAAGACAGAATGGGTATCAGCATTTTCGTTTTACAGCCATTCATTCAAATTTCTTGAATATCTATTACGGGCCTGGGATTGTGCCAATCCAAACCATCTCACCAGTGTGAGATTTACGGGAGAGCAGCAAATACATGGTCAGTCACTGCTCCGGGAACACCAGAAATGAACACACCTACTCCCCAAAGTCCTGGGGAACAAATACCTACAGAGGCATCCAGAGCTGACAGTCAAGGAGACACAAGTAGGGGCACAATCATTTAAAAGGCCCTTTCCTTGTTCCATTCCTACCAGTAGAATTAACACCTGTAATTCTGTAGCCATTTTCATCTTAAATTCCACTTACCTCTTAGTTCTGGCATCATGAGTTTCTAAGAAATGCCGCTGTGCCTCGTGCTTGGAAGGATGGTCGGCCGCCAGAGCCACATCCATGGTGATGAGCCCCAGGCTGGCCGAGCCGGCCTCCAGCCAGCAGGCCCGCCGCAGGACCGTGGGCTGCAGGCCCACCCGGGCACTGTTGAGCTGTTCGATGTACTGCCGCACCTGGAAGTCCTGAACAGCGGCACTTACTCCTTCCCCAACCGTCTGGTTGTGGAGGTTACAGTTTGCAACCCGGATGGCTCCCATCTAAAGTTGAACGAAGAAAGTGAAACAGAACTCAACTCCAGTCTCTGTTTTTTTGGGCAACTAAGAATAAACTACAGAATAGGTAATTATTCCAAATGCATAAAAGGAAGAAAAGGAAAGAAAAAAAGAAAAAGGAAATGAAAGAGGAAAAAAACATTCAATAAAAAAAAAAAAAAAAAAAAAAAAAAGGATAAAAGGAGAAGTCCAAAGAAGAGCGAGAGAAGAAAGTTAGAAGGGTGATAAGTAATGGCATCACAGAACCTTTAAAAAGCCTGGTTTTAAACAGGAACTCATCAAGCGCAAGTGGCAAATACCTGTCTTCAGGAGCCAGGCAGGTGCCATGAGTGTATAAAGTGTAAAGGCTCCAAAATCAAATCTTCGAAAAACATTACCAGCTCACTTCCCTGCCACAAAAGCAGGCTTCCACTAATCTGTATCTCTGCCATAAAGTAATGTTATAATAATGCAATTTGAGTAAAAAGGAATGAAGTTATGCCTAAAACAATAAGGCTGGAAGAGAACACCAGTAAATAAAAACCAGAAAGCTGCCTCCTAGAATCCTGTAGCATTTGGGGGATGGCCAACCATTAGTGTGTTGTATGGCAGGACGCAAAGGCCTGGTCTGGTGCAAAGGAAAAGCCTGCACCAGCCACGAGACTGGCGTGAATCTGACTTCATGAGAGACCGGCGTGTACCTTTATGTTGGCCGCACAGCCCTGCTCCACGATGTAAACGTCAGCCCCGTCGACTGCTACCCGAGTCATGGTGTACTTCAAATCATCTGCAGCGAGGCAAGGCCCAGGAATGCAACTCAGCTGAAAGGAAAGAGGGTGAAATCATGAATTCTATCCAAATCAACAAACAACATCCTGAGAAGAATCTGAACTTGCTCTGGCATCAATTTCTAAATCTTCTACATAAACACAGAGCAAACCCCAAAGACTTAGTGTAACAATGCAATGAGACTGTTGACAGGAAACATGCAAACACTGATTTAATTCTTATGTCCATTTATTTGTGAATGCATGCTTTAAGAATTACCTCATATTTCAGATACTTACAACTATATAACTACTGGCTACAAATTTGCAAAAATAATTTTATTAAATGAAAAAATTGAACTACAGTGTTTACTTTGTGGCTACGTGCATTGGCTTTAAAGCTCATGTTTCAACCCCTGAAAGGTGACAACACTGCCAACGTGTTTATTTGTTCACACACCTTGGATTCACAGAACCGACGATCAATTCCATGCTGACACAGCATTACTGACTTGGGTCTTTCCAGTTCATATTCCCGACACACCACGTGAAACGCAAATGTCTGCCCCCATTCCAGGAGACACGCCAGCTGCAAACAAGTGGTACAGTGATAACACGCGCGACAAAGGCTCATCAAGAATTTTCACAGCCTGAACGAACCTGGACGCCCAGTCCCGCAGGTCCGCGCGGCTGGATGGAACGCGGGCCGTTGCTACGCGCTCCCGTTCCCACTTGGCAACGTGCGACAGGAGGTGCTGGGTGAGGAGGATGCTTGTCAGGAGCCCAGAGAGCACCGACTATGTCCTTTCCTCCGTGTCTATATAAAATACCCCTTCGAAGCTCACTTATTTTTCTACTACGTCTAGAATCCTAACTCTTGCTGACTCCGTTTCTTCACAATGTAGAGGGTACTCACGTTCTTTTGTGGCTACCACCTCTCTCCATTTTATGTTTTACACCCACTCTGTAACTTATTAAAGTTGCATGTGTACATTTCTGCCGCATTCCAGTCCTTAGAAATGCCAGAATGAGCATGTGTATTATCATAAACATGTGGCTCAACAGGTGAAATGCTACAGTAATAAGGCTATTCCACTAGATTTCAGTGGTCCACCTCGAGAAGGAAATAACCCCTAAGGCCTCCAAGTTCTTCTAAAGACACAGGGGTCCATGTCCACGGCCCTTTCTCCTTAAAAGGACAACAGTGTGGTGACTGCTGGGGGGAAGAGACGCAAGGGGATTAAATGGTAATGGGAAAAATACTATAGCGATTCAATCAAAATAAATAAAACATAAAGACAAAGTGGGATGGGCAGCGGAAGGGGAACTGATCCAAAGGATCATGAGCAGCGCTCTGAGCCTGGCTTCCTCCCTAAGAAGCCTGATTTCACGTTGATGAGCAGCATCCACGTCACGAACAACAGGTACAAATGCTGCCATCTTGCTTTGGAAGATGACAAGTAAAGGACCTTGCTACTTAATCCTTATTAGCATAAGGGCTATTTTCAAGTCCTTCTTAAGAAATATACAAAAAAGCAAAGTTCCGGCCCTGGCTGGTGGCACAGTGGATAAGGCGCTGGCCTGCCAACCCAAACAAAGGTCGCTGGTTCGATTCCTAGCCGGCATATAACCAGGCTGCAAGCCAGGTCCCCAGCCAGGTCCATAGCTGGAGACAAGTGAAAAGCAACCATACATGGATGCCTCTCTCCCTTTCTCCCTTCCCCTCTCTCTAAAAATATTTTTAAACAAATTTTTTTAAAAGCGAAGTTCTTAGAAAATTAATCTATATGTTGGGAAAAGATTGTTCCAATAGTGAAGAACCAATTTTTGTAAGTTTAATAATAAGTATATGTGTAATATGTACCTCATCCTGAGTCCATCCCCAAGAAACTCTCAAATTCTTTACATTATGATGTAGAACTATAAAGCAATACACTCATCAGTTTGATAAGGCTCAGCAAAATGACACTTGTCTCTGACTCTCCTCTATCACTAAGAAAACTTTGAATGCCAGGCCTCGGAATGCCGAGGGGACGTGCACTGGCCAGGCCCTCAGGTCAGCCCCTCGCCACCGGCCCGTGGTGCATGGAGAAGAGAGATGGTGGGGATGGCGCTGTGAGACACGCACCTGCGGGGCCGTGACCTTCGCCGTGAGGCTCCCGGCCTGCACGTCGATCAGCCATGCATATTCCAGGGAGTCGCTGCCCAGAGGTAGCCCCTCTGCCGAGAACATGGCGTGCGCGCGCAGCTGGAGGCCCGACAAACTGATGTGCCCTTCCCTGAGTGCTTCATCCACGGGGGGCCGCTGTCGACAACAGTGACAATAAGACGTGAGATGGACAGGAAAATCGCATTACCCGTCCTAGTTGCTTTTTCCCCAGGGACAAACTATAACAAGCTATCTGGGAAGTAGGACTTCTGGATGCAGAAGCTAACACACCTCTTAAAGCACAGGAGAATCTGACTTCATGAACAGATGGATGTAGTCTGCTTTTGCATTGGCTTTCGTACAAAATTGCTGGTCAAGAACGTGTTAAGTGTCGGCAGTGACAACATCTGTGCGTGCCCCACAAAGCAAGCAGTCTGCCAAGCTCTACACACAATACAGGTCTCAGTGTCCCCCGCCCAGAAGAAGGAAAGGAAACCCCGACTCTGACAGGAAATATCATAGGCCAACATGTTGTGGAAAGAAGGCAGGACCAGGAAATTAGAACAGCGAAAAGACGGCCACAACAGGGAACAACAGACCATTAGGATCTGGAATGAAGAACAGGAAAGAGCCATCTTCCACACAGACTGCAGCAGTATGAACGGGAGACAGCCTACAGGGCGACTGATGCACCTGCTACGAAGAGCAGCAGCTGTTCCAAAGCATTTCTAAGACTCATTTACCCAAAAGCTAAGGGGTCAGTGCGGAAGGGGGGTGCTGAGCAGAACACTGGCCCCGCAGGACGTGAAGAGGGTCCAGAGTCACAGGGCTCACGGTGCCCTGCCCACCGGCCCCTCGGCCGGCCAGGCGACGGCTCCACACCAGGTTAAGCTCGACCCGCGGCGGCCTGCCTGGCCCTCTGTCTGTGCGCAGACCTGCCAGTCCCTGTTGCTGGGGTGAGTATGAACTCTCATAAAGAGCTCAATTTTTCCATCTGGTCCAGTCTTTCAAGAAGGCAGTGACTGAAATACAATTAGTGTCGTAAGAAACTGGATTTCCAGCTGAGAGTCTCAGATATCAGGCACATGGAGGCATTTCCTTTCTCTTTCATTAATTTCCTCCGTAGACCGAAACCAGGAGATGGGCTTTCTCTCTACACACTCACCTCCCAAAGCCAAAAGCTGACCAATTCTAAGGCCACTGCTTAGGAAGAGGGGAACAGGTTTGCTTTGGAGGTTTCTATGGCAACCAAGATGGAAGTGGCACACGAGCTTTCAGCGGCTGACACGGGACTGCTCATGTGAGGGGCACAAGGTTACCCATGCACCAGCGTCAGCTCCCTGCTTCGATCCTGTGTTATCATATGTCAAAGGTCAACGTGGTACCCCACTTGGGGAAGGAGACACAGGGACTCTCTGTACTAACTTTGCAACTTCCTGTGAATTTGTTATTTTGAAATAAATATATGAAAGTATACATTAAAATTTTATGTAGAATAATAGAATCACTATGCCAAAAAAACTGAAAAGGGTATGTATGCTCTTTGACATAAGGTGATCAGCTACTACACAGAATCCACAGTAAGTAGTCAGCTGTTGGTGATTTGGGGTATGAGACCCGTGTTCCCACTTACATATTTACTTGGCTTTGCATAAATCCATTTGTATTTCTAAAGCACACAACCTGCCTGAAAGCAGGGAAGAGCTCTAAAGTAGTGGTGGAAAGAGAAGCCATTTAGCAATAAAAGCAGTAATTATAAGGTGATAATCTACCCAGGGATATAAATTAATCCAATTTGATGAATATCATCAGTTCTCTTCCAAAGGAGCCCCAGAGATACCGTGAAAGAATTAACAAAGTATCCTTTAGGGATGTTAGATGAAAAAATAAATCACTGGCCATGCAGCTATGCATATTTAAAAGATTCAAAGTACTAGTTAACAGTGCTATTTAGGTGGCGATTTTTAGCAGGATCCACCAACATTTTCTACATTTTACCATCCCTAAATAAGTGAAAATGTTCTAAAGTATTTCTTTTCATTTCTAAAAACAACAGATATAAAATAGAATAGTCTGGGATCACATCAACAGAGAATGGCAGAAAGCAGAAGAGAACAAAACAGATCCTTGAAAAGCTCTCGTACAAACAGACACACACAAACTTAATATGGTTCAAGAACAAGCCCCTCATTAGGGAGTTGCATTTTCCAGGCAAGAAGCTCATACACTGTCTGTCTCCATGAAGAGGAACAGCAATCATGAGATCCCTACCGCACACACTGTCACGGTACCTGGTAGTTGTCGCTGACGAACACATTCAGGGGTGACAGGACAAGCTGCAGCATGGTCTCCCTAAATCCTTTCTTCATTTCAAAACATAGTCGCTCCAAGAAAGCTGTAGGACACTCCGGGCCATCAGCAGTTCCATGCTAAAGTCAAGCAAAATACTGTAACCAAGACACAGGAAAGGCAAAGACCGAGCAAGTACAGGAAAATAAAAAAATATGTTTATGTAATTAAGAGATTCTGATTTCTAAAAAGAAAACCTTAATTACTGACAAACACAAGTTCCCTGAGCCCGGGTAAGGACATCAGTCCATGTGCACCAGAGGTGGCTTCTCTATTGTGTGGCCAAAAGTACACTACATGGAGCCACACGGAGCACAGAGCTCAGGACCACCCTGACCCCATCTGGCCTGGCCCCCACGGCCCTGGGGTCTTCAGGGAACATCATCCTGTGCCAAGTCAGCCCCAAGTGGCCGACAGTCAACTCCATGTGAACCAGGACTCAGTGCTGGGTCCAAAGCTCCACCAGGCAACCTCCAGGCTCAAGCCTGAACCCTGCTTTGGTGACAGGTCCAGCATCAGTCCCCAAACTGGTCTGGAGCTGGAGACATGGGCTAAGGAAATGTAAGGTTCTAGAACACCCATCAGGCTAACTACAAACAAAGCAATTCAGTGCTCAGCCAAAATGTTCTGAAGTGAGTGACACAGAAAAGCAAAGAAGAAACTAGGGTGAAAGGAGAAAAACAGAGTAAAATCGATACTCCATGATCGAGTAGTCACATTTTGAAGAAAATAATACACTAGCTTTCTACAGATAAAAACAAATAAATTAACGAGGTCTCAAATGTGAATTTTTAATAATTGTGTGATGTGCACACAGTTTTCTAGGCGGGCGAATTTCACAAGGTGCTCAGGTGTTTATGACACGGGAACGCTTACCACAGGAAGCCGCCCATGAACTTTGTACAAATTCACAAGCACAGTGATGTCCCAAGGACGCAAGGACAGCGGGTGGACTGCCTTGGCTGAGCTTTCATTTTCCTTCCGGTCACTCTCCATCCCAACAGCAGTCCACCCAGAGCTGGAGGATGTGGACAGGGACAGAACAGGACTCGAAGCCGCCTCCTCAAAGTCCATGTACATGTCATCTTCCCCAAAGTAGTTTTCCTATAAACACCGAAAACAAACTGCCATCAAGACCCACGCAACAATGGCTTCTCACCTTAGAGCCTGGAAGTTATAAACTAAGCATCTCCCTAACCAACTTAATTAAAAGCAACTGGTCTGTTTCCTTAAAATAAAAAATTAATAGAAAAGGATACACACACATATATATATTTTTTTAAATAAGAGGTGGTAACCTCTCGCTCTTTTTTTTTTTTTTTTTTTTTTGAGATTGTATTTATTATTTCCAGAGAGAGAGGAAGGGAGGGAGGCAGAAAGGGAGAGAGACATGTATGGTTGCCTTTCACCTGCCTCCAGCCACGGTACATATTTACTTACTTGACCACTCACCAAATCAATATTCTATAGCAAAAAAACCACAAAGTTACAGAAGGTGATATAGTCAAGCCTCCAATTATAGCAAAGATTTGCAATGCACAGCCTAGGAAAAAAGTCTTTGAAGGTCTGTAAGGTTCAACGGTTTTCATCTGCACGTCCAGGTACGAAGGAGACGATGCCAAGCACGACAGCTACTCCTGCGGCCCGTGGCGGGGGGCCCAGGCCTCCATCCAGCTTCCGTGGCGGTGAGACCACCAGAGGGAGCTCGGACCACTGGCCTCACGTGCACAGCCGGACTGCGGCTGGCTGGTGAGGTTCAGGCCACTGTCTGTTCGAGCGTCAGAGACAGTAAACAACCCACAGTACAACTGAAAATCTAAGGCAAAGTGAACGTGGAAAATCGTGGAAAAATGCACTATTTCATGAAGTTGCTGGATGTTTCACTGGGTAACTGCGCAAGTCACAGGCAAAGCTCTCAGAGGTTAAGTGAGGATCTGGAAGCTTCGAGCAGTTACCTAAATCACTTGACTACTGACTTGCTAGGGACCTTTTAAAAGTCTAAGCTGAGCTTTTCACGAAGATGGCGCCGAAAGCGAAGAAGGATGCCCCTGCCCCTCCCAAAGCCAAAGCTAAGGCAAAGGCTTTGAAGGCAAAGAAAGCAATGCTAAAAGGCATCCATAGCCACACAAAAAAGAAGATCCGCACGTCACCCACCTTCCAGAGGCCTAAGACACTGCGGCTCCGGAGGCAACCTAAATATCCTCGGAAGAGCGCCCCCGGAGAAACCAGCTTGATCACTATGCTATCACCAAGTTCCCCCTGACCACTGAGTCGGCCATGAAGAAGATAGAGGACAACAGTACACTTGTGTTCATTGTGGATGTCAAGGCCAACAAGCACCAGATCAAGCAGGCTGTGAAGAAGCTCTATGACATTGATGTTGCCAAGGTCAACCCCCTGATCAGGCCTGATGGAGAGAAGAAGGCATACATTTGACTGGCTCCAGACTACGATGCTTTGGATGTTGCCAACAAAATTGGGATCATCTAAACTGAGTCCAGCTGGCTAATTCTAAATATAAAAATTTTATACTGTAAAAAAAAAAAAAAAGTCTGAGCTGAATGTCGAAAGAGTAAGAATGATGTCTGGAAAACTGGCCAAGTCCTCAAACGCTGTTCTGAAAACGGCCTCTCTCCAGTCACGCTGCAGGTGGCAACCTGCAAGTGGGTCCTGCTGTGCAGTCACAGTTTCAGTGGCAAATGGCACCAAACGAATCAACACTTGATCCAGTCCTTGCCCAAAAAATAGCACGTATCTCCTCAGAACCTAAACTTGTGACAATCTGAAAATGTTCATAGATTTGCTTCCACTTTTAAGGGGAGCTGCAAACAAACCTTTGGTTATCATTCGCCACGAAGCAAAGCTGCCTGTTCTCAGCATCGCTGCCGCAGACTTCCCTGGCACTCACCCTCAATGACAGGTCCCTGTGCATCTGTCACTGTGTCCGTGGCAATGTACCCCAGTGTGTCTACCCTGTCCTCTGAGAGCGGACGCTCACTGACTCCACCATGGGCGACCAGCACAACCCCGGGAGCAAGCCACACTCTCCCCAAACAATGGATGGAGGAGCGCACTATTTTTAATAAAGAATTTTGTAGTTCAGTCTAATACTATGTTAACATGTGTCCTCAACATACGTAATACATGTAATACATACTCAACGAACTTAGCGTGTTTCAACACTTTAAATCATCCGAGCGGCTGCCACCGCAGCTCCCGGGAGAACCGCACCTTGATGCACAGGAAGGCGTTCAGCAGGGGCCCGTGCAGAGTGACCTGGGAGTCGGGCGGGAGCTCCAGCTCCACGTGCAGTCTGTCGGGCGGCAGCTCCGAGGGGTCCGTGGGTGGGCGTGAGGAGGTGGAGGCAGCGGAGGTGCCGCGCTCGGACGCCTTCTGGGGCCTCAACACCGACAGCATCGTCTCTTCCATTTCTGACACTGAATAGATCCAGACACAAGAAGTTTGGAGAGGGGAGTGAGGACCTCTTAGGAGTCCTTCAAGGACGACTCACTAAGAAATTCTATTTGGCCGATGCAAAAGCAACTAAACCTGGTATGACACCTATAGTACATGATGAAAACAAACCTGAAAAATGGGTAATTGAGAACGTAAAACAGAACAGGCTCCGTAGAAACATGAGCAGTAACAGGTAAGTCAGATGCCCAGAATCAACGAAAAGTCCCTATGAACATCAAGTCCCTGCTATTTAAATTTGGGTTAAATTAGGCTTTAACGCTATGTGGGCATTAAGTAGGGTTGTTTTCCTATAAATAGCAATTCAAATGCAGTGCACTGTTATCAAGCTCCATACACAAGCACATTTTTGAAAACTATCCTTTAAAATGTACCCTGTGGGGAAAATACAAAGGACCCCAGTGATAAGGCACATAAGCTTCAGAGTAACGATGACAGTCACCCGCTGAATTGAAGAAACTAACATTTCATGCAATTAAAGAGCTTTATATATCTGTATACAGATGGATAAACACCTGGTCTGACATTTTTGCTCAGATGCTTCTATCTGGGCTGAGCCTAAGAAATCGTGTAATTATTTTCTCTGAGCAGGTTTCCTCCGAGTTGTGAGGGTTAAATGAGGTAATGTATACCAGAAAACAGCTTAGCCTCCCTCATATTTGATACAAAACAATAAAAGTTAGGTAAAATTAGGGCCCTGGCTGGTGGCACAGTGGATAAGGCGCCAGCCTGAAAACCCAAAGGTTGCTGGTTTGATTCCCAGCCCAGGGCACATAACCAGGTTGCAACCAGGTCTCTAGCCAGGTCCGTAGCTGGAGGCAGGTGAAAGGCAACCATACATGGATGTCTCTCTCCCTCTCTTCCTACCCATCTCTCTCTATAAATAATAAAATCTTAAAAAAAAAAAAGTTAGATAAAATTATACCAAAATCCTTAAAAGATTTTAAATGTGTATCATTACGTCAAAAAGAATAGATGCACTTCTCCTTTCTTGTATCTTTGATGATGATCAAGCAAAGCATGAGGTGTTTCAAAGTACAGGTTACACGCAAACACTCACAGGACTGCTTCAGCCGCTCATCCGCCTTCTGCGGGTAGATGGGGTGCCACGTGTAATCGATGGTGAGCAACACGCTTGGGACAGTCCAGCACTCCACCCAGCCGGCCCTGTGAGAGTAAGAACCAGCCCGGGTCGGGCACTGCTGATCGCTGCACAGGAGCAAGCGCGGGCCAGCAGGGCTGCACTTGGGTCCGAAAGACGGAGGGGCAGCGCCTCCCCCCGCACTCACTTCTCCTGGGTGAGGTTCCGCCACTTGGGCCTCCCTCTCTTCGGGCCGCTCCGCCACTCTGAGGGCGGGCCGGTGTCATGGGTCATCTTATTGGGGTGGCAATTCTTTACCAGCATGAATAAGGAGTATTTACTAGGGTGGCAATCTGGCAGAAACAGATGAAGATCAACATCTTCTCCCTAAAAGGTAATTCACAGTAACCCACTGTCATAAAGAAGGTAAGTAAACATGTTAGGTTACTATTTACAGCCAAACCTCCCTAGAACAACCTTGTGAATAAATTCAAAAGAAAGAAACCATATATTCCAAAAGGCAGTTTTAACAGTCAAATAACTGGAATTAAGATTTTACGCTGACTAAAACTAAATGCTGATTAGAATGCCAAAATAAAATGTCAGGGAAGTAAACAGCCTAGCTTCCACAAAACAGTAAAAGGATGGTCTGCCATGGGTAGCCACGAATACTCCCGTGTGATTCAGCTTAAACTGAAAACAAAAGCTATCTCGCTAATATAAGCTCAGGTGGAATCCGTTCTGCATTCGCACCAACTTTCACACAATGACTCTCTTTTGAGTCTAGGAAGTCTCGATTCCTTTACTGGCTCCCGGGGATCCTGAACTGTGTATCTAAGGGTCTTCGTTCGGAGTGACTTTATCCGGAGGCCTCTCATCCTGCCGCCCTGATGCCCCCGATGCAGTTTCTCCACAGGCCGCACAGCGCGGGGCTCTCCTGCCTGGGTCCTAATCCCACGGCAGCCCCACCACAGCAGCACAAGTTACTACTCTTGGCCGCTTGGGAGCTTATGGCTCAAACGCAGGTTGGCCCCACCCCTGGCCTCCAGAGGGTCATTCGAGGGTCACATCAGCGACAACACAGACACACTGGGAAGAACGCCCTGTCCGGCAGACGGAATGACCCCAGGTGCTAAGTGCTCTGTCGTCACTGCCGCTGTCTCTCACCACCATAACCTGCACCAACACTGCCACCTCCACTGGGCGCTGCACAAGACGCCAAGTGCCTGAGGGCGGCTCTGGAGAAGGAAGAGAGGTCCTGTGGTCCTGGCCTGAGTTTGTGGTTACAGTGAGGACAAAAAGGAGCGAAGGAGCAGTTCTAGTTCATAGACAGCAAACGTCAGGTTGTCCACAGAAATTAGAAAATAATTAATGAACTCAGGGGATTGTTTTACTGTCCAACTTCTTAGGAGAAGTCAGAAAACTTAGGTGGGTGGCAGAATGCTACAGCTGACCCCAGAAGGAGGACGGTCGTGTGACCGGGAAGTCAGTGACCAATGGAGGAAAGCTAAGCTACTCAAGGGCCAGGGAACCGTGGAGGGGAAGAGGGGGAGAGGGGGATGAAGACCAGCTTTGGGAAACCCAGCTTCCCAACAAACCTTGAGGAACAAACAACTCATCCACCCGTACGCACCCTTAGGGAGAACTTGGTGTTGCATGTGGCTGGGACAAAGTCCGTAAACGGCAAGGAGAAATCAATATTTAGTGTTTCCCCACAGGCTGCCAGATACACTAAAATAAAAGGGAAAAGAAGGAAATTTAACTTTAACAAAAATTGAAGAAAGAATTAAATATACACCTAAACAAAATTAAACTTAAGACTCTATGTTCAGTCCAATACAAACTCTAAAATACCTGTCTAAAAGTCTCACACAATAATGGAACAAAGATCAATCCCAGCATCTATTCCAACTGTACAATCGATGCCAACTTGTTGGCATTGGTCTTAGTAGACAGAGAACTGCACCCAGTTTAAAGCTCTCACCGTTTTCCTGCTGTTTGGTGGAGCAGTCAATCCAGTTGTGCTGGTTAGCAGCCCAAATCATCTCCAACTGGCGGAACATGATTTTAAAATTCCACGTATACGGGACAAATGAAAAGATGTCTGGAGCGCTATCACTAGACCAGTCCTGAATTAAATCTACAAGTATCAGAATAGACAGAAATTAACATTAACTGAAATTCAGAAAACAACATGTAAAGAGTCCAAGAACAGTCAAAAGTGAATTTTTTATTTATAACTAAAAGAACCTTTACACTGAATTAAAAGATATAGCTAAATGATTCAACAGGAAACAGATGTTTACACAGTTCCAAAACAGAAAAAATGTATGCACTTCATGACTTACTTTTTAAAGAAACTCTACAAGGTTAAAGAGAAAAACATGACCTGTATTCTAATACCCAAACAACCAATACTGAAGTTCCTTTTCCTATGCAGATTTTGACACTATCCTATATTCTCCTATCAGAAATGTAGGTTTAATTTCATTGTACCCTCCCCTGTGTGTTTCTTTCTGCCTCGCCCTCCCTCTGTTCCGTAGGCGTGGAGGAGGATGCAACTCGATCATCTGGTAACTGGAAGATAGCATCTCGTTTAATTAAATTTCTCAATTACAGTACAGTTGGCCATTTTTCAAGTTGTTTTATCCATTAAACAAGTATCCTCAGTGTCTACTGTGTGTCTGGTAAACAGAATTTGGAGTCCCCGCCCCTGTGGATGGCTCATTTGCTCTCTGGCTGATCTGCATGGGTCAATCACTGCTGTCTCAACGGTTCCTCCACTTGACGTGCTCATCCTTCAGTGGCAGTTACTTCTGATCTCAGCAAGCACGAGCTCTGTGTAGACACGTCAGCCCTGGCCTACCATGCTGGGCTCCTGTCCCCTCCCTCTGGCACCCCGGCCTGCACCCCCAGATCTACTGCCATAGCAACAGCTCCAGTGGCCCGACCTCTCCTAGCGGTGCCTGCAGGTCCCTACGCTGAACCTGAAAGCAAAGCCCACTGAGGAGGGCAGTTCCTGTGATGACTCTCAGGCACTGTGTCCTGAGGGTATTACCTGAGAAGAAGTTCTTCTGGGCAAAGATGAAGTGGTAGGTGGCCTTGTACACCTCTAATTCGCACTGCCACGTCTGGGGCATGTTCCACACCCGGGGGTAGCTGGCGTTGATGTGGAACTGAAACCAATGTCAGGGCAACATGTCAGCACTTAAACGGGACCCTGGTCAGAAATAAACTCACACGCCACTGGAGAGTAGTGAATGCTTTTTTCCTCCTGAGCGGAACTGAAGGTGCCTTCGAGATCTTAATGTTGTGGCTAAAGGTCAGTGTCCATGGCTACGTCCAGTTTCTTGAAATACTGAGCCATGATGTGGTCAAAAAACTTGAGGAACAATAACCAGGCTCTCGTTTCAAAACTGTACTCGAGTGAAAGGCAAAGGAAGAGCCACCCCCTTAACGTGTCTGCATGCCCAACTGGGCCTGCGAGGGGCCCGGGCTTGCGGGCGTGGTCAGCGCACACTGCCGTGGGCAGGTCTGGCCTCCCCGGCCAAAGCAGCGCAATTCTGCAAAGGGAGCCCTGCCTCACCGGGCTGCCACATTCAATCACCAACTGTTCGGAGGTCATGAAAGCTGAATATGCCTCTTTAACATACATTTATGGCACTCAATACATTCTTGGTTAACTCCAAACCTTTCCTTTTAATTTACATATGTACCATACGTAAACAGCTGGGTTAGGGAAGCAATGAAGAACCTACTGCTATCGCGTTCTATAGAAGAGCCTGCTTATGCTCTGAATATCAGCCTTCTGCAAAGGAGCTTTTCTTATTGCTGCGACCCTAACAAAAATATCAGCCTTCTGCAAAGGAGCTTTTCTTATTGCTGCGACCCTAACAAAAATAATACTCGGCTGATTACTGAGTCCCCAACGTAAAATTTTGGTCACAAGCATTTCTGTAATTGTTCTGCTTGTAACAGGGAGCAAACCAGCGTACCAGGATTTTCTTCCTTTCACCTCCCTCGGCAGGTAAAAAGCAGAATGAGTTGTTAAGCCCTGAGAAAGACTCCAATGGGGACAGAAAACACAGAGTAAAAAACCACCTTATTTACATTGGAGATAGCCCAGCCATATGATGATGTTCTAAAGCAAAGGTCTAGCAACTGCTCCAATTTCTAAAGGCCAGACCCCTCCCCACCCAACTGCTGACCCCACTTCACTCCCCTACACCAGGAGCCGCAGACAGTGCTGGAGTGCACCCCGGGAGCCCACGCGCCCCCAGAAGGGCTGACGGCCCCAGGTGCTGAAACAGGAAGATGGGCCATTTGAAGACTTCCTGGTCACTAACAATTAGAACCAAATGTGCGGGTGATGTGCAATGCAGACTTACTGCTAGCATTTCTGCTTCCAGAAGGGTCCGGTACTGCATGCTGGTCGTGGCATCCACGTGTAAAAGCTGCCCTTTAATTGCAGGTGTGTAACCTAACACGGGAAGCAGACACTGAGAGCCCAAACACATGTGCAATTTTACCATCTGAGCTGAACCCCACCCCCATGCACCGAAGAAGGAATCTCGGAAGTGGAGGTCAGCAGGGCTGGGGGCAGCCTGCCCTAGAGGGCGACCGCACTCCACTGTCCACAGGAAAAGGCAGACTCAGCACCTGCTCCCCAGCACCAGGAGACACACGGGCCCAGCAAATGCTGCGCATGCTCACAAAAGGGAAATATAGGGTATAATGAATGCACACGTTTATATGACCTGACTTGACTTTTAAAAATTTTCCCCTCTCTTTGGGTACACAAATAATTATGTGATATTTGATGTTGATAACTACAGGTACATTGAAATATAATAAGAAGTTCAAAAAGCAAACCCCACTAATTGTTGCTAGTTTAAATGAATTAAACTACTGTTTACGTATTCGTTCCCTACTAATCATTTAAAACAGAGAAGCAGCTTACCATGTTCGGTAACTGTCATCGGAATATTGATTTCTAAATAGGAGCCAGCTCCGACATTCACATGCACAGCATTCGTTTCCTACCAGAAGAAAAAATAATGCACGCAAAGCATTGATTGTAAGTACGCTAAAGTCTTTTTTTATTTATTATTTTTAGAGAGGGGAAGGGAAACGCAGAGAGACATCCATGTAAGGTTGCCTTTCACCTGCCTCCAGCCACGGCCCAGGCTGGAGACCTGGTTATGTGCCCTGGCTGGGAACCAGTGACCTTTGGGTTCGCAGGCCGGTGCCTTATCCACTATGCCACCAGCCAGGGCAAGTCTTTACTTTTTAGTTACCATCACAGATGAAATGTAATCATCAATGATATTAAATAGATATTAAAAGTTCTTAAAAACAGGATGACCCCTGGACATGGACTGGGGGGTAGGTGGTGGAGAAGAAGAGGTGGGGAAAATGGGATGACTACAATACAACAATAAAATTAAATTTAAAAAAAGTTCTTAAGAACAAAATTTCAAATTTGTAACAAAAATACATTGAAACAATTTGGTTCTTGATAAAAATTTTAAAAGACAATTTGGGCAGATATAAAGCAGAAAATGAACCAGGCTATAGTGTAAAGGTTTTATGATTATTAGTTCATTTCTTGCTACTATTCGGCACTTAATGAAAGCAACATATACACAGTCATTGGCGGTACGGTGGCAGGAAGCTCACAGAAATGAATCTAAGTATAGAACTAGTCACCAGAAGAATGCTCTGGAAAAAATGTTCACATTTGAAACACTACTCTTTCTCCACATTATTTCAATAATTACCCTATTTTTGGTAAACAGCAAGTCAATTGTGGCATCTGCAATAATATTCATCCGCAGCTCAAAGGCAAGGATCTGTCTTGGCCTCCCCGGCTGTGCAATTTCAGAAACTTTCAAAACTTGGTAATCAGGTGGGAAGAAAAACTTCCATAAACAATCTCTATATAAGAAAGTAGAGAGAACCACCACATTATTCCAACAAAATTAGCCCTGATAAGGAACCAAAATCAGTATTTTAACTTCACGTTACCACCACTAACTAGTTCGCAAGTGGAGAAGGCAGGGACACGGGACACCTGCTACAGCTCCCTCTCGGTGGGAATGAAGACCCCGGCAGCTCGCCCTGCAGCGCCCGGCCGCCCTGTGCTCGCGCCCACGCCTGCACATCGCCACGCCGGCCAGCGCCCCGTCCCTCCTCCGCAGCTAACTCGGACTCCCCCCAACTCAGCCCCCACGTTCTCTCCCCCAAGAAGCCTCCCCAAGTCTCCTCTCCTGTCATCTTCAACAGGGTTCATGTACCTTTCTCGGGCTGACCTGTGAGTCCCTAATATTCCCAGGTTGAAGTCTTACGCTCGGAACGTGGCTGCATCTGGAGACAGGGCTTCGCACAGGTAATGCCACTAAAATGAGGTCTTTCGGGCGGGCCCTAGTCTGATTTGGACAGTTGAGCCCACAAGACACGCCTACAGGACGGGAAGACCGCGTGGAGGCGCAGGGCTGCCTGGCAGGGCCGCCTGGAACCGGGTGCAGAGGAAAGCAGCTGGGCCCACCCCTGGGCCTCAGGGCTCTCACCTTCAAGCTTGAGCCCTTCCCTGGCGGAGGCCACGCAGGCCGCACGGTGCCTGGTCAGGGAAGCCTTACCAAACCAACTCCGCTCCTTTCTAATTTTTCAAGAGTTTTTGGTTGCCTCCATTATATCATGTAATAAACCTCTTTTGTTTGTTCTTTCCTCCTCTAAAGCTAAACTCTGTGTCTTTTATTGCAGGATCTGCACAGGCCCTGGCACATTCGTGGATAAAACACAAAAGGGAAAACGTGCCGAGGGATAGCTTACCCCACCATAACAAAACAGCTTGGAAAACTACCAAACTGGTTTACTAAAAGCGTAGCATAGCTCAGCACGTTCGGAAGACTTCCTAGAAGTTAACTTGCTCACGTACCTCTGCCTGTCGGCCCATGGCCCGTAGTTGAAGTCGGTTCCTTTACCACAAACTATATCCAGTCCCCAGCACGGAGGCAGATCTTGTAATTTGCAGTCCTCACTGTTTAATTCTTCTTCAATATTTTCTTCTGTTTCTTCTGGAACAAGTCCTACATTGCAAGATATATAACATAAAGGCAGTTACTTAAAATAACCACTAAATATTCTACATCAGTAGTTCTGAAAATGTTTTTTTCTTGGAACACTTTACACTCTATTTTAGTAAAAATAAAAACTAGATTTTTAATGAAAAATAGCCACATTTTCTAAAAAGAATTTAGTGAGCATTATCAGCTCACTGTAATCTGTAATGTCCAGCTTAATGGAAAACATGTGAATTCTCACCGCCGCTTCCGTACTAGTTCGTGTTCAAGGATTTATGGACCCTGTAAATCTGGGGGAGGCTGTCCCGCACATCGCTGGGTGGCAGGCGGGCAGCACTGCACCGACAGCCAGCCAGCAGCAGCTGGTTACGTGTGGCACCTGCGCGCACATGCGCTGCCACACCACGAGGCCCTGTCGCCCTCGGCCCTGGCCTGAGTCTTTCCCCCACCACATGAATCTGGAACCTCACGCACTGGTTGTGTGGGTTCACTAAGACAAGCTCAGCTCTAAAAACATTAATAAATGTCACTATGAAACACTTTAAAAATCACACCTGTGACGGTCACTTGTGGTCTCATCAGAAAAATCACCGCACCCACAACTGCAGACCCAATGCTCCCCACGCCCCCATTTCCACAGGAAAGCTCGAAGCCACACTTCGTCCCCAGCTGCTCTTTCAGTAAAATGGGTCTCCCAAGAAACGAGCCAGCAGCTCATCTCAGACCTAGCGACGCACATGTTCCCTCTGAACACGTGTGTGCGCCGTGCCACCGCACTGTCGCCACACTGAGGGTCAAGCCTGGAGCCGCATAAACTGCGCTGCTTCAGCACCGGGCGCCAGCGCCTGCTTTCCTGGGAGCGCGGGGCAGGGGCAGCCGGGCCGCACAGACGCCGCGCTCACGCTGCTACGGCGCCCCCAATGCAGATACCAACGTGGCGAAGAGGCCAACAGCACCTGGCTTTATCTGCAAAGTACTCCCTCAAAGGTGTAACAGATCAGAAGAAAAAGGGGCTAAATCAGTATGCAGCTACTTTATAAATGGAAGCGGCCTGTGAAGCATCCTAGTGGGGTCCTGGTCCTGAAAGGGAGGCTCGCAGCCCACACACGTGACTCCCCGGGGCTACCAGGAAGTGCTGACCACTGCCGTCTCCCCAAAGCTGGTCGGTCACCCTGGCCACAGGCATTCATACCTCCTGGGATATTTCTGAAAAAAGGGAATTTGAAGGAAAGGTCCCAATACCATTTTCTTTTGGTCTGACATACTAACGCCACTCTCCATTTTGACAACGACACTGGTTTTTCCTGTAGTAGGCACCCCTACACCCCCATTTACCACTTATTGATGCCTATTTGCACCCTGAGTAAAGAGACGTGAAATGCCCTTGGGGACCCACTTCAGGAAGAAACCGCAAGGAGCCGGAGCGCCCTGCGGAGTCCTACCCGGCTCGTCCATGTAGTAGTAGATGTCCACGTCGTTCGACTGCAGCACCACGAAGCCGGCTCCCATGAGTCTTGGGGGCCTGCGGGGTGGGGGAGCAAGCAGGGTCCATCTCCAGGATGCACGAGGGTCAGCACTCTGACCATGCGGGATGGCCCTCCATGGGGGCTGGGGGCTGCTCCTGTCCCTGCGCCCTCAGCACCCGCCCTCGCGAGGTCACTCGCCCGCCCTGTCTCCTGGAGGAGCAGCTGCCCCGTCAACAGGGAACAGTCTGGAAAGCTGGGTGGAAGACTGACTGGGGCTTGAATGCCAGGCAAGTTCCATCCCAACAGTACTGTCCTCATGTCAGCCCTTTTCCAAGAGTATTCCTGACTCAGTTTCCAACTTTTCACTAACTCACAATGGTACTCCGCTGTAATAACTTTGTTGGCTTTACAATTTATTAAAAGCCCTATCTGCAAAGTGCATTTTCTAACATCATATATCGGGGCTTAATTGCCCAGAATGAGTATCCTAAATACACCAAGAAGGAGAAAAGGGTAAAAAATTAGTTACATAATCTTATAGAAAAATATTTAAAATTAGAGTTTACCAATGGATAGCACATCCACTTCCCCTATAAAGCAGGACTACAGTTAATTGATTTAGCAGTGAAACAGACCTCATTATTGCCAACCTTTGATAAAGACATGAACAGGGTGCTGAAGATCTAATTGAGATCCATAGGAGACATAAAGAGACTATTGTGACAAGATGTTCTTACTCATCATTTTGAAGACCAACATATCGTGGGCTGGGAACAAGCATGACTCGCACATTTTCCAGCTTCCCTTTCACAATGTGCATGAACTGGTCCAGATGGCTGGAAGGCAGTTTTGTAGTGTAAGTTAAGAAAGCATCATCAAAGTTGATGCACAGAGTCTGTGGCTGGTAATGATTTCCAAAGGCCAAGCGTCCCTAAAAAACAAATGACAGATATGACAGCAGCCTGTTTGGGCTGTGGGTTCCCTAGCTGACCTGGTAACAAGCATTTTTAAGCAACAACTAAATGATTCCACTTTACCACTATATATAATGAAACTGCTCCACTGATCAATTTAGACCTGCGTTTAAAGAGATTCAAGCATTTGTGAATAAAAATAACTACAAAATTACTTTCTTTTCTTAAGTGGAAATCACGTTTGCAAAAATAAACGCTCTCACCCACCACACCCTCGGCAGCAGAACCCACTTACCGTGCTCACGTTCACCTTTATGACTGGGATAAGCGATCTCCAGGAGGAGGCGGGGTCCTGAGACTCCGCTTTCACTTTAACTCTGAGGAAAAAACGAAAACTGTCATGTGTAAGAAAAACTTAAGTACCTGAGGATACAGTGACTTCCTCAAAATACACATTATTAGCACCATCTGTGCCTTTCCAGGTGCACGTAACAGCGTCCACAAGAAACAACAGGGGGCCAGCCCCCAGAAGGCGACCACCCCTCAGGCGTCTCCTGGATGCACTCCATCCAGCGTCACTTTTTAGATTGCCAGCTACACTAACAACCGTGCTTTTAGAATGACAAGCTGTCACATCAACAGTGTCCATTATAAAAAATTAAAAAATAAACATCAGTTAGGAGGCGCCATCCTTGTACCTACTGATGCTCACTACACCACAACATGACACTTTGCTAGACAGGCAGAATTATGATGAACACAGATGACCAAGGGACAAGTCACTCTGATGCTTCCTACTGATTTCAGCATTTCTGACAACTGAGCTGATCCTCTTCCTTCCCTACTCTCAACATTTTGTGCCAAAATAGCGTCCACTCAATAAAGTGAAAAAGACAGGCTGAGAGCACACAAGGTTTAAGAAACGCAGCATCCACAGGCCATCCACCAAAGGCTTCAGGGGGAGCTAGCAACATGTCTCGTTAACAGCCCAGAATCCCCTCGATCACATTTCTGCGGCCATCTCCACGAAGGCGGCCATCCATGCTTAAAATGAAACTCAAAGGGACCCTCACTGCCACCCCCACACCCTTCCCGCGGGCTCCCTGACTAGCGTGCCTGCTGCTTAAATCAGAAATCTGGACTCACTATTGGCCACCTCCCTCCTCCTCCTCCGCAGCTACCCCACCACTGCCTGTGGCCCCATCCACCCGTAGGTCGCTTCACCCACTCCTCTCCCTTCCCCTTGGCGCCAGCCCAGGTGAACTGCTACAGCACCTTCCACCCGGCCCCCTCCTCCGGTCTTACCTGCCTCAAATCACATCACAGCGTTAATGGTCTGGGTCAAGCCCTTGACCCTGCTATCATTCCAGCTCCACCTCAAATAATCCACAGCAGCATCAGTAAGTAACTGCCCTGCTGCACAGGACGCCCCTTCTCGGTGCAGGTCCCTGCTTCGCCACCTCCCTTAAGTCACTCTGTGGACCTAGCGTGTCCACGGAAACCCATCTTGTCCCCACGGTAACACTTCTTGCGCTAAAATTGCTTATTAACAGGTCTAACTCCCAACTTGGCTATAAACACCCTCAGGACAAAAGAGGCGTCCTACTCCCAGTGTCATGGGTACCTCGGTTCAGTGCCTAGGACATAATATTCATTACACAGTTAACTGAGAATAATGTCCTCCTCATCTACCTTAAAAAAAAAAAAAAAAAAGTTGAGTTATGACTGCTGTTCAACATTCAAAAACCAATTAACACTAACAGGATAGAGCTGAAACATCTAATGATCATATCACTAGATGCAGAAAAAGCATTTGACAAAATCCAACACCCACTCCAGAGTAAAATCGTTAATGAGGAAGAGGGGACGCTTATCTTCGTCAAGAGCCTCTACAGTTAACACCACACTGAACGATGAGAAGCCAGAAACCTTCCCATCAAGATCTGAGGCAAGGCCAGGAGGCCCTGCCTCACACCCCTTTCCCGCTTTGGAGTTCTGGTGCTGCAACGGACAAGAAAGAAAAGGTGTACAGATTGGAAGGGGACAAGACTTCCCTGGTTTGCAGCTGACACGACTATCTATGTAGAAAGTCTGACATAACTGATCACAAAAACCTCTTAGAACCAATAAGTGATTATAGCCAGGTTGCAGGATACAAGGTTAGTAACATTCAAAACTCAATCGCCTTCCAAGACAGCAGAAGGAAACAAGTGATGTTTATACGTTGGAGCTTAATGAAACTCAAGTGTGACGTTGCACCTTTCAATTTTGGACTGGGTTCCTGTCCTTCCATTTTCCCGTGTTTTATCATCATCTTTCTTGGGTGGGATTATTGTTGGCTCCAAACCAAACAGTTCTTGAAGACGTCCATAAAGATCCGAACGATTGTAAACATGAAATTCAAAGTCATTGACTGTGATGTATAATCTGGTTTCTGCCTTTGGATCTAAAGACACCAACATACAAAATTTTTAGGTAACTTTTTAAAAACATTGGTCAAAGTTTTTGTCACACCTTTTTCACAGTTAAAGTAACTTAAATGATTTACTTTACAATAGAATTTTATGACAAAGAGAATCATACTTAAAATCCATATAAAACACAGGCAAAAAGAAAAACAAAAGCTGATGTTACAATAGCATTTTAATTTAGTGTTCTAAATACAAACTAAATGCCTAGATTCTGGTTGTCTAATGCCAGGAGTTATAGATTTTATGCTAAGAATAGAAAAGTGTCATTTACAGAATAAAAACTTTACCATGATATAGCCACAAATTTACACTAAAATATAAGTAGTAAAACATTCCAAGTATAATGCATTTAAACATCATATCAGTATTTAAACTTCTGCTTCATAGAATGCAGAATTTTTTCATAAACACTAATTTGCTTTTAAAAACTACCCAATGTTAAAACAAAAATTTTATGAACTGTAGACTTCAATTTCAAATAAAAAATACAAGTGCATCACATATAAGTAACAACAGTAACTAATAAATCGGCCTGCAAAGTGACAGGCGGGGCAGTTGCGTCCACTGAGGAAACAGCGGGAGTGAGAGCATCACTCTCCACGGGGGTTGGGAGGGGGCACAGTCAGCACCCTGTTTCACTATGAGTCACGCGAGTGCTGTTTAACCCTTTACCCTTTGTTATCCATACAGAGCACATTCCATTGAAAGGCAATTAAAATTAGGTGTGACCTGCTCAATTTTTAAAAATGGGTGAGGAGAACTGGCATTAACTTTCACTTTAGCAGCTTAAGCTGCAGCATAAATATGAGGTGTAGGTGCCTATGGCAAGATGCCACATTTCCCCAAATAAATTTCATCTCAAGTTATTAGCAAAAAAGCATATGAAATGTCAAACACTCTAAATAAATATAAACTTTAGTTGAAACTAACAAAAGAAAAAGACACACCCGTTCATATTTCAAAATTTAACTGAGGAAAACCAACCAACAACATTCATCTTTTCCCATTAATACTTTCAGTTCTCTTCCAATCCTGGTTTATTTCTTCATTCCTTTCTAAGATAATTGATGAATACAATAAAATAAACCCAATCCTTCGAAAAACTAATGTTTGGGAGCTATCATTTTTCTGGTATTTTTAAAATAGCTTTTGACGTATGTTCCTTATGTCTTTAGATTTGTCACGTGACTAAGAGCTAGGACAATCAACCCCTGAAGGACTGGACCAAGAATTCTGCCCGGAGGCCAGGGTCACAGCCTCCTCAAGTCTCCATGTGCCGTCAGGCAGGCACCTCGCACTTGCCGGGTCAACCAAGCACTGGTTGCTCCCTAGCCCTATCCCAGGCTACCCCATCTCATCCACAGCAAGTGGTCTTCTTTCATGCCCTGACACCGTCAGCATTTCCTTCCACAGACTCAGAACCCACCCCTTGTCACCACTCTGGCCGGCCAGCACGCACTGCAACATCTTCACGGAGGCAGCAGCATGGCCCCAGGGCTCCCTGCCCCAGCCCTCACTCCCCAGCTGGGCAGTCTTCCAAAGGCCTGCTGAAGACACCTCACTGTTCCCAGTTTTCTGCCGGCTTCCTGTCTCACTCAGTGAAGACCCAGGCCTTCAGGGGACCTCACAAAAACCCTACGGGATTGCACGCCTCCCGCCTCAGTCCTCACTCCACATGAACTGGCTTCCATACCAGTGACGAAACTGGAGCACAACAACAAGGAAATGCCCCCTCCCCGTGTTCGCAGTATCTCGCGTTCCTATAGCTCTCGAGCCTAATTTTGAATGCAGAGAATACCAACATGCCACATAAGTAAAAGCTCTTTGGGGCCCTCAACCATTTACAAGCATGTGAGAGGGTCCTGAGAGCAGAAGGTCTGAGACTCACGGTTGGAGGGGGCAGAGACAGAGTCTGCTCCCCTCGATGCGCACGCGAGTTAGGGCCATAGCCCGAGCACCACCAGGGCCATGAAGTAACTGGGGAGGGAATTCTGTGAAGGTAAAATTCTGGCAATAAAAGCAGAACCAGAAGAGTGGATTCCCAGAGCCTGGTGCCTGATTTTCCGGTTTCCGCCATCCTTACCGTGCTAGGAAAGCGACCACGAGGAGCAGTGCCAGGCGGGGGAGCGCAGGAAGGCACCGCAGCGCAAGACAGCATCCCGCCTAAGCGTATGCAGCTGGGGGTGCCGCTGGCCCCCAGGGCGGCCAGGCCCACAGGGGCTACACAACAGTCAGGCAGGAAATGGGTGAGGGCACCCTGGGCGCCTGGGTAAACGGCCAGCTCAGGTAAACCAATCAAGCCAGGCTAGAGGGCAGCCGTTAGAGCACTTGTGGCCAAGGGACGCTAAAATCAGAGTCTTATAAAGTCCAAGCTTTTAGAAATATTTTTACCTATTATAAAATGTGAAAGACTTCAATATCCATAAATGAAAACTGATTTTATGATTGACCATGGCAAACACATGAAAAGAAATCAACACTCACCATGCTGCTTCTGCTTTGGGTTATACATTTTCCACCACCGAAAAATTATAAATCCATCTTGAATTCTGAGCAAGGTAAATTACAAAAACGAAACATAAGTGACAATTTATTTAACTTAACTCCTAATTAGTTATAAAAGACAGGCCACTGATATCAATGGATAAGGAAATACAAAACACTCTCGACAGAGCACTGGCACACCTAAATGTTCACACTTTGCCAGTTCAGTTCAGGTCAAATGCCACACCGGGTCATGCTCAGCAGGAATGAAGTGCTAACAGAAAACATTCATAACTATGTTTATGGTGTAAAAACTACATAAAGCCAGACTTGAAAGGAGAGCACTAGCACACCCAGGGAGACTTTTAAAGATATTCCTTCCTTTCTCCAATGGCATATCACCTCATGCTTCAAAAGGATGCTCTTGTAACATATTAATTTTCACTTTGCTTGCAACTTGCAAGTAATGTTAGCTCCACAAAGCAGCTGCCTCCGCTGTTTTGGGAAAGTGCATGGGCTGCCAAACCCTGGCACCTCTCAAGTAATTCCATTTTTTTCAAGTTCTATCTCAGTGGCAGATTTTAGAAATCACAAAATAGAGTAAGCTTTTGTCCTTTCTTATGACACTCGGATTTGTGTTCCCATCCTAAAGTAAAATTAGAGTTGTTAGCAGGTGCTAAAAAATTCTAAAAACTTATGACCCAGTAAGGACCAAATAGGTAAAGAGTTATCGGCACCTTGAACCCTTATTTTACACAACAAATGCCACCATAAATTCTACAGAAATAGAAACAGAAATAAGCAGAAAATCTAATGATTTTTCATCTTGGAATAAAATGAGAGTATCAATGTCCATAGGCTGCTATTCGGTAAATTTTTGTAATGAAATGAGATTATCAATTTCTACAGGCTGCTATTCAGTCAACTTTTTGCCAGTCTAAACCTTAGGTAAATTCAGCCACTAAAAGAAACATGTTAAAGCATTACTTCATCAGGTCTGATTTACTGAAAAGAATGATTTTTGACTCATGGTTTTATTTGAACCACCAAGTAATAGTAAATAAAGTAACATAATCAGAAAAATCTTTCCAATATTTCAAGATTAATCTAGAGTCTTTCATTTGTTTTTGTTTTTTCTTTTTACCTTATAGACATGTCTTCTGTAATGTAATATATCTCACGAACCATGACTTTTCCAGAAAGAACAGAGAAAGAGAAGGAGCCTGTTATGGGGGGTGGGAAAAACAATTAATACAATTATTTGGATAGTAGAGCCCTTGATGCTTAAAATAATCTTAACATTCAACTAATTCAATAATTAAATGTCCTCTCCTCCTGATATCCTCACAACATTATTAATTTCTATCATTCTTCAAAAAAGGTATCCCAAGCATAACCAGGGTGAACGGAGCTATCAAACAACCACATTGCTTTTAACAGTTGCCCCCACGGCATGAAGTCCCTGAATGATGCATAGCCGTTCAATAGACCCAAAGTGCTGCCTAGGTCAACATTTTTCTCCACTCATTCATGCAGCTCCAGGACCAGTCACTGCCACAGATTAACAGGAGACTGTGTTTGAGAGGATTTATGATGTCCACTAAAGGCACTTAGCTGCAGTGTCCCCTGTGCCCCTTTTCCCACTGGTTTAGGAGTTTCCAAAGCATACAGCGTCCAACACACCCTCCTACCTATCTGCAAATCTCCCAACTATAAGTTATCAGAAACTAAATTTATAAAGCAGGCCACAAAATGAAATACACAAGACGACTCCAACTTACAAGTTGTTTTTGTTTTTGTTTTTGTTTTTAATTTATTGTTTATAAATGGAGGGGAAGGGAGAGAGACATCAACGTATGATTGCCTTTCACCTGCCTCCAGCCACAAACTTGGCTGGAGACCTGGCTTGCAACCTGGTTATGTGCCCTGGCTGGGAATTGAACCAGTGACCTTGGGTTAGCAGACTGGGACCTTATCCACTGTGCCACCAGCCAGGTTCGACTTACAAGTTTTTAAAGTATAGCTTACTGAAAAAAGAAAATAAACAAGCCACACTTCATCGAGCATTCAAAACTTTCTCTGGATGGTAGAATCATGAGGAATTTCTATTTCCATGTTTTCTATTTGTCTATATTTTTCAAATTATACTCAAAAGGAACTATGGCGCCCTGGCTGATGTGGCTCAGTGGGTTGGCCTTGTTCTGCAGGCCAGAAAGCCGAACTTGAGTTCCAGTGAGGGCATGTGCCTGGGTTGTAGGTTCAGTTCCCAGCTGGGTATGCAAAAGACCACTGACAGATGTTTCTCTCCTCTCTTCCTCTCTCCCTTCCCCTCTCTCTAGAAGCCATAAAAAGGGACAGAAAAGGAAAAAGGGAACTATGGAAACACTTTAAGAAAAAGAATGCAGTAAAGGATATAACCTGTCACAAAGTGCTGCTTGAGAGAAATCCCAGGTAGATTAGTTTAACCTTCATAAAACAAAGGTAAATTTCTAAAGCTACTACCTGTTCATAAAATATAAATTTATAATACACACCTCAAGATTACACAGATAAAAAAGCTCAGGATTACTCAAACTTACCAATATGGATATAGCCATGTTTGTAAAATCTGTTCAGAACCAATGTTAAAATAAGGCCAACATTCCGAGAATTATAATATGTGAGATAAATAATCCATCCACAGGACAAAATGGTAGCTGTTGTGAGAAAAAAATGCAGAAGGATGTCACTTTCCCTCACCTTAATCCCTTAGTAAAACTTGTTAGTGAAAGATCATTTCCCACATTCAGAAATGATATCATGGTGGTGTTCCTCTTAGAGCTTAGTCCTTGGACCTTTAAAATCAGAGGTGGTTCTACATTGCCAGCTTTCCTCCTTCTCTTTCAGTCATTAGCCAGAAGAGATTCCAGCCAGATCAGTGACACCCTCTGCCTTCTTCTCGTTTCCTTTTTCACTGCTTTGTACTGTTTTAGTTACTAAATATACATAAAGATGCTCTGGGACCAGAAAGCCCACAATTCTGTACATGATTTAAAAAAAAACATCCACCTTACTAGGTGAAAAGCTCATTTCACCAGGGGACCCCCACCTGTGTGTGGGTGGGGGTGGGGAGGGACCTAAACTCCAGGAGGCGAAACCAGGGGAAGCCCCTCCCTCCCCGCCCACCTCCCTCGGCGGCGGGACAGGGAGCAGCCTAAGAAAAAGCACTTCCCACAGCAAATATTCATAGAAACATAGATTAAATCTTCTTTCCAAAAATAACCAAATGGTATTTTAAGTGTCTCAACTTCAGCCAACCACTGCTTAAAACCTGGCAGTTGTTCCGTCCATTAAAAACAGCAACGTATAAGAAAACATACACTACTTACCAACGAGGAGCCAGACAACATTGGAATTGTGTTCTGTCAGAAAGTCTTCCAACTGGGTGATGCTAGGCACAATACTGCCGTTCTTCCCTGGATCCATCGCTGAAGGTTCCCAGAGCAGCATCTAAAGGTCTAATAGAGTTCGAAGGTTAAATTTAGAATCAGAGGTTTATTAATCTGCGAAGAAAATCATATAAGGGGAGAAAAAGGTGAACTTCATAAATATGAAAGTTTATGAAATCACAGTCTGGTTCCGTCAGTGATAAGAATGCAAAAATACAACAAACAACAAAACATGTTCACATTTCTATATAAAATATAAGACAATATATCCTATTTTAATGCCCTGATTTCACCATTTAACAGGTTCAGTTACCATATTCTGATATGATAAAAGGGGCATTATCATTCTGAAATATAATCAGAGATTCTCATCTCAACAATAAGGAGAGAGTGCCATGAAAATCACTGTAATAAAAATGGGGTGAAGAGACCAGAAGGGGGAGCCCCACATGTGCATCTGCTTCACTACTCCACAGGAGGAAGGAAGATACTACTTGAGTGAAATAAATGCATCGTTGCAAAAGTACATAATTATGAAACCCTGCCAAAGATTAAGTATTTCCACAGATCCTTTTCACCCTCAAGAAAATACCGTGTTGCATGTCAATTATGCCTCAATAAAACTAGAAAAAACACTCTCGTACTTTTCAAAGCTTTGAAAAATCCATCAACCGGCAACTTAAAATGTGGGGGCTGACTTTACAACACAAGCTTTCTCTTTCTTCCTGTTTTTAGTTTTTTAAAAATCCCCACCCAAGGATATGTTTATTGATTTTAGAGAGAGAGGAAAAGATGGATGTGAGAGAAACCTCCACATCCAGTTGCCTCCCGCATGTGCCCTGATCAGGGATCCAACCCACAACCTTCTGGTGCACAGATGATGCTCCAGCCAACTGGGCCACCAGCCAGGCTCCCTTCCTCTCTCTAAAAACCAATAACAACACGTCCTCGGCGAGGAATAAAAAGGAGTATGTACATACGTACTTGAAAACTTTGCAGCTACTATTTGGTTTCTGCACATATGTAACAAGTTACCTTGAGATACCTTTGTAGGGTCCAATTTCAATGTCAAATTTACTTCCTCCTTAACAATTACGAAACGGGTATTTGGCCAAGCAAGGTAATTGACCCAAATATCTCCATGTAAACCAGCACCAAGGAACTCCTGCACACACTCACTGCCCATCTTTCCTATGACACAGTGACATCCCAAAACAAAACAAAACACAAATCAGACCGCAACATTCTTATCCAAAATGAAGCTTTAAGAGTGTTTAATTCCTGTGACCTGATTCTGCGACAGTTCAGATGATCTGTGCGCCCTGCGGTCCAGAGGCAGATGTCCTCAGCAGTGAACTTGGGCTACCCCTTCCCAGCTGGAGCCGCTGCACAAGTAAAGTACACACAATAGAGAGGGCCCACAGCAACTGCACAGCTCACATCGTTGAGTAGACAGTGGCCTGAAAACCTCTGCTAAAAGTTGTCACCCGGGAGGATACAACACCTAAAGTCCACCATCCATTTTTAAACAGACTACTAACTACTATTCTGTCTTAAAATACAAAGATAGCTTTAAAGTGTGTCAATAATAGCTAATTATCATCATGTATTATTAGTGTAAATTAGTTAGGTGACTTTTTTTCATTATTAAGAAAGACCCAGGGATATTATAAAAAGTCTCAAGCTTCCTGAAGATGGGAAAACCTTGAAAAGGAGAGGACAGACAACAAAAGCAAACTTAGTTTTCCTCAACAATTCTGGCCAGGGTCAGCAGGTGTGCCCACAAAGCAAAATGATCTGATAACCATTCTGTTCATTTAAACAAACAAAATAGACAATCACCCTCTTATGCCAAGGATTAGACATAATCTCCTCCACCTACAGGAAAGTCATTCTGGGTCCTTTTCAGTCCCAGGATTCTGCACAGAACAAACACAATTTCACCATTAACTAACCCTAACGTCCAATAAAATGAAGTGGTAAAACATTCGGTCAGAAATAACAGAGGTCACCGGGCCACCTGAAGAGTCGGATCTGAAATGACGGCTCCCTGTCTCCCAGCCCCACCTCCGCTGGGGACAGCAAAGCGGTCACTGCACCACCCTGGGCCAGCTTCCAGTGTCAATGGCCTTCTCTTCTTTGAATAGATGCTCAAGGCATTAGAAACAGAAGGCAACATAACACTCACAGCATTGTGCTTGACAAGAAATACGTTACAGTAACTATGATTAATGTTCTTTTAAAAATATCAGTTCAACAAAAAGGTTTAAGCTTAATAATAAAATGCATTGCAGTAAAAGATGACCAAAACATGTCCCATTCATTGCAATAGATAAGACAAAAGATAGTTACCTAAATAATAGAATTTTATAATGAAAAGACATTCATTATTTGGCACAAGTTACAAAGTGAATATAAATAACACAGGGGTACTAATACCAGGGAGCATAATTCCTAGACATAGGTCCAGCACCACGGTGCACTGGTCGTCCCCAGGCAGTTACTAGTCAAGGAGTGACTCTCATGGTGACGGTGACTCTTACACTATAGATCAAACTAAGGTCTCCCACTTTATCTCCAAGTAGCACTAATAGAGGACCTTCCTTTCCCGATGGAAATAATATGAAAGATAAATATAAACATCTACCATGCGGTTGCCTCGTGCTGCTTTCCTAGTCTTTTCCAGAAACCAAAAACACCCATGAATAACGTTCAGGTTCACAAAAGCATTACCTTGTAGGAAAAACACCACTGCTCTAGCACCTGCAGGGCCACGGTGACCATGGCTCTGTCACTGGAGGCCTGGAGGATGCCTGGCATATGGCACTCCTCAAAGATGCAGCGAGTGAATTAAATGTTTCTTAATCATGTTTAACAGTAGCTTCTACTATTCTCCACAGGACTCATAGTAAAAACCACACCTGAGTTCAACCGCACAGTCTTCTATGAAGAACAAACCAAAAGTCAACTAACTTTCTTCATTCATTTTTAAAACCTTTACATCACGGGCAGATCGACATACACGTGAAAGAGAGAAAAGCACAGTGACACAGGACAGCCAAGCAGAGCTTTCTGTGGCCTTATCCTTCCCCATACACAAACTCAACAGTCAGTAAAAATGACACAGGTCAAGTTCCACACCACCACCGCCCCACCCTTGCCTGTTTGAAGCAGATTAAAACACAGCCTAAGCAGGAAGTCAGATTTCTTCTATATGCGCTTGCATTGGAAATTAGATATTTTTCCTGACTTAGCCAAAATATTTACCAGTGTTTTCCCCCCAAAGTCTTCGCTGCTGTTTTTCCTTCTCCTTTTCTTCAAAAGGCCATCTGTAGTGTCTCATCTTCGCAAGCCTGGAAAAAATGTCAGCATTTCAACCAATCATGGATATTCTGCCTGCACCCTCAATCTCACCATGTCAGATTAAATGTCTTGATTGCACCTGCAGGTTAGGTGGGTCATGTTAACCTAGTAACACATTTCCTTCCTTGAAGTGCCCACACAAGAACTACTGCTAAGCCTAGAATAAGACCACGGTTTCCCAGCCACAGCTTCCAAATGTTCCCAACTGCCTGTGCGAACAGCGTGTCTGGGTGGCCACAGGTTCTAGGTCAGGCCCTGCCTGTAATACTGTCTCCAACTGCTGGGTCCTGCTGGCCAGCCGGCTCCTCACTGTCCTTCCTATTCCGGGCACCCAGCACCCTTTTTGTCAAATGAACCCATCCTGCTAACTTGTACCACGCTTGGGAGACGGCAAAGCACTGGAGCCAGGTCCCTGATTTAAACCCCAGCTCTGACCAGGGATGAGTTTTTAGGGCTGAGCCTTGGTCCTCTCATGTACAAAACGAGAATAGCCCTTACATGATGGGACTATTATGACCATTAAATGAGGTAATGTACGCACCTAATGTACCACTTAACCATTTTTAAAAGTAATTTATTGTTGTCTTACATGTACCCCATTTTCCCCAGCTGCTCGCCCCTCCCACAGTCAGTCCGCAGGTTGTCCGTGCCCGAGGCTCATTTCTTCTAGTTCTTTGACCAAAGTCATCCCCCTCTTTGCCTCTTTCTCCTTCTCCCCCTCCCCTCTGCACCCGGTCAGTCTGTTCCCGGTTTCCAGTCTCTGGTTCTGTTCTGCTTCTTTGTTTGTTTTGTTCATGATTCTCCCGTAATGGGTGAGATCGTGGGGTATTTGGCTTTCACTGCCTGGCTTATTTCGCTACGCCTGACACTCTCCAGGTCCGTCCACGCTGCCACAGCGGCAGGGGTTCCTTCTTCGTCCCGCTGCGTCGTGTTCCACGGCCAGCGCAGTTCTCGAGTTTCCGCTCCAACCATCCCGGAGGGCGCTTGGCTCCTGTAAACGGCGCTGCTCTGGGCATCGCGGCGCACGGGCCCTTCGGAGTTGGGGCTTCAGGCCGTTTTCTAGGAAATGCTCTGGCGCACGCATCCGTTTTCACTCGTCCGTGTGCGGCGAGCACTGGGCTGAATCCACCTCCCTGGCCGGCACGGAAGGGCAGCAGCCGCACGAACCGGCTGTAAACTGACACGCTTGGCTGGAGCGGGGACCGTGAGGTCCTCGCGGAGGACACCGACCAGCCCGGCTCCCCGTTAACCAGCGTCCCTGACTTTCTCCCCCAAACTCCGGGCCAAGCGGGGGTGGGCGGGGGTGGGCGGGGGTGGGCGGGGACCCCGGGACCGACCCCACAGGGGAAAATCCACCCTTTTCCGCTTCCCTCCGACCTTCCAGGGGGCAGACCCGGCGGCCCGGACTCGGCCTCCAGGCGCCCCGGCCCCGGGAGGAGCGGGTGCCGAGCGCCCCAGCCCCGGGGAGAGCGGGCGCAGTCTCCGCCGGCGCGGCGGCTGCAGGGGCTCCGTCCCTGCGGCCCAGGCCCCCGGCGCCGCGGGTGCGCCCACCCGCCCTCGCAGCGCCGCCCGCAGGGCCCTGCCGCCCGCCCCGGCCGCCTACCCGACTGGACGCAGCTGGCTCCGCGGGTCGCAGCGCCGCCGCGCGCAGCAGCGACGCAGCCCACCTCCCACCCCGACCCGCTGGGGCCCGGGGACGCGGGGCGGGCACCGCCCACGACCCCCGCCGGCCGCGCGGGCCCCTCACCTGCGCGAGCGGCGGCCCGGAGCCCGGCCTCTCGGCGGAGGACGCCCAGGGCCCGCGGCCCGCGCCACGCCCTCCGCGCCCGCCGCTCGGGTCGCAGCCCCGCCGCCCGAGGTCGGACCCCGGCCCCGGCGCTGACAGGAGGCGGAGGCAGGGGCGGCGGTGCGAGCTGACTGGCCGCACTGCGGCTGCGCGAACTGCTAACGTCACGGCGCGACGCCTCGCGCACGTCCTCCGAGCCCCGCCCAGGAGCCGGCGGAGCCCCGCCCCCGCCTCGCCTCGCCCCGCCCCTCACCGGGTTGGGGGCGGGGCCTAGGCGCAATTGTCATCGGAGAGGTGCGGCGCCCCCTGATCGCTGCGGGCGCCTCCTGATGGCCGGGGCGGGGGCAGAGCGCGCACACAGGCGCGGGGACGTGGCTCTGCGGCGGGTTCCATTTGGGCCAAGATCGATGCTAAGCGCTTCATCCTCCCAAAGCCTGTGAAGGGAACGCTCGTATCCCCACGCAGTGTTTCACCCATGAAAAGCTCAGGTACGGCGAGGTTCCATCAGGTACCTCTCGGAAGGCCGGGTCTCCGAACCGTCGCATTCTGAGGTCCTGGGGGGCAAGGCTTCCACACGCACGAAATGATGAGGGAACACAGCCGCCCATAGCGCTTGACCAATAGGATCTTTTCCTAAAACCAGTCCCACGTTCACGCTTCTATAGTTTCTGAAATAGACACCCGCATACCTCGTTTGAAAATTCTTGCCACCTTATTTTGTGTTTTGTAGGTTATCATTTGGTCTTGTGTACGTTCCAGAAAAGGCTGAAGAGTGGGATTTTTGTT
This sequence comes from Noctilio leporinus, assembly GCA_004026585.1. Classification (NCBI taxonomy): domain Eukaryota; kingdom Metazoa; phylum Chordata; class Mammalia; order Chiroptera; family Noctilionidae; genus Noctilio; species Noctilio leporinus. Next base: position 118,346 of record PVIW01001363.1, on the reverse strand, counting down.
GTTGTTGTTGTTCTTAGATGATCCTTTTGGGGGTAGGGGGACACACAGCAAGTTAGGGCAAAAAGCACTTGGTGTTTTGAGGCATTGTACTAGCGGGATTTCACGCTTGGATTTTAGGCCTCAAATGCAATAGTGACTTTTTCTAAGCTAAAATAAATACTTTGACTATCACCACATAGTTCAAATGATTCATTCATGACCATGGATACCAATGCCCCTCATACTTGAATGTACAGACAAACCACCCAGGGATCTTTATAAAATACAGGCTCTGATCGAAGGTCTGGGGTGGGATCTGAGGTTCTGCATTTTCAACAGCCCCCAGGTGATACTGCAGCTGGCCAGCACCCCAGACCTGAGTATCAAGGAGTTTGGAATTTATGTTAAAATCAACAGGAAGCCATTGAAGGACTTGAAAGAGACATAATCCAATTTGTTTTATACTGCCCTCCCATCTCCAGTGAGCCAAACCAGGCTCACTGTGCCCCTGGTTTGGGCTGTTCTCTGCCTCCTCCAGCAGACATTTATTAAAAGGCTGTTTCAAGTTCTAGGTCTCCTTGCAGGTGCTGGGGTTGTCGGTGCCTTTTCTGGCTTAACTGCAGGTGGAGAGCTAGGTCATGTCCGCTACAAATGATGTTATCCAGAAGTGAAAAGACACCCCACACGATGGGGAAACATGTTGGTGATCCCCATCCAGAATATATAAACAACTATTATGACTCAACAATAAAAGGACAAGGGAAAATATTATTAGTATGAGTTATTGGTAGAAAAGTGCAAGTTATTGGGAAGATAGACATTTTAGAAACAGAGAGCTTAGGAGAGAGCTTTTCTAGACTGAAAACTTAGAGTGTTGATTCTATTTTTGATGATTATATAAACTAAAATGATAAGTCCCATAAATTTAACTAAAGTTTCTCTCATTTCTCCTTAGAGAAATGTTGGAATCAACATTGTGAGTAACAGTAAAAGCTGTCCAGCCTTCTTCACTTAAATGCATCGAAAACATGTATTTCAGTTAGCACACATACCCCATTTTATTATTCTGGAATTAAAATTTTTTTCTGTTTGCCAAACAAGTTTAAATGTTAGACATCCTACCATTGAATCACTATTCTAAAGTTACTGAAACTTCTCAGCTACCATTGAATTATTATGCTAAAGTTACTGGAACTTCTCAGCAATAGATACAATTCTCAATAGCAATATTTATGGAACTATTAAGTAATGTCAAAGTCACAACTCAAAATGCCAGCATTTACATTAAGAAAAAATTTGTTTCCTTGTTACCATGCATCAAGGATGTAATTCTCTAATGTACACTTTTATTAAACTCTAATCATATTTTCTCTTCCATAATCTCCCACTTCAATAACATGTAATTGAATTATTACCCCATTCACCCAGCTATCATTAGCCACTTTTGTCCTAAACTGTAATGATCATTTTTACAGAAACCAGCAAATCACAATTCATCTCAGTTTATATAAACTAATTGCCTCCGTAGCAGCTGATACAAATGCTGACAAATATTGAAATCAAGTTGTGTACTTTTGGATCCAAAAATTCCTTGCATGTAAAGAAATGAGTCAAACTTGAGAAGATATGAAAGAAATAAAAACTTCCAAGGTATGTAACTATGAAGGTTGTACAAGAATTCATCTAATTTTACTTTCTTTAAAAGGACATGCTTTAATCCTGGGATAAGAAAGCCAGAATAGTGATGCTGAGCAGAGCAGACACGGAGAACAGAGTTGGGCGTGGGGTGTCCCATGGAAGGAAGCAGAAACGCAGTTTTAAAAAATATCTTCATTTTATAAACAGCACCTTACAACAAAAATTAGTTTCCTTTCCAAAGCAGCAATATTGGCTTTTTAAATAGTGTATAAATACTATAATATGCCTTCATTAACTAATTCCAACTAGAAAAGAGGACACAATTAATAAAACCAGCACAAACTAGGAATTAGCCAAAGAACGCATAAACCTTTGTGAACAAAATTTTAAAGAATACAAGAGATCTGAGTAGGTGAAGAGACAACTATGCTCACCATGTTTCTGGAGAGCATAGTCGGAACTATAGTTAATATATAAACTCAGTGCAGTCCCCCCAATAAATGGACCTGCCGCAGAGCCTGTTCTTGCTCTGGGCTCCTTTTAAAGCTGGAGGCCACTTCACACCCAGTGTATGTGCCTCCAGAGCCCAGAGCCAACCAGCCTAACATGCTTCCTTTCCTGTGGACGGAGGTGCAGGGGGAGGTCACTTGTGTTAACCTTCAAAGAGCTAGTCCAACACCATCCTGAGCACCGAACTTGACATTTGCAGAGGTAGCATGCCCCTGCCACTCACAGGGAATGTCCTCCACCCTCTGGGACGCAAAGGCCTTGGTCTGCCAGCCACATCTCCTTCATCAGTCTGTAGCATCACGATCTGCTTATTGTAATGGATTAGGTGGTGTCTGGGCTGTCCCTTAACTCCCTCGTCAGGTGTGATAAATTCCCTACAGCAGCTCACGGAACTCAGAGAAACATTTACTTATTACGTTCACTGCTTTATAATAAAAGGCTATGATAAAGGGTAAGATGAACATCCACATGGAAAAGATCTGTAGGGCAGGTGGGTGGGAAGGAGAGAAGCTTACACACACTCTGTGGACACCACTCTCCCCGACAAGTTCACCCGCCTGGAAGTTCTCTAAACTCTGCACTTGTGGCATTTTATGGAGGATTCATCACAATAGGCATGACCCCCAACTAACTCCATTTTTGGACCAGTCTTTGTCCAGAAGCCATCCAGTGTCATTAGAACAAAAGACACTCCCATCACCCAGAAAAATACAGTGCTAAGGTTTCAGGAGCCTGTGTCAGGAACTAGGCAGAGAACAACATTAGAATAAGAAATGCTCCCAATGTTCTTATCACTTAGGAAGTTACAAGGGTTTCAGGAGGTGCCTGTGTCAGATGCTGGGTGCAGAGAGCAACATACATATTTTCCATTATCTCACGGAGCCAATTTCCTTAGTTCTGACTCTTTATTTTTGCCTGCATTTTTTTTTTTTTGCAAAAATAAGCAAATATACACATACACCCCTTATTTTTCCTTCCCTCTTATTTAAAAGTTGACATTCTATCTGTATTCGTGTCCGCCTTGACTTTCACTTAATATAATATCCTAGAACTCATTTCCTATCCATACATAGAAATCTTTCTTGTTTTATAAAGTTATGTGGAACGCTGCTGTGTGTATGTACTAGACTTTATTAAATAATCCTCGATGCATAGGCATTTAGGTTACTTCCAATATTTGGCTATTTCAACGAAAGGATGCCAAGAATAATCTTTTGTGTCTTTTTCACATTTGTGAAGATACAGCATCAGGGTAAATGCTTTGATTGGGGATGCTGGATCCAGTGATCAATGGCCGTGAAGGTTTTTGTTAGATATCACCCAATCCCCTTCCATGGAGGCAGCGAGCTTACCTACTAAGAGCACACAGTTTCATTTCTGTCCAAATGAACTGGCTGCTGTTGGTAGGTAAGGCTGAGTAGAATTTTAAAACTTCCCTCAACCTCCGCACTTCCCTTAACATAACTGGCTACCTCAGGTTCTCCTTGACTCACACAGTCTTGCCATTTGAAAATAGAAGGGAACCCCTGGGTGCTGTCTCTAGACACAAGTTCTACCCCAGGGATTCAGCAGTGGACAACCAAAGACACCTGAGAAACAGACAGGTGAGGGGGGCAGAGGAGGTAGGCAGTAAGGAGGTAGCAGAATGGAAAAAATGGCCGACTAGCGAAAAGCAAAAAGATATTGTGCTACTCAACAAACTAGCGCACATCCATGACCTGCAGGCACGTAAAGAGTGCTGATCACCCCTGTCTCCCAAGGCGAGGTTCTCGTGAAACTGGTAAAGTCCGTGGGGCTGCTCTCCAGCTGACCCAAACTTGAGCAAATTCAGACCTGCACCAAACACAGCCATTCCCATTTTGGCCCAGAGGAATGTGATGCTTATTGAAATAATGCTTCCCTGGCACACATAATAGTAAGTGATGATTACAGGCTTATGCTTTCCTTTCCATTCTCCACTCTGTTCCGAGTAGCTGTGTCTTGTGAGACCTGGTAAGTTTACCTGAGAAAAGTAATGTGGTGATATTGCAGTGTGTTCCATTCATCACCCGCAGTGGTACCAAGTCCCAAGTTTGAGCTCCGTCGACACACTCGTCTAGAAACAAGGGTGTCAGTGCTGGCTGAGGGCTGGATCTGAGCAACTTAGCCTCCGCATCGTTTCCTGGAACCTCGTGACTTGGGAGTGGACCATGGCCATGATGACATCGGGGCGCTGGTGGAGGGAGGGAGCTCTGCAGAGCTGCCCCCATGCTTAGCCCTCTGTGTACCTCACAGTGGGCACTGGAGCTCCAGTCCTCCCCAGGCTGAAGTATTTCTATGTTGTTAGCTCCCTGCCGTGAATTGCTTCCAAGTATGTCTAGTTTCTGACATCTCTTGAAGCTCTGGTTGGCCTCCATCTGTGAAGCGGTGAGACACGGGGGCAAGAGAACCCCTGAAGCTGGCGCAGCCCCCAGGCACAGGGCTGCCATCAGGCCAGGACCTCGCCCTAGGGACCAGCTCACAGAACTGCAAAGCTCGGGCTGGAGGGGGTCTCACAGGCCAAGCCAGGTTCCTTGCTGGCCACAGACAAAGTGGGGGTAACATTGACGGGATCGCAAAAAGGATCAATAAACATGTCACTCTGGCCACTCAATATAGAGCATGAGTTCCGTGGTGGACCCTGGTGTGGGGGCGGGTCAGGAATTCCTTCTCTGCTCCCTGAGTCCTACTCCCTGCCCCCCACTCCAACTTTGGGGCAGTGTGGAGCGGAAGGCCGAAGAAAGAGACAGAGACTGGACTAGCACGTGATGCACCTGAGTTATGCTATGAGGGCACATCAGTGGTGGGAAGACAAAGGCTTGTGTGTCTTGAGGAGCCTGAAGGATGGACAGTCTCAGTGCTGATCTATAGTTGGGATGCCCTTGGCTGCAAGGAACCCCCAGACGAAGCTGGGTTCCCAGGGGCCGGGGCAGACAAGCAGTGAGACCATGTAACCTGGAGGCCATCTGCCTGTCGAGTGGCCAGTCCCATGTCCGGTGGAGGGCAGAGGGATCCCGCGAAGGTAAAGGAGGGTGAGGCTGGAGGGTGGGGGTGTTCACTGGCTGTTTGCATGCTTGTCCTCAGCATGTGCACATTCAGTTTACGTGCCCACACGCATGGCTCCTCCGTGCATTGCATCGTCCAGCTTTAACTGGTCCTCAAAAAATTGGCACCGGCTTCATTGGGCTACTTTTAGAGGTCGAAATAATTACATCTAATCAGACCTGGCTGCAGCATTTAGTTTTAAAAACAATTTTTTATCCACCTGTGCCATCAAAGAAAAGGCCATGTATGCAAAAAAAAAAAAAATATATATATATATATATATATATATATATATATGAAAGAACAACTCCTTTTTGAAAAAGAACATTGTTAAAACAGATATGAAGAAATGCTGACATGGTTCCACTATTATTATAGCCAAAACATGACATTATTGCCTCCAATTAAACCCAACCACCTACTTTTCACCGCCTACTTAAAAACTTGAAAAGAATTTCGGAACCGAAGGTTAGATCTTTTCCGAATGAAGCGTGTCAAACACGTTCTGCACCCCGTTGTTAAAGACGTGAAACTCTGGAGTGGTCAGGACCTCCTTGCACGCGGCCCCAGCTGAGCCGCAAGGCCAGGGAGGAGCAGTGCTGTCGCTACTACCCAGCGGCTGGGCTTATAAAAATTACACAGCAGAACAACTGGGGTCAGAGCAATCAATTAAAAAGCCCAAGGCCACGTTAGAAACACAGTTGAATTTATTCGAAGGTGACGTAACCAGCCGCTAAAAATGGAAGTCTCTCGGCTGTGCCCCTTGCTTGTACCTTCAGTCAGAACTGAGGCTGTCCTCCTGACCCTGGGGGGACCACAGCCTGTCACGGGTGCTCTATGTCTTCTACGTACATCATGGTCACCTCGTAGTAAATTGCAAAGTGTTCTCTCTTCTACAGCCTCGCCTTCTCAAAGGGCTCACTGAGGCGACCCTGGAATCCTGCAAACTGGGAGTTAGCCAAATCGAGGTTTTATCTCCATTTGTGTGGAGCCACCCAAGAGAAAGTTATCTTTGCAGGAAGAAGGGAAGGAAGTGCCACTCATTTAAATGTTGGCTTCACAGGACTAACTTCCCGTTCCTAGATTGTCAAATGGTGGTAACCGCGATGGGTCAACCTGAGCAAGTGGTGGGGTGCCCGGGTGTGTGCTCACGTGCTGCTTCTGGGCACGGGGGTGTTTCTGGGTCTGATTCACATGTGGGTTGTACGGTGAGTAACGCAACGGCCTCGCCGGTGTGGATGGGCCTCACTCAGCCCCATTGGAGGCCTGGACCTCTACTCTCTGGAGGAGCCCAACGTGCTCATAACACCCCCATCCCCTCATGTTCCTCTGCTCTGATCCATAAGGATCTGAGGTGTCCATACAAACATTGCAAATGTGGTGCACGCAGTTTCATGTGTACATGAAGCTGCTGCATGATCCTTAGGCCTATCTCATTCCTATGACCACTGTTCACGGTCATGTCCACTCCTCAGACAGCTCCAATCCATGCCTCCACCCTGACTACGCCTCCACCAACCGCCTTCCCCCTCACACTGCGGCCGCTCTGATTTCACCCCTGTTCTCGCCTGGATTCCAGCTAGGATAAGATTTGCTGCCTTCCACAGGCCCTGTGTCTCAGGGTGGCCAAATCTGTAGTAGCCGGGGCAAGCAGGGGACAGGTGCCTGGTCTTGTCCATGTTTCTGTCCCTTAGAGGAGGCAATGGTGACCTCCTCCAGCTTCAGGAAAGCCCTCTTGCTCCTGGCTGACCCACGACATGGTGGGTCTTCCTTCCACAGCTGAACACCTGACATTATAGATTGCGTTCGTTGGTCACACGGCCTCACATCACCTTGCTCACCTGAAATTACTGGGCTAGTTCTCTTAAAGGTGACACTGACTTCTTCATTGTCAAGTTTATGCCCTCACCCGCCAGTCTACATGCCTCAGAATTTGGCTCCACTTACAACTCCCTCCTTTTCTCGATGACTTTTGTCTTGGTTTTGGTGCCGCATGGAAATGCTCCCACTATCCCCACATTCGGATGTTTGAATTGTAGGTCTTCCCTACACCCCACCCTCTTCACCTGCAGGGCGGCTTCCAGTCCTGCGCAAACAGCTCCCCCAGCTGCTCAGGCCTCTGTCGGGACAGCCCGTGGCCAGCTCCAGGTCTCTATCCTCCAGTTCCCACAAGGTGTCCCTGGAGGATTGCGCTGGACCAGCCTAAAGCTAAATTCGTCTTCATTCGGAGCCCTGCCTCTCCTTCCTGGGGCCCCAGCCCTCGCTGTTACTATGAATTCAGCTGCCCTGAGACCCCGGAATCCACCGCGCTTCCCACACCCAGAGCTCCTGCGTCTCCCGGCTTGCGGCTTGCGGGTCTCCAGCCCCATGACAGTGCTGCTAGAATTGGAGACAGCGCTGACCACTGTCCTGCTTGCCCCAGACTTCAGCCAGCCTGGAACTACGGGAGCATCCAAGCTGACAATGGTAGTAATGGCTTGTAACTCATGAATTCAGAGTTCATGTTTATCTAATACAAATAGGTAAATAAATGTACAGGAAAGGGCCAGCTCTTCCATACAGTAATAAATGTAGAAGACACAACGGAACTAGAAAATCACCCTGTGGCAACCTCCATAGTGACAAATCGTTTCAGGCAAGAAATGCCTGGTTGAAAGTTTAATGAGAAGGAGGATATTACATAATCTCAATGTAACGCCACACGAGACAAAGGAAAATACGAAAATTTACAGTGGAAAAACCCAGCGGGTCCTACATTACTAAGTGTCCAAGGTCAATCTTACCTACAATTGGACAAATAAGGACCATGTTTTTCCTGGAATAACGCACTGAGGAAGGGCCCGGCAGCGCCCTGTGGAACTCACACCTTGTGTGAACCTGGTCGGGAGCAACTGCAGGAATCTGCAAGTTGATGTTCTTTAAAAATCAATGGCCTGAACTCTTCAACAATGTCAAGGTCAACAGGCTGGAGAGTACGGAGTAAAGGTGACTAAGGAGAGAAGAAAACCAAACAACAATTTCTGCTCCTGGATTGACTCTTAAACCAGAATTTCCCCCTTTTCCTACAAAGGCTATTTGTGAGATGATTGGCATCGCTTGATTAATTATTCGGCTGAGGTGGACAGCTTAGTAGAAAATCAAGCCCACTGTATTCCCAATAGGCTTGTATTAGTAATGATGAAGATGATGATGAAATAAACTGCCTTCCACCTAGCTGCAGCCCTTGCAAAGGTTCTTAATGTAGCACATGTATGTTTTATGCTTTGCCTTTATTCTAGACAAATTCATTAGTAACTGTAATATACATCAGAAATGTATGTGTGAACCCCTGATGAGTAATTGCTCTTATTATGCCATGTAATTTTAGGAAAAGAAATTGCATGCACTGTTTTCTAATACCGAAGCAGAAATCCTGGCTCCTAACACTGACACAGGCCAGGGAAAATGGGTCTTATTTCAACATTGAAGATGCTCTAAAAATTAACTGAGCTTTGAAATATGTTACCATATTTGTATTGGGTTACGGATGTGATTAATTTTCTGAGAATTCATGCAGAAAAAGCAAATAAAGGCTACCGTGGGCGAACGCAACAGTATTTGGGAAACTGCCCACCGTGGCCATATTGCTCCTGTTTAAAATCTTCGGGCCACTTGCTTCCCGTTGAGAATGTCTGGCTGCCTTCCAGGCTGTACGCCGACCGTGAACCTGTCCTGGGGCAGAAGTGCTTTGGCATTTCCAACACTTCCTCTGGGTACGCAGTAAGCAGAGCAGACATTGTCGGCAATCCCTAAAACGATTTGTTTTAGGAGAAGCTGCTGCTGTGGTATGAGCTGAGGGTGCTGTTTCTTGGCACCATCTGTGATTTTGATTTTCCTTTGTCACAAGAGCACCGAGGGGTGGAATACTCTTGTTAAGTATTATGGCTGGGGCCAGACTAAGAATAAGCCTCATCCCGCTGCTTTTGGAGGAGATGGATGTCCTGCGGGTGACACTTGAGCGTGGAGGGTGGCTCTGGACAGAGCGGGGAGCTGTCTGATTAGCAGCCAGGCGGTGTTCACACCAGCTGCCCTCGAAAGCCTGGCCTGGGGCTTCCCTGCTTGTCCGCTTCCCCCATTGAAGGTTTTACAGTTGAAATGGACGCTAAGAAGCCTGGCAGTCCCCAAACAGCCCAGAAGCATCTAAATAGTCCTCTCCTGTTTGTCTACAAAGCAATGAGCCCTCCAGGCAGCGAGCCTGTTCTTTGAGATAGTCAGAAGACCTGAGTTCAGGTTTTAGAACGTGGCCCTACAAAGTGACCTGCGGGACAAGTCACTTAGAGCAGCGGCCAGCCAACCTGTGGGTTTACAGTTGTGAGTTGGCAAAACAGTTGGTTCTTGTGTTGCTACCTATCAAGTCCCGTCTTGCTGCTCAGCTGTAAGCCTACACTTGCCTGTATCTTCAGTGTGCTGGACACAGCCTGTCACCGACGTTCATCTGTGTGGTTGGAGCGAGACAGCTGCCACACGGCGACGAACAGTGAGCAGATGAACACAGGTGGGCCTCCCAATAACGAATATTTGAGTTTCGTGTAATTTTCACATCACAAAGTATTGTTCTTCTTTTGGTTTTCCCCCTCCCCGGAAAGTTAAAAATATGAAAATCTTCCCTAGCTCGCAGGCCGCACACAAGTAGGGGTGGCTAAAATTGCTGACCACTGTCCTAGAACTTCTTCTATAAAAAGAAATCACGAGCCCTAGCTGGTAGCACAGTGGTTAAGGCGCCGGCCTGCAAACCCAAAGGTCGCAGGTTCGATTCCCCAGCCAGGGCACTTAACCAGGTTGCAAACCCGGTCTCCAGTCAGGTCTGTGGCTGGAGGCAAGTGAAACGCAACCATACATTGATGTCTCTCTCCCTCTCTGCCTCTCTCCCTTCCCCTCTTTCTAAAAATAATAAAAAATAAACAAAATATTTTTTTAAAAAAAGAAATCACAATATTTTCTCTTACTTCCTGTGGTGATCGAATGAGAAAGTAGGATACAGACGTGTCTTCAATGGAAGCTGACGGGCGGACAGTGAGACCCAGAGACCCAGGGGGTGGGCGAAGGCCGGAGCAGGGGGGGAAGTGGGACATCAAACATGGAGGGCTCTCTGAGGGCGTGTGGGGATAGGACATGGGAAAGTTTGGACCTAAAGGCCTGTGTCACAGAGGAAAAGCTTCTCTAACCATGTATGTTCAAGCCCTACATTGAAAATCTCTGACTAGGATGGAGGGCACCCAGTAAACACACTTGCAATATCAAACACATGCCCTGCGACAGTTCCAGTTCCTGCAAGGTGGATAGAAGTTGCCATGGTTCTTCCTTTACACAATTTCTGATGGGTGTAAAAGCCAGTAGTAGGCTGAGGACACCTAGTCCCTGAGACAGAGATAGGGAATGAGATAAAATGTCCAAGAGAGAGAGATGCAGGGACCCCAGGAAGCGATAGAGGTCCCTGCCGCCAGCTGGAAGGGTCCTAAGGAAGCCAAACGCAGGAAGTGGTGTGTCCAGGAGCCAAGAGGCCGCGATGGAGGGGCTGGCGCAGCTGTCTCAAGAGAGGGAGGGAGATTCGAGCCATCTTTTCCAGACATTCATGCTTTATAGCCCTTCTTGATGGCCATTAACTGTTTTTATTAAAGATTTTATTTGTTTATTTTTAGAGAGAGGGAAAGGAAGGGAGGAAGAAAGGGAGAGAAGCATCAACATAGGGTGCCTTTCACCTGCCTCCAGCTACGGACCTGGCTGGAGGCCTGGCTCGCAACCTGGTTACAGTCCCTGGCTGGGAATCGAACCAGCGACCTTTGGGTTCGCAGGCCGGTGCCTCATCCACTGTGTCACCAGCCAGGGCCTATTTTTTATTTCAATGTTTATAGCACCCCTGCTGAAGAAGAATGCAGAGGTCTCATCTGAATTGTCATTATCCTCCGATGTTCTGCCTTCTCAGCCGGTTTCGCAAGCTTTTGGTCACAGAAGCCAATTTTATAAAATAATCAAGCTAGACACCTGCCCCTTCCACTGGGCCTTGCCAGAGTGGCCTGTCCCATCCTGTTTCGGTGGTGGGTGCCCTTTGCGGTCCCACACTCCTCCTCTCTCTCAGAAGACCCTCAGACACAGAGCACCCCTTTCCTTCCTCTGCCCCCAGGATTTTCCTGTTCCACCCACCACCCAGCAGAGCTGCTTACTCCTCCCTTTCTCTGTGTCAACTCCTATTCTCAGCACCGCTGCTGTCCCCAAAGTCCCTCAGGGCACAAAGTCCCTCGCCTTACACATCCCACTGCTGGTGACCTACACGAACAATTCACTCTACAGGCACCCAGGCCACTGCTATAAACAAAAGCAGCTTGGGGAGTAGGAGAAAGACATTGAATGAACATTTTTGATTAGGATGGAAGGCACCCAGTAAATACGCTTAAAATACCAAGTGCATGCCCTCCAAAGGAGCTGACGGGGACCGGCGGTTGGGTGAGATGTTTCTGCCACGGTCAGCATCCCGGAACGCAGCAGAGGTCCAGGAAGCCGAGTCCTTGCCCCACTCTGCTGACCTTGGACAGAGGCTGCTTCTCCGTGGCTGGTGGCTGTCGGCTTCCTGACCCAGGGACGGGAGGTGGAGTCTTGAGAAGCAGCCAAACACACTCCCAGCGCCAGCGGTCTGAGCAGGAGCCTTTTCCCTGGGGTGCGACTTTCCAAGCGGTTCACATTTTTCTCATGGTTTTTAGGAAACAAACAGACTTGGTTGTGTTTATTTCCTGGGCGCTATTCCAGCGCCATGGGAAGTGGAAAGTGGGAAACGTAGGCTTGTGCTCCATGTGCCCGTGACCTTCAGGGCAGGAAGAAGAGTTGTTCCCAAGACTGGCCTCCACGTTGGTAAGATAGGTGACCCCAACCTGACCTGAGAGGTATTATTTTTACGCTAGGCATATTCTATGAGTAATTTACCTTCTGTTTAAGAAAAATTTTAAATGAAAATTTAAAATTTCTCAGGCCTTTGGGGGAAAATGCTTTCTGTAATACTTAGTATCTGAAAACCAGTTCTCCGCTTTGTTCTCCCATTATTATTTTCAATTATCCATCGAGGTGAACCTATGATGTAATATTGGTTTTACATGGCAGGGAAAATAAAACTAAAGAGATTAATCATCCCATGCTTTGTGGCCTTGGTCAATGCGTTTCAGACAGACGACCTCGGTGCATGCAAAGAGAAGACCACAAGAGGCCACAGGGGACAGTACCCGGATGTGGGACACAAGCTGGCAAGAGAAGGGGGGGTGGCAAAGGTGAGGCACGGAGATCAATCACGTCCGCGTTCATGCTGTTACAACTCACTGAGGCAGGAATGTATTTTTTGCAGTTATTTTTCAAGCCTTCCTATGTTTCAGAACTGTTTGTGTATTTTAGATCTGAGACTCTGAAGGACTATATACTTTCTACTTCATTTTCACTAGTATAAGAATTCTACTTGTCAAAACCGTGTTTAAGTTATTCCACAAGGACAACTTCATCTTATTTTTGAGAGAAGCTGGCGGGGAGAGGAAGGCAAGTCTTGAGTCAGAGGCAGCTGCTGTGCTCTCCCTCTTTCCAATGGGGGTGCAGAGAGTGGGGTAAACAAAGGCAAGCAGCAAGAAGGCAACATCGTCACTCATTCATTCATTCACTCCCTCATTCATTCATTCATTCATTCATTCTTCAGTAAGTATCGTGGCTGGGACACAGGGAACCCTGGAGATGCAGAATCACTTGGGGGCAGCTCCATCTGTGTGCAGACCCCTCACCCCTGCCCGTGACTGCCAGTCACCCCACCCATCCTGCTGAGCTGCACCCCAGTTGTACTTGAACCCCACATCTGAGGAATGACAAGTCAAACGTGGAAGGTGTTTTCTAATATAGAAAGTGCAGGCCTCTCAAACACAGCGAAATGCAGCAGAGTTCCCCACGGCCTCGCTCTTCGGAACCAAGTAGCCCAGAGACGGAAGTCTCAAGGCCTCACAGGGCCTGCAGCGGCGACTAGCGAGCTGCATTTGTGCCTGTGGGCCCAAGTCTCCCCACTGACGGAATCAGGGCCCCTCAGGGGGAGTCGCTTTCTCCAGAGATGATTGTACCTAGTCTTCTCATTTTCGGATGAAGAAGTCAGGGTTCCGATTCCAACCCCACCTCCAACGACTCCATTCTCCCCCAAAATGCCCTCTAGAAGAAGATTCACGATGAGAGAGGCTGAGAAAACCCGGCCAATCTAACCTCAGGACACCCACGCTCTTCCCCACCCCTCGGTACTGTCATCGTGGGTGACTTTCCACAGCCAGTCTCAGGGAATCTAGGGGATTCTGGCTTCTACCCCAGTGCCCAGAGACCAGTGGTGTTAGCTTCCCACTGTTGCTATGATGGGTCACCATGAACTTAATGGCTTAAAGCACCACAAATGCATTGTCTTTTTGTCATTTTAATTCTTTATTGCATTTTTCCATTACCACTTAGTCCTGTTATACTCCGCCCCTGCAATCACCACACTGTTGTCCATGTCCACGAGTCCTTTTTTCCTTCTGCTCCATCCCTCCACCCTCTAATCTCCTCCCCGCCCCTTACCTTAGCTGTCAGCCTGCTCTCCATCTATGAGCCTGTCCTCATGTTCCTTGCTAGTTCAGTTTGTTCATTAGATTCCACGGAAGAGTGAAATCATATAGTATTTGTCTTTCTCTGACTGGCTTATTTCACTTACATAATGTTCTTCAGGTCCTTCCATACTGTTGCAGAGGGTAAGATGTCCTTATTGTTTATGGCTGAATAGTGTTCCGTTGTGTAACTGTCCCATAGGAACAGTAAAAGTGTTATCTTACGGTTCTGGGGGTTGGAAGTCTGGCAGGCCCCTCACTGGGCTACCCCCAGGGGCTGTGCTCCCTAGAGAGGCTCCAGCAGAAAGCACCCCTCCTCCCCTTTCCCAGCTCCTAGAGGCCTCTGTCACCCACCTTCACAGTTACAACCTCAGGCCCAGCCCTTGGTGGTCACCTCCCTGGTGTTCACTGCTCTGCCTCCCCTCCCCCAATTCCCCTTTTAAGGACCCACCTGGATCCTCTGCAAAAATTTCCCTATTTTAGAGTCTGCTCGCTATCCACCTTCAACCCGCTTCCCATGTAGCCTACCTTGTACCCAAGACCCGGGGACCTGGAGGTGGACATCTCTCCAGGAGCCTTATTCCGCCTCCCAATCCTACTCCCATGAAGTCTGTGCTCCAAATAATTTCTGTGACCGAAAAACAGGAGTTTTCATTTTCGGAAAGTTTCCACTTCCTCTGGATCCTCTCACTTCATGATACATCCCCTGGGAACTTCTACTGCTGCCTAAGGAAGAAGGTTCCAAAGGGAGGACCAGTTTGTAATGACAATTTGAGCTCCATGCCATGGTCGTAGTTGGCCTTTTAGTAGATCTCAGAGACCTCCCTGCGAGGAAATGTGACATTATTCCCACAGTTTTTAAATGACAGAATTGCAACACAAACGTTTCCAGGGTGTGATGAATAAATCCCTGGGAGGGAATTAAATAATTCAACCAGCTTCTATAAACTCTGGTGTGGGGCATCTGTATGTGTGTGTGTGTGTGTGTGTGTGAATAATTGTCTATGATGTGCCATTTGTACTAAACTCAAAAGCGATGCAAAAAGCTGGAATCCAGGCTCCCTGAATCTTTCCTTCTCATCACCTGCTGTCTGCAGGAACGGATCAGGACCCTTCACCATGGAAACATGACTCAGGCGTCATGCCCAGCCGTCTGGAGCAACTACCCCTTCAGCCAGGGCTGTAGGGCTCACACCTTGGCTGGCGGGGCTTCCCGTCAATGCATTTAAAATCCAGGGGCTTTAAGAACTTTCTGGGTGGGTGCAAGAGCCAGTACCCAGGAGGGGCGCGACCAGAGACACTCACGGGATGCGAAAACCATCTGGGTCCGTCCGGGTCACAGCTGAAAGCCCAGAGGCTTTGGAAAAATGTAGTTCACGGCTGTGGCTGCTGGAAAACGTTCATTCTGCGTGTTCCGCATCCTGTTACGTGTCAGGCGGTTGAAATTACAGTGTTTAAACGGAAACGAACGGCTCTTTTTTTCTCTAGTTGTGGAAGAGGCAGGGAGACAGGGGAGCTCGTTACAGGGAGCAGTTTTAGCTGAAGGCATCAACCTGCCCTGCTCTTAGCCAGCGAGCCTCTCGCCGCAGACCCCCGCGGCCCCCCTGCAGGTCTGCCCTTGGCCTGCCGGGCAGGAAGGGGCGGGAGAGGGCGGGGGAGTCCGTGGCCGCTCCGTCGGTCCTGATGCAGCGAGCAGTGCGCCCCCAGGTGGCCCTGTGTGGTAACAGCAGCCCCGCTCGGTTCGCAGTCTCTGTCCCACGTCCTTGCTCCTTTCAGGTGACAGTCTGGCCTCTCTTTGGGGCTAAACCAACCCTTGCGGCCCAGCCCCCCTCTGCAGGACATCAGGGTCTCGTTCCCGACCCTGCCCCGGGGCCACAGCCGTCTGATCTCTCCCAGAGCCCCTGAAGCGTGAGTACAAAGAGCGCCAGCTCCAGGTCCCCTCCCCTCAGGGCCATGTCACCCCGGTCTCTCTCATCGTCACCCCGGTCTCTCTCATTGTCACCCTGTTCTCTCTCATCGTCACCCCTTTCTCTCTCAGCACCGCTGCTGGGCCACCCTGCACGCGCCAACCCCGCCTCCGCTCCCCTTTCCCTTTACGTGAGCCACCTGGTTGGCCCCTCTGTGTTGGCTGCCCACCCTCGGGCTGGGGACGATGTCTGTTCACCACTTTTCTTTGGTAGGAAAGCCTATCTTAACCTAGGTCCCATCAGACTCCAGCCCCCGTTAGCTCCGTCCCCGAGAGGTGATGGGCGGCCAGTGGGCTTGCTTCCCACCGGGACTCCCCACCCTTCCCACGCCTCTAACACGCGATGGCTTGACACTGAGCGCTGCAGGAATGTCACGGCGAGAACGGTTCGTTGGGACCTGATGATAAATTATTTTAATCAGTGTCAAATCGAATACAAGCGCTGAGCTTTCTTAGTCACTCATGTTACGGTGCATGTAACCAGTCTTACGAGATTGGCATAATGTTGGGACTCCAGTATTTATGTCACAGCCATCAAACAGTTCTGCCACTAATTACCCTACCAGATGACAAAGAGAAGCACGTAGGCTGCAGATTAAACAGCATCGAAATGAAACAAAAACTCCAAATAAAGCTATAGACACACACACACGGTCTCTCTTAAGGGTAAAAAGTCCTCATGAGAACAACAGCCGTTGAGAAGGTAGACTTGGATATTTGAAAATGGGCATTTTGGGTTCTTTCCCCTTATCATTTCTCCATGATAAAACATTGCATCTTGTCAATTACTTAATTGAAGAGATTGAGCCTCTGGGAAGAAAAATAATAGGGAAGGGAATATTGCATTCAAGTAGAAATTTACAGCTTCTTGCATGTGGTAAGATTATTTTAGACTTATATCAAGAGGAAGAAGGTTGCATATACACTGCCATATATGTTTTCCTCATTTTAAAATCTAGAGCCAGGGAACCAAGAAAAAAAAAAAAAGAAAAGAAAAGAAAAAGAAAATAAAATAAAATCTAGAGCCAGAGCCAGATAAAGACTTAGGAGCAAACACTTGAGGAGAAGAAAGGAATGCCAACGTGTTTCTGCTGGTGTCATTCTCCTCCGTATCGAATCAGGTTATTGACATCAGTGTTTTTTCCAAGGTGACCTTAGCAAGGAGCCATCTATTCTGAGTGAATAAGCGAAGCACAAACGTAAAAACCACAGTACACGGACACGTATGCAACAGCCAAGGCTGGGAAACGTGAAATGCTCACGTCGAAGAAGCAGTTTAAATCGTCTGGTGTAGGAATCTGAAACCACAGGCCGCTGGAATGGCACACGCACTCTACTGCCACATGGAGTTGTGTGTATATTGCTGTCATCAATAAACCAGATCACTTTCCTCGGGGACAGACGCAATTCTGTGTCTTCATGCTTTATTAACACTCACGAATGATACACAGCTCTGTTGACACCACCACCACGATCATGTCTTTCTCTCTCTTGCTCCCCACAGCACAATCAGAGCATGTCTCACTTTTAATCAAACATTTCTTAAAGTTTGAGTGATACAGGCATGTTTACATCATGGTTTATGAAATAGGAAATCTCCAATTCAGATCGCCATGAGAAACGAAGCTGTCTCTCTTCCATATTCCAGGAAGCCCATGGGGTCCTTCTCCCTCCTCTGCTTACCCTCCTCAGATCCTAATTTCAGCTGACTTATTAATATATAACCATCGTTTGATTGGAATATTTCAAACATAGTATTTGATGACCAGAATTCATAGATAACCTGAAATCATGTACACTTGTGGTGCTGATTTTTAAAAAAATTATTGCTGGCTTTCTGCACTGTAAAGAAAAATATTCTATCAAAGTCAGTGAAGCTGCACCCCCCCACACACCAGGAAACATGTCCTGGGATCCCCAAAAAGCAGTGAACATGCAGAGCAAAGAGGAACCTAGTGAACTATGTTCACTAGGTATAATATTTTCCACCTTTTCCCTGCCTCTTAATCAGGACTTTTTACTATTCCAAACCAATACCAAACCATTCTGTCATGTTTTCTGGAAGTATCCGAATACCCAGCCTTTGGATCATAGACGACCACACTATTCTAAGACACGATGAGAGGTAAGTGTGCCGGGGGTGATTATTGAGTGTGCAGGTAGTGAGGCCGCAAGGCAGGGTACGACTGCAGACATTCAGGAGGAGTAACACCCATGACTCTTGGCAGAGGCCCTGGGGGAAGACCGCTGGGCATTTGCATTGATGGGACCCGTAGGCAAGTGGGCAACAGGGGTGGCCGTGGAGGCTGCCCAGGCACCTCAGGGCCAGCCCACAGAGGTCGGAGCAGGTGAGGCTTGCGTTGGCAGCAACGAGGAACCCTAGCAGTCTGACGCAGGCCAGCGACACCGAGTGGTGCTGGGAAGGCTAATCCGGTGCAGATTGCTTTCGGGACCTCACTCTGAGATCTAATAACAGGCAAGAGGTTCTGTCAGAATTACCCTCTCCTTGCTTCCCTCGCACGCAGTCCATGTTGGAGGTGAGGAACATTTGGTTAATATCTTCTGAATAACAACTCCTTTCTAGGCTTGACATGGAAATCGCCTCTAAAATGACAGGATTTGAACTGAGGCATGAAGGTGACTTTGACACCATTTCATGAACCGCCCTGCAGACGAAGTGGACACATACACCCATTAAATCAGGGGTGGCCTCCGAAATTCTGATGCCCAACCACTTGCTCCTTTTCTTACCCAGAGACTCCGTGGTTCGGCCTCTCTCCTCCCAGGGCCTCTCAAAGACCCACCACAGTCTCCCCTGTCCCCCGAGCATCTGCACTGGGCTCTCACCGGGAGGCTCTTTGAATTCTCCAAGCCGGGGTCAGTGCATCTCGAAGACTCCTCCTGCTTCCTGCTTCCTGCTTCTGGCTGAAACCATACCTGCTCCAGAAGCCCGTCCCCTGTGAGCCCAGCAAACCTGCTTATTCCTGGGCTTTGTGCCTTCTCAGTTCCTAGTAGTGAAAACATG
Organism: Noctilio leporinus; assembly: GCA_004026585.1. Lineage (NCBI taxonomy): Eukaryota > Metazoa > Chordata > Mammalia > Chiroptera > Noctilionidae > Noctilio > Noctilio leporinus. The sequence goes on along the minus strand of PVIW01001363.1, from coordinate 99,544 downwards.
ATTTTCTGGACTTTTGAGGGAATGATTTGCTCTAGACAGGGAAAAATGTTATTAAAATATATGCTTTTTCTTTACCTGTCCCTGGTGAGTCACCTAAATTGTTTCTGAAAGCTAAGTTTTCCGTAAGGACAGGGTACCTATTTGTTCTGTCTTTTATAACAAGGCCTGTGAATATATATGAACTTTTTCTCGATTCCAAGGTACCATTATTAAAAGACATCCATCTTTTCGTCCAAGCCTCTCCTCCCACGTCTTCACCATTTTATTTGTCAGCAGTACCATCCTTAGAGGTGCCCAGGAAACAATGTGCGGTCGCCCTTCACACCTCTGTGTCTCTCACCTCCCACGTCCCTTGCAGTCGGAGACCCTGTGGGCTTCCCGACTCGACTCTCCGCCTTCAGATTTCAGTGTACAACCTCAAGGGAAAACAGCAAGGAACAAACAAAAAAGATATAGTGTGCTACCTTTTGTGCAAGAAAGCACGTGCACTAAGGACGTGAGTGAATGTCTATCATCTGCCTGTCATCTCTCCAGGTGTCCATCCGTTCACCCATCAAGGATAGAAACAGGGTGGAAGGGATTTGAAAAGAGCGACTTCTCTGAGTATACTTTCGAACGTAGTTTTGACTATGAAACATGTCAACGTTACATGTTTTCAAAAAATAAAACTAAATTAAACAGTGTAAAAGAATCAAGCACTAAAACGAAATACAAATGATGTTAGCAGTACATGAAAGGAATTACATATCCATATGGAAAAAAATGAATTCAAGTAAATTCTAAGCACACGCTCTAGACTGTATACTATTATAGGATCTCTAAAGACACTGAAAATAATTGTACAATTTTTGCTACTTGGTGAGGTAGTTTCTCTGCTGGAAACCTCAGTTGATTTTCACTGAGGGAACAGGCTATACAAAGAAGAAGATAAAGAAAAAGAATCCAGGGTGGGGGGAGGGGGAGGGGGAGGAAGAGGCAAAGAAGGGGAGCAGTTTAGTCAAAAAACTAGTATGGAAGAACCATGAACAACAAGCGGGATTGACTTTGGTGGGGAGTGGGTGGGTGGGGAAAGGGACAGAGGGAAGGAAAACGGGGATGGATGTAATGCAACAACAATAAAATTGAATTAAAAAAAAATAAGAAAAAAGAATCCTATAGTGTTGTGAGTGTACATAGCAGTGTAAACTCATGATTTTATGGCATATTATATGAGTACTGTTTTTCAGTGAAAGGGCCTCGGAAAAACAATACTTCTGTGCTAATTGCATGCAGAATTCTGATCTTCTAAAATTTATTTCCCATGAAAAGGAACCAGATTGCCTTGGAAAACTGGAAGATTCCTGGCCTGAGGCAAGTGAAGCCCGAGCTCAAGGTGATCCTGGAACATCCTGTGCCGGAAAGCAAAGGGGCTCAAAGACTAATGGGGCCAGCAGGAAGTGCCACCCGCTGACCACGTTCAGGGCAATTTCAGCATCAAGAAGGACAATGATGGTAATGAGTTATAACACACTGAATTAAAGAGATCAGGAATTTATGGTGATAGCAGAAGAGATGGGGAGAAAGGAGTGGTTCTTCTGTCCAGGAGAATGACAGCTAATAAATGTAGAAGGGATGTTAGAATATAGCTGTTGGACTGCAGAAAGTGAGAGTAGGAAATCACCATTTGTAACACAATACAAGAGCTGGAGGCCATGAATCGTTAATGAATAGTGAAGCCATAAGGTCCAGATTTACTGAGGCACGGAACGTTTACACAACCTCCAGTGATTAATTAGTCCACAAATTGCTTACTAATCACCAAATAAAAAATTGTGCCTTTCTAATGAAAAGCCACAAGGGACAGCCTGACCTCATGGCTTTCTGTGCCTCTGCACACCAGTGGTCGGAAATACAAGACAGACGTCACCCCATTGTGTCCCTGCTGTAGATGTTCATAAAGAACCTGAAGACTCCAGGATGTGGTACCATCTCCCAAAATGGTTAGCCTGGACTCATCAAAGAATTCAATGCTGTGGGAAAACCCACAGGAGTGGGGAACTGTTGTGGAAGGAGAGAGCAATGGTGCAGAAAGGCCTGATGTATCTATCAACCTTGATAAATACTGAGGGGAGCAGGGTGGGGGTGGGGGGCTGAGGAGCCATAGTGGCATTTCTTAGAGAAGTTGGAGTGTGGGCTAGGTGTTGAACAATGTCATTAAATTCATGTTGATGATGGTAGTGCTGTGATTGGCCGCTAGAATGTCCTTGTTCCTAGGGCGGGGGTGTCTGCTGAAGTGTGGTCTCACAAGGTTGGTGGTCTGCAATAAATCAGGCTGGCAAAATGGGGGAGTGGGAGGGTGTGCATGCCCGTGTCGGCGGGGAAAGCTAGTGACGCTTCGTGAATCTGGATGAGGAGCATGAGTTCTTCATTCCATTCTTTCAACTTTTGTGTGGGTTTGAAACATTTCAAAGTAAAAGATATGTATTTAAAAAAATCACACCGCTAGTAAGTAGTAGGACCTGGATTGATCTCAGGTCTTACTGTGATGAAAACCCATGACCCTTCCCTGAAATCTCATGATGCCAATTTACAGAACTAGTTCACATACAAATAAGACACCTTTTTCAAATGAGTAATTGCTGGGCTTTCTCCATGTGAACCCTGGGAAGCCGCAGCCTGTGACGTGGGATGGTGGACATGTGACACTGGGTGCCACCTGAGAACACGTTACACACTTCACCTTCAGCGGGTACTTCAGTTCCCAGGAGCCCTGTTACTGGTGTGCATACCGAAAGCAATTGTCTACTGCAATTCCGCTCTTCCTAGAAATGCTTCTAGAAAACTCATTCGCCTACTTTCTCCAGCTAAACAGATAATGGACTTGCCTATATTGGTTGATGGGCAGGAAGAGAGTAAAACTGAGTTGGCCAAGAGACCGTCTTCTCCGTATTTCTGTGACAAGGTCAGTCCAGTCGGTGATGCTGTGGTTGGAAAAGAGAAGACGGTTGGTGGGTAGACCTTTCCTGTCGACACCGGCTTTAGCGCCCCTTTCCCTGTGACAGCGCTAACTCAAGTGCTTTCCCACCTGCTCCCGACCACCCACCTTCAACTCAACATGGACGCAATTCAGAGCCCTTTGCTCCTGGCCTCGGCCTCGGTCTCCTCTAACCCCCTCCAGCATCTCCCAAAATCTTTCTCCAGAGCCCACTCTGTAGGGCTCTACCTCGAATTACTCTTTACTAACGTGTGTGCATGTTTTTCCTTATTCTAACATCACCACATTCACCATGGTCACCACCATGGGGAGTCGGGCCTGTGGGCAGGGTGCCCAGGAAGGACGCAGGCCCCAGGTAGCTCCAGGTGGACCTGCTCCTCCGAACCTCAGTGGAGTTCTTGGACCACTCCCTGCCTGGGCTCACAAGAATGTAAACTTTCTGCAGCCTCTCCCTCAACATCTGTTTTGCTTGTTTGTTTGGCATTATATTGGTGATCTGCTGACATTCCTTTGAATTCATAATTTGACACCTTTTTTTCCTACAAGCTACCTGACCTATTTCCTCCCTCGAATGCAGTATAATAGAATCTCCGTTTGAACTTCTGCCCCCCAAAACACTGCCCTCTCAAGAGTGGGCTTGGGAACTCAGTTTAAAAGAGGTCACCGCGCTCATCATTCAAAACTTCCCGACTTACCCTGCTGGTGTGGGATGCCCACCCACTCTGGATTAAAAAGGAAACCTTGTGCGTGCTTTCCAAAGGTTACTTAGATGGCTGGCTTCTGACTGTGGTGGGAGCCAAGGAAATGGACGGTGACCTAGTTTCTCATGGAGACACTAAGACAAATGATAAGAAACAAATTAGATTGAAGCGTGGAGTGGTTTAGGTTCAATGTGAGGAATTGCTTCCTCTCAATAAAAGATGCAAACCATTGGAATGGATTTCTCAGGAAGATAACACAGCATTTCCTGGACATCTCCCAAAATGGAATCAACTTGCCCTTGGATAGTTAAAATGATATCCTTTCATTGTAACATAATGCCTCACGACCGTTTCCACTACTGCGATTCTTTAACCCATTTCTGGAGAAAACAAAACGATGAGAAAAGTAGACATCATTACGAAAATGACAAAAGGGCACTTTTGAATAATGATGACCGGATTCTTTCAAATGAATTGAAACGTATGATTTGATAATGGTTCAACACAATTTAAACATTTTGGGGTGCTTACTAACAAGATGAAGATCAAGACAAAGTTCTCATTCTCAGTTTTTTCCCTGTCTGCTCAATCCACAGGTGGTGTGTGAAACAGTCTTCTAGGAGAGCCTTTGACGAGGGCTCCGGTAGACGAAATGAATTTTTCATCAGGGAGGCTTGGGAAGTCATCATGGAGAAATTGCCTTTTGAGTTGGATCTTAAAGGACAGAAGGACTTTGACTGGTAAGAAGAACACTGTTAAGATTCCCTTTCAAGGGTCAGAATGATTAAGTCTGGAACTAACAGGTGCTTGAGCTACATGAAGGGCAGCGGGATGTGGCAAGGGAAGGTGCTGACAGTAATAATAAAAAGAGTCCAACCAAGAGGAGGGCCCTCTAGTTCCCCACCAGGGAGGACTAGGAGGAGGAGGGGCGATGGGACTGCAGTGAATACACTGAAAACGCCCTATTCTGAGCTAACTGGTCAGAACATCCATCAGAGGTGAAACGGAAAAGAGACCCCCTTAGTCAGTCTCACTGGGCAGCCACACCCCACCCAGGGGGCCACGGTGCATGCAGGACCTCTGTCTCCATCCTCGCTGCCCTCCAGTGTATCCAATAGCCAGGCCAGTGCACCCCCAACCTCAGCTGACCCAGGGCCACCTTCGTAATGTTCACCCCCTCCGTGTTCCAGCTGCACTAATATTCACTTAGCATTTATCTTAAACTTCAGTCTTTTTTTTTTTTAACTTAAACCATGAAAACTTTGGCATTACCATACTAGGAAACAGTATCATTTGCTGTTGATAGAATAAAACCGTAAAAGAGAATTCAACTAAAGCAAGATGACATTATTAACGTCTAGTTAAATATCATTGCCTGACTATGGCGTTGATGGCAGCTCTTACTGTGAACATTTTAGGTTGAAGTCAGTGAGACGTGAGAGACATTCTCGTATTAAAATTCTTCTAGACCAAGTAGAAGGATGGAAATAAGTTGAACAGGGGGATGATCCAATGCTATCTAGTGTAATTAATAAGGGGCAACTTTAAAAAATATATTTTCTTAGCCCTGGCTGGTAGCACAATGGATAAGGCGCCAGCCTGCGAACCCAAAGGTCGCAGGTTCGATTCCCAGCCAGGGCACATAACCAGGTTGCAAACCAGGTCTCCAGTCAGGTCTGTGGCTGGAGGCAGGTGAAAGCCAACCATACATTGATGTCTCTCTTCCTCACTGCTTCTCTCCCTTCCCCTCTTTCTAAAAATGATGAAAAAAAATCTTAAAAAAAAAAAAAAAAAAGAATCAATGTAGAAAAAAATTTAAAAAATATATATATATATATATATATATATATATATTTTTTTTTTAACAAGGCCTCTTTCATGTGTCAGTTTGTTCCTGTCTCGGTGTTGTAAAACGATCCTAACACTTGTTCTTTGTTTCTTTTCTTTTGTATTTAGTGCAAGTGTGGATTTCAGCAATAAAACATGGATTATCAGTCAAGTGCTTTTGATTATAAGTGAAAGGAAAAAAAAAAAACATGTTTAAAGAATGAAGAAGCTTTATTTTGCATAATACAAGTGAAAACAAACAAACAAAAGGCTACATGCATTATACGGGTGTGCTCTCTTTTCAGGGACTATGATGGTGGAAATTCAACAAAACCTGAATTACATTTTAAAACATTTTAACATTTTAAAAACATGTTAATTCTGAAAGGAACATCTCTTTTACAGCCTATGTATGAGCTTTCCATCTGAAAGGCTTTCTTTTCAATGCTGGTTCAATTCTATTAATTTATCTTCTTCACAACTACCCACAGACACACTTTAGGCCATCGGAATAAGTTTTATATCGCTACAGTTTGAATCTGAGCAAGTCCGAGACGCCAACTGTGTTTTACCTAATTTGATGTGTTTCACACGTGTGCCCTTAGAGTGGCTAACAGCATTTCCAGCAGAGACGGCTTTCCTGAGTGCATGACCTGATTCTCTTGGATGTTTCTATTATAGTAATAACATTCCAAACCACACGTCTGAAATTTTGGACATGCCACACATGAGCGCTCCTCTGTCACCAAACCTGGCTGTCCGTATACGGTTTCTCTCAGGGACTCTAGCTCAGCAGGTCGGAAAACCAGGACAGAAATGAGCAAGAATAGGCAACTAGTGAGGAGCATTGACTTCAAATGTCAAACCCAATATCCCCGCTTTAAGAATAATTCTATGTGCTGTCCTTGCCCAAGCTTGTGCAGATGGTAAGGGAAGAAGAAGAACTAAAATAGTCAAACTTATAGAAATAAAGAATAGATCATGTTTGCCAGGGGCTAGGGTGGGGTTATAAATAAAGGGGTATACTGTTTCAATTATACAAGATGAGAAAGTTCTACAGATCTGCTACACGTACGACGTTGTAGCCACAGACAACAATGCTGGATTGTACAGTTAAAAACCTGTTAAGAAGCCCTGGCTGGTGGCACAGCGGATCAGGTGCCGGCTTGTGAACCCGAAGGTTGCTGGTTCGATTCCCAGCCAGGTCTATAGCTGGAGGCAGGTGAAAGGCAACCATACATTGATATCTCTCTCCCTTTCTCCCTTCCCCTCTCTCTAAAAATAATAAATAAAATCTTTAAAAACAAAAAATCTGTTAAGAGACTAGAACTCACATTAAGTGCTCTTACCACAATGAAGAAAGAAAGTGGACACCAGTACAGGCATAATGGGAGGGAAGGTCCTCTAATGTCTGCCAGTGGTGGTAGCTTCATCTGCGAAAAAATATCTCACTTCGACATTTCCCCACAAGTGCTTATATTAATTTCCACGTGATTTAGAAAGAAAACCCATGCGAGGTGACAGTATAAGGACTCGAGACTCCTGACGTGTCATTTAATTAGCAGTAAGCTGGTAAAGAAATATTGAACTGTGTCTTTAAAAAGCTTGTGGATGAAGAATTAACACTCAGGGGGAGTGTCGTCAGCCCGATTTCACTGTCACATAAATTTGGAATCTGAAAATTCCTCTCTGCCCGGAGGTGTCTGAGAACTGGGAGGAGAGGTGCACACCTCTTGCCTGATGACTGGTCTGTAGGAGAGGCTGTGTGTAAGTACCAAAGTTGAAATCCACGTCTCAGGTCTTCCTGGTCTGATGTGAAGGGCTCTGTCTTCCTAATTGGAAGATCAGTCTTAGTTCTCAGGGCAGACCTGAAAATGAGGGGAGGTGGAAGAGTGGGAAGCAAGGACTGAGTATGTACATATTAACGAGTTTGTAAACTAAAATTCCTCGAAAACGAAGCAAGTAATTATCAGACAAGAAATTGGTGAAAGTAGGCAGTTGCTGACCATCTTTCGTCCCAACAAGGAAGACTTCAGTCACTTACGAGTCTCCCCGGTGGGCTTGGAGTCCAGTTTAACATGGACCCCAGTGGCGGAATTTCCGGAAACACCAGGTAAGTGAACCATGCATAGCCTGATGTTTGTGATCATCTACAATTTTTACGAAAAGTAGTTCTTTGACTAAGAGCCAGGGAAGTGCTGTTGCTCTAACATGGCTGCTTGATTTTGAAATTCAGCAAGCTATAGTCTTGGTTTCAAAATGCATAATGCAGTGCTAACCCTGCAGCAGGTGTTTTGAGGACCCTGATTCCAAATTCAATCACACTAAAGCATTCATCGGAAAGTTCTGAAATCATTTTTGTTCCCTTCTATTGAGATAAATTGCCTTCTTGTTGGAACAGATTCAGATTCCACCAGGACTTATTAGCTAAATCAGACAGTAAAGATGCCGTGTGAGGATGGTTTTGCTTTGGTTCCAACTGGAAGAAAGGAGGACTATAAAATCACCAGAATTTTCATGTCACGTTATTCATCTGGGGGCCAACGTGTATTGAGCCCTCTATAGTCAAGGGCTGGGTGGCCTTGCGGTGGGCACAGATACCTGAGCTCTCCGTGTGGCCTTACATAAGCAGCTCATTGACATTGGCATGCATTCAAGCATCTATGAGTTATACAATAAGTGCCTGCTCACAGGCATCTGAACACTCGGAGCCTGAAGGTGGCTCTCGTTTCCTGGCAGCCAAAGTGACAAGGGGAAACAGAGGTGATTTGTTATTGTTGTTGTTACTCTTTCCTGAGAAAAAAGAGGCATTTATATCCCTCTGTGGTGGCAGCGTTGGCCCTGGCAGTAAACCTGGTATGATGAGTCCCCGACTGACCCTCGTTTATGCAACAGAATCAGCTCCTCCTCTGCCAACATAGAATGAGTTGGCGTTGGCCATCGCAAGTGTTTTGACAAGCGATTATGGTCCGTCACCCTCACACATAGCAAAGCAGGTGGATTTTGTTCTAGATTGTAGAATATAGAGCAGGGTCCATCACATGTCCAAAAATTTGAGGTAATATCTTTTTTTTTTTTATTGTTGGTTCAAAATATCTTGGTTTTCATTATTTTGATAGTTCGCAAATCCAAAAAGAAAAGTGTTTCATTCTTCTGAAAGTAGCTAACAGGAAGGCATCCAAAGAGATGCACAAGGAAATATCTTATAACTATTCCCTCTAATGTGTTCAAGAAGTTACTAACCCAAGTTTGGTGTCATTAAAAGCTTTTTCTTACAGGAAATAATTGTTCATAATGACTTTGATATTTTCTCTTTACTCCAAAGTTCTGTGTTTTTAAGAGCAAATTTCTGTTATTATCAACTAGACTTAAAATGTGTTGGCAAAGACAAACATCAGTATATTGTGCCATAAAATAGATGTTATACTTAGCAATCCAAGTTCCAAAAATGAGCAGCCACATAACCATAGCATGATTTTTAAAACTCTCTTCTGTGGCTGGTTTTCATACAGTTTTTCCTTTTTCGGAAGACGTATAGAGTAACTGGATAGACAGATAACTTGCTTAGCTTTGGCAAAAACAAAGAAAAAGAAAAAGAAAAAGAAAAGGTTAATGTGAAGTTTGCCCAGATAGGAAAGTGTTTGGAAATGGAAATTCTTCAGTAATTAATTTGAATTTAAGTAATAAGGCTGTACAGACCTCCTGATTGAAATATTCTTCTACTGAAATGCAGGAGTAACGGTTAGTGATCATTTGTAACTGAGTGCTCATTCAGGTAGCAGATGTTTAGTAAGTCCCCTCAGCTCTGCATGGGTAAAGCGTGAGGACACAATAGTGAGTAAAACAATCTCAACCTCATGGCAAAACTTACTCAGAACACCTCACAAGTGCCCAGTGACTGATTGCAGGAGGCGCTGCTCTGGTGGCACGGGGCAGGCAGGGAGCGTGTGTTGTAGTCACCTCTGATGCCCGGCGGGGTCACAGATGGCAGCTGGAAAGCAGCAGACTTTGGTCAGCCTGGTGGAACAGAATAAAAAGAAAAAGAGTCTCCTCTTCTTACATTGCCGAAGGTTTGGTAGGAGGAAAACCATCAGAGCTGGAGAGTCCATGATAATTGGTAGGAGGGTCATTCCTGGAGATATTGTCATAATTGCACCAAGGCAAACGCAGGGAATCCCAGGAAGAGTGGCAGGTGGGTGCAGAGGTAACAGGGCGGCGAGAGGTCAGTGGGGCTCTGTCTGAGCACAGCTGGCTGTGGGGAAGCTACCAGGGACCCTGTCAGCACCCTGTCTGCCAGAGGCACACTGAGTGTGCATCAGTCCGTAAACCTGCCAACAGTCCCCTTTTGGAAGATGTTTCGCATGGCTGACTTGTGACCCTGCTGGCTCAACAGATAGCCACCACGGCAGCGTCTATTTTTAATGGATTCCAACGGAGCAAATGTCAACAAGCTTCAGATGACAAGGGCCTGAAAGAGTCAAGTAAGCCCCACCCTCCATTCCGGAAATGCTGTGTCCCGCCAGGGCAGGGGTAGCCGGGTGGTGAGTGCGTTCTGTGTTCTGCACGTAGCACTGCAGATTCAGTGAAGGTGCTGGAGAGCGTTTGTGCTCAGGGTTCCTTTCTAAAGGGCTATTTCATCCCACAGGAGGCGAGTACAGTGATGGGGGTGGCACACAGTCAGGCGGGGAATGCCCCTCTTTGGTATTTTTCCCAGTGCCTTGAAGGCCAGCTTGCAGTGACAATGACAGTTAGTTCTCTTTCATTGTGGCTGCAGGAGACTTCCAGCCGAGTGTAAATTTACGCACGATTGAGTCTTTATTTTGTACCAGGAATAGAACACACACGGGACTCTAATTCAGGGAACCCTCTGCCATTCTATACATCTGTCCTCCTGGACGTGATTTCAGGTGAACTCCAAGCAGGTGCGTGTTCAGGGCAGGGGCAGGGAGGGACAACCCAGATGGTCAGTATTCGGTGTGGAGGCAGCTGCATCGATAACTGACACTTGATGCCACTGATTCATTTCACGGTAACAAGTGTGTTCTTTTCCCTGTGAAATAAGATGAAACATTTCCCTCTGCATCGTATTCTAATACTAACTCATATTGATCCATATGACTAATTCCCCCCACGAATATAGAAACGCAAAACTCAACAAATGCATTACAGTTCTAAGGAGACAGGGTGGACTGAGTTCACCTGCGTCCCGGACAGGAAGCTTAACGGTCAGCAGTTGGGGGGAGGGGGTGCTGCGCCCCGACCTACCCCCAGCCCAGCCCCTGTGTCTGTGCCACACATATGCCAGCTCAGCGTCTGCTCAGCACCCACTGCGCCGCTTGCGCTGCAGCCCCGGTGCCGGTGTTCACACTGTTCCCTTTTCCTCTCAGCCTTTAGAAACGTTTTTACCGTGACCTATTGCCTTCCGGTCTAACCATCTGTGTTTGTTATTCAACAAGTATTTATTCACGGAGCATCCACGACATGCAGGGGCTGTGTCAGGGTACGAAGAGGTGGGGACATCAACCAGGTGGCCTAACCCTCTAAGGGTTCCCATACTAAGACCTTCCCCGGTTTCGGTCCCCACCTTCCCCAGCAAGTCACCCTCATGGGGGTCTGGCTGCTGACCTCCCTTCCCCAGTCTGGGGCACCTGCGGTCTAAACGACGCCGTTGAGGTGATGTGCATGTGGACAAAGGACCGGTGGGTCTGGAACTTGCCTGTACTGGCTTCCTGGGGACCAGCGGGCACCCCTCTTTGCAGCTCTGCCTTCAGTGACGGCCCCAGGGGGAGAAGTCGCCCCACAGTGGCGGGAGAAGCCTATGAGTCAGGGCTGGTTTTCAGGAGAGCTGATTTGCCGGCACACTGCCTCGTGCAACACTCTCCCATCTAAACACACCCACTTCTAAACACTCCCCTTACACGCCTAAGATTCTTTTGTAAGTAAGTCTTTATTCCATGTATCTAATCTGACGATGGAACCAGGCTCTTGTGGCTTCCTTAACCCCCACACTGCTGGGCACACAGGAGGCATTTCGTGAATACCTTCTGGTCACTTTAAAAGAGTGTGTCCTGAAAAATTAAGAGAGTGTGTCCTTTTCTCCCGGCATGGTGGTTCATGGGTGACGTCCACGTTGCTCTGTCTCAGTGACTCTGAATTTCAAAATGCTGCCGTCTGGAGGGAGTGCTCCCCGAGGTTTTCGGCAGGGCCAGAGCCTCTCACCGAGCTGGGCCTGTCGGTGGGGAGTCCAGCCCTTCCTTCCTCCGGGCCCTTTCAGAGACCACAGATAACTGAATTTCCCCCCCCATCTGGCCTGTTTCTTCCCGGGAAACCATGGCAGTGTTCCATTACTCTGTCTGCATTTAAACTGGAATAAATGGTTTTAGGTCCTTTATTCCAGCAAATTGAAAATAGAGAGCGGAGGGTGCTTTGATCCTGTGTCCTGAGAATGTAAAGCAAGTTACTCACTGGCTTTCTTTTCCCTCAGTGAGACCCCGGGAGGGGAAAGGGAGGGGACCAGGGTGCTCTGAGCTTTTGTGACGTGACTGTCTGCTTCCGTTTAGGCCACATGACACAGCCCCCACTTCTTTTCTGGTCCTGCCAGAGTTCCCAAGTCCAGACCACGTGACTCAGTGTCAGCCCGAGGTGTCCCTCCATGTTGCTGTCCTGGGCCCCGCCCTTTCCAGCGGCCCAGTGAACCCCAGTCCTGGGGGAGGAAGACCAGGCAACCCAGGCATGTTCCCACTTCCCTGGTCCGATGGGTTCAGAATGCTCACCTTGGAAGGAAATGGCTTTGCCCAGCTGTTTCTTCCCCTTGGTGCTAATGACAGGCCAGGGACACTGTCCCTCCTGCCAGCACGGCCCATGTGGGCCACAGTGCACCCAGCAGCCTCACCAGCCTGCGGCACCTCCCAGCCCAGCCTGAGAGCTCGGGGAAGAGGCCCTGCATGGCTGTGCTGGGACCACACTTCTCCCTGAGTCCCCATCCCCCGGGATGTCACACTCTTTGTGACAGTTACACAGTAACTGAATCCCATCACCACCGCCCCACCCCCAGCCGTAACCAGTCTCTGGACTGGGCTGAGACAGAAGTGTGAACATCCATGTTTTTGAACCATAGACTACACAGGGGCTGAGGAGCCTCTCGGGGGGAAACACACACAAGACATGCAACACTGTCCACAGTTTGAGTCCAGACATGCCTGACAGATGAGGGGCAACGGAAACCAGGTCCACAGCTCTGCGGCGCACGGAAGAGAGAACACCCCAGGATGAGGCAGGGACAGCCCCCGCACCCCAGCAGCAGTTATGTCATCACCCCGTTCAGTAAATGTGCGTGGGTGCCCTGCCCGTGCCACACCCTGCCCTGAGGATGAACCGAGGGTTTGTGCGTTTACCTTGTGTGAACACAGAGAGCAAGGAGCTTCTGTATGCGCTTTTGGCCACTGGGGCAGCTTTGATAGATGTTCAGAAACAGGGTGTGGGGGGCAAAGGAGCAGGAGAATGGAAACGTGCCCCATCTGTGGCGTCTCTGGCACTCGTGGTCCCGGAGGGCAAAGCTGCCCTCATGAGCTCAAGTCTTCCTGCTCGTGACAAAGGGAGGAGTGTTGTGGAAGCTACAGGTTCTAGGCAACCTGAACAGCCGGATGGCCTCCGGCCCCCATGGCTTTGAAAGCAAACCTCTCCTGGCTGAAATCATCCTGGCATGGTGCGTGTGCAAAGAGCCACGTGGAGAATTAGATAGGCGAACTGGACACCCTCTCAGCCAGAAGGTGGGTGAGGTCTGAGGATCTCAGGTTCAACACTGGCTCTGTTCCAATCTGCCCTGGGAACCGCACGAGGAATTATTCGTTCACTTTGAGCCGTAGTCATGCTGGCAATTGGCAGGGATTCATTAATATCCGAATTACAGGAACTCCCCCTGAGAAAAGTCATGCATGAAACCCCCACTCTGATGATCACATGCTATGAGCAGCCAAAGTGACGGTACCACGTCTCTAGACACTGAAAACCAAAGTGGCCTCTTCGCTGTCTGTCCTAAAGTAGGTTATATGAATCCTCTTTTAACAAAGAGATAATTGGCTACCATAACTAGTATGATAAAAGTAATCTCTTGTTTCTACGGAAAAAAATGGACATATATTCGTGATCACAAAGAAGACTGTTCTAACCTTCCATTTTTAATGCTGTCGTCATTTTGCAAAAGTATGTGGTATTTTATGTAGCTGTTGAGCTAGCTAGGACTTGACCACTGGATGGGCGCTTCCGTAGGCACCGTCAAGGGCTGGAATGTCCAATGCGCTTCTTCACTTAGTAACAAGCGCTAGGTGTGCCGCTCAGCCCATATAATTTATAAATGGTCCGTAGGTTAAAACTTCATCCGTGGTCTAATTGTGGGAGAGGGCCTACGGATGGAGCGGAGGCGACAGGGTTAGGACATAGTTTTCTAAAGTTGCCAAATAACGGCTTGGCCCACCGCATCCTAAATGGGAAGGGCTTTATAAATCAAGGATAATAATGCCACCAAAGTCGCAAATACTACCAAAGCCTTGGGCTTTGTGGTTGTCCCCACCCTGTCACTGGAAGGCCAGTCCCATTTCCTGCCGGAAGGGAGGGCTCATGTCACAGGTGCAGTCACGGCAACTGCCAACATTCAAGGAGCTGGTTTGGATGGGCCGGGTGCCGCCGTGACGCTAAGAAGGAGAAACATGGCTGGACAGAGCTGAGCTGCCTCTGATCAGCAGCTGGAAGCCTCCATCATTTCCTAAGCGGGTGATGAACACTAGTCTGTATGTGACGGATAAACCGGAGTGGGGAGCACACGGACAAGGGGATCGGCTAAGAGGCTGTCCGAACGTGCGTGAGGTGAGTGGAACACGGGCTCCGTGGGTGACGATCGTGGAATCCGTCGGGAAGGCACTGAAAGGAAAGGATGGAATGCGCTCCTTGTCCTCCAGCCTCAGAGTGTAGCCGACCTTGAGTTGCTGGTCCTGGGTACTTTCCCACCCACAGGAGTTCCCCCTTCACTTCTGCAAATGAATCCCTCCACTCCACTCCTCTCCCCTACCTGCTGGAAGGACCACAAATGGTTGGTTCAGAGATCAGAACCAATCATCACCTGAGACAGATGCCCACCTGCACCTGCAAAAAGTGTGCTCCAAACAGAATGTCCAAATTAACAAAAAAGAGTGAAAGGAAATCACGTCAAAATTTTTGCCTCATGGTGATTTAAAAAAGAAAGCAATGAACTGCCTGGTCCCAACAGGGAGGCAGTACCAAGTTTGATGCATGCTGGGAAAGAAGCAACAATGACCATTATTTGGACACTCACCAGGTGAAAGGCTAAGCATTGTATACCCTTATCTCTCCAACTCTGCAAGACAGGAATTATTATTGCCTCCAGGTACAGACAAGGACACGAAAGCCTAAAGAGATGAGGGAAATTGCCTGAAGTCGCTGGCGCTAGTGAATGTTGAGGATTCACACCCACACCTGCAGTACAGACATCAAAGCTCCCTGTTTTCCCCTGACAAGTAGAAAGGAAAAGCCCTGGCTCCCCGTAAAGGATGAAAAACTTGGGAGGTGGGGAAGGAGCTGCATTAAAAACAAATGGACCAAAGTTTTTTGATCCAATCATCCGCTGATGGGCACTTAGGCTGTTTCCAGCACTTGGCTATTGTAAATAGTGCCGCTATGAACATAGGGGTACATAGATCCTTATGAATTGGTGTTTCAGGATTCTTTGGGTATCGTCCTAGTAATGGAATCTCTGGATCAAAAGGCAGTTCCACTTTTAGTTTTTTGAGGAAACCCCATACTGTCTTCCATAGTGGCTGCACCAGCTGCATGCCCACCAACAGTGCACGAGGGTCCCCTTTGCCCCACATCCTCACCAACACTTGTTGTTTATTGATTTGTTGATGATTGCCATTCTGACAGCTGTGAGATGGTATCTTATTGTGGTTTTAATTTGCATCTCCCTGATGGCTAGTGATGTTGAACATTCTTTCATATGCCTTTGGGCCCTTTGTATATCTTCCTCAGTGAGTTGTCTGTTCAGGTCCTTTGCCCATTTTTTAATTGGGCTGTCTGTCTCCCTGGTGTTGAGTTGCATTAGTTCTTTATATATTTTGGATATCAAACCCTTGTCTGAGGTATGATTTACACAATGGAATACTACACAGCAGAAAGAAAGAAGGAACTCCTAACCTTTGCAACAACACGGATGGAACTGGAGAGTATTACGCTTAGTGAAATAAGCCAGTCAGTGAAAGACATAAATACCATATGATCTCACCCATTACAGGACAATAATGAACAAAACAAACAAATAAGCAAAACAGAATCAGATACATGAATACAATGAACAGACCTTCAGTGGGCAGAGGGGAGGGGGGAGGCCTGGAGTTTCTGGCTCAGCAGGTCTCCAAGAAGGCCTGGGAAGTTGCATTCCTTACACATCATCAACAGATGGAAGTGGCAGAGACAGTGGCCCTGGGAAGCCACTGGTCCCCTCTGACCTAACTGCGGGGGGTGGGGGTGGGGGGCAGATTTGTTGCTTTAGGGAACCATCACTTGGAAACGTCTTTCTGTTTCCAACAAGTACTGGTTTCACAGGCATGACAAGGTTAAGGTCAAGATTCAAAAATGAAAAATAGTATTTGCCTCTCTATCTTCAACACGAACATGGAAGCCAACAAAATTCTACAGGATGAACCTAAAATCAGAGCAAAAGCCACCGACCTAACTTTCCATGAGTTATGGGGTGCTCTGGGTACGATGTTAAGAGTTACCGATGAAGACAGAAGCCGGAACACTCAGTAAAGTTACTGGAAAGCAGCACTGATAGTGGCAGCTGACAAAAATGAGGACATGAAGAACAGTCAAAAACTCGCCGCAGGCAGCAGATGAAGGGCATAGTAAAAGAGGAAGAGACAGGAGGAGAAAAATCATTCAATTTTTTCCTTTGCTTGTAAGATGCACGTATCACACCTATCCCGAATGTAGAGCAAAGAACTATTTCAGATGGCCCTGTTCGCCTATCCCTGGGTCACAGAATGTGAGAGCCACGAGGGATTTAATTTTACAGAAAGGGAAACTGAGGCTCGGAAAGACTGAGAGGTCATCACCAGCTCCCCTGGAGGGAAGGCCTGGGGCTCCAATCCGATGTCCTCTCCAATACCCATTCCTAAAACAAAGGGATGCGCTGGTTAAAATGCAAGGAGTGTGAGGTCAGGGTTGGGGTCCTGGTTGCGTTCTGGGGACCGGTCCCGTAATCAGTCTGATTTCCGTTTCTTCATTTCTAAACTGGAACAAGAGTCCTGCCCCAGGGAGTTGTTCTGGAGACCAGTGGTGGAAGGATGTGATGTGGCATTTTGTGGACAAAAAGCTGCATGTGTGTCACTAATACTCCAGGGGTGACAGATGGACCTGAGGTTATAGACCAAAAGGGGAAAGTGTCTGAAGGAAAAAATGTATCCAGAATGAAGACCCCCCACACCAAGTGACTCCAGAAGACTTCCATCTCCCATTCTGGGGGCCGAATGGCATACACTTTCGGAAAAAAGAAAAATCAAGAAGCAGAAAGCAGGAGAGACTTCACTAGGCCACCTCCCATAATACCCAGGTTATCTTGAAGCCTGGCGTGGGCTGGGAGGCTGGGTTCACCTCACCTGAAGTCTTTTGTGTTAGTCACGTGTTCCACAAGTCTGTTGGGCTAACTCCCACTTTATGCCACATCGGTTGTCTTTCTGCCTCAGCTGGGGAAGGTCTCGCTCAGTAACAGCCGGACCCCAACTTTCAAATGGCTTCAAGGCTCTTGCAATTGCCAGGGGACCCCCAAACCTCTGGCTTTGGGGCCAGACTCCCCGTGAGACTGTGTAAGAGTGGCATGGCCCTTCCAGCTGATGGAGACAACAGCCGTGGGCCCCAGAATCCCAGAACCGCACCCTGGTGACCTGGGCTGCAGCGATCCAGTGCTTGGAGTCAGACAGTGACCTCTGTGACAGACCCAAAATAACCCAGGTCGCGCTGGGATGGGATCGGGAAAACTCAGCCTGATACACCGCAAGGAAAACAGAGTACGTGTCTCCATCCATGGTCTATGTTTAGCAGCATGTGCTCCTTAGAAAGCTGGAATGCGGGGCTGCTATTTGTAGAAAGTCCCGTAAGCATGTCCAGGACCTGCCTGCGCCGTGAAAAGGCCAAGGATGGCGATGGTGACAGGCACTTACCGTCCATGCTGATACACTGGACCCCAGCGACGGGATGCGACTCAGCTCAGCGCGGCTGTTTTCCTGTCATTCACAAGCACCAGGAAGATTCAGGAAGCTATGGGGACACGGGGGAGCACGGATAGAAAATAACTTTTTTTTAAAGTTAGAGTGTCCTACTCTTCTGGTGTCCCTACTTGACAAGGGGTCCAACAGGGCTGCTGTAGGGTCCAGGGGAGAACAACCTACAGGGAGAAAGAGCCATGAAAGGAAATGACAGGTGGTTTAAGGTGTTTGCTGTCGCTGCCCTTTCAGCAGGTTATCAGGAAAAATCATTCCCTTTCTTATTCTTCCATGTGTTGGTTTAGTTTAAGAAGCCCTGATGGGGCATGCGTGTGCTTAGCTCGAATGGGAAAAATGTGGCTTCTGTCACGATTGATTCTCCCTTCGGAGAGTGTGCGGCCCAGGCAGCGAGGGAAAGCCATGACAACCAGGGGAAACTGAGTGAGGAAGGGACAGGGAGCCCATGTAAACTCTTTGCCTGAGGCCGGGTGCCCAGCAAATCTTTTAATCGGCGGGAGTAACCATCGGTGTGTGAGTAACCGATGTCAGCCTGAGCTGCCACCCCATGGCCTCCCCAGGGTTTTGGTGCCCACCTCGGTTGACATTTGTGACTCAGTTTCCTCTCTGTCTCACCGATGTCTTGTCTCCATTTCCTCCACTCACACGACCTTAGATGTGGAACTCAGGCTCTTTTGCCTTGAATTTCAACCATACCCTTCCCATCAAAAATAGTAATAATAACAATAATGATAATAATGCATTTCAATGGATAGGAAATTTTTATTCCTGATCCCAAGGAATGGCAGGAACGTTACACCATGGATTTCCAGGCAGACACCTTCAAGTGCAAGGCTTTCTTCTTCTTTGAAGACCCTTGGTGGCTCACAACTTCAGCAGCCTGCCAAGTGGCCGGTTCTGCCTCTGCCTCCCTCTTTTGTTGCCACCAACAACTAGAATGAGGATAGCAGCAGCTCTTCCTAGGGTAGCTGGGGTAGGAGAGAGCTCCGCAGCTCCGTCTGACCTCTCTCCTCCAACCCGGGCCAGGCCCGCCTGGAGTGGCTGCAGCCTCTGGGAACGGGGCTGGGTCCCGGTCCCCTCTCCCCTCCTCCACGGTCTCTGTTAGGAGAAAGGAGCCGCACAGAGATTTATAGAGATTGACTTCTCTGAAATGAATGATGCCTCCTCTTCCTTATAAGGGAAAGCCAGCCACAGCCCGTTTTCATTGCAGATTCCTTTTTTCCCCTTGGTAACATTATTATTGCACGTTGTGGTGATGGATGTGGTGTGGCCTGCTTAGTAAGATATAAAAAGATGATAGTGAATGAACTGGGCTTTTTTTAGACATCTCTTCGTTGGGCGCAGACCGTCACCCCCAGCCCAGGCCGGCCTTCCTCCCGCTGGAACGCTGCACAGCTCCTCAGGTGGAAACTTAAAAAGGACTTGCGTTTGCAGCAGATGCAGGAGGGCGCCGTGCAAAGCAAGGCCATAATTTTGACTCAGATAAACCACCTCTTAAATAGCTCGTTTTTCTTCGGCGCTTACAATAACATGTTGTCTTACCATTACAGCGCATTCATAAATTACTGCGATGTTTTCAAGTTACCTGTATTGGAAATAAAGGATGTCTTGTTATTCTGGGAAAAGAAACCAAGGTCTCTGTCTTTGTGCCAATGGAAATGAGGCAATCTCAAATGCCTGCGGATCTGGAGATCTGGTTCTTTAAAAAGGTGACTCTCTGGACCCATGGTAAATAAAAAGCTCAGTGGAAAACGTGAGGTGCACCTTCCTTTTCCTAGGACCTCCACACACTCACTCTCTTGTGACTAGACACTTATAATGCCAGCTGACTGAGGAGAAAGGAAGAAATGGGAAGTTGCTTTCTAGCGAAATTGTCTTTCTTGATAGCAGTTGGAGAGGTTGCTATGCACCCAATCAAGTTATATGACTTTACATCAGTGCTTTTTAATAATCATTTTGATGGAGCATAATAGAGGGTTTCACTAAAAACTCTTAATTTGTTATCTCTTGCCTGTCATCATTCTGATTTAGTGATACAAAGAGAGTCTCTGGTTTCCATTTCATTCTTTTTTCAACTTGCACTGGAGATTAGACATGTGTGCATTCACCACCCTCTTCCACTGACAATCAAAACTGGCTTTTGGAATAATCAGACACAAGACTAAAAGATTAACCCAGTCCTCAAAACGCGATTGGTATATTTAAAAAACAAAAACCCTTAACTTCAAAACAAATTAGTGTTGGGTTCAGGATTCTGTATTTTGACTTGCGGATAACATTTGTCTTTCCCTGCGATCCCCGCTGTGAAAAAACTAAAATTTCAACACGAATTTGTGGCGCAGTGTAATACAGGAACTTGCTTTTGTCAGCCTGGAATCCCTTCCCCCACCTACTTCCACAAAACCCTTTGGGGAAACCACTCTCCTTCCCAACCCCCAGGGCCTGTGGCGGGGTGCCCTCCCCTCCTGGCACAGGCAGGGTACAGGAGGGCAGCAGCTGAACCAGAGCACCATCTCCCAAGGGTGGGCAGGGCCAGGAGAGGGAGAAAGGAGGAGCCTTGTTACTTGAACCTAAATCCAACTGGGCTGGAATTCAATTCCCCTTGGAGGCTTAGATTATGTAAACTTAAATCAGCCTGCATTAGGTTTCCTATTCCTTATAACAGACAGAGTCCTAAGTATAACAAATAGCTTCGGCATGTATTTATTTAGCGGCACACAGAGAAAGATGCGCCTTTCGTTTATCTCTGTCACTCAGTGCCCCTTTCCAAGGTGACCCCTGGAAAAGCACCTTCAAGGATTTATTGCTTCTCCTTCTGGATTGGAAACCGCTTACTCACGCGTTACCCTTAGGGTGTTGTTTTTGTTAAGTCCAAGTTTCTGTTACCAAAACGGCCTCCAAAGTCAGGGTTTTCATTTCATTTTGTAGCGCATGTTGTGACTTGGCTTACTGTACCCCAACTTTCTAAGCATGTGTTCACCGTCTCACGAGAGAGGGGGACACGGCCAGTGGGAGAGCAGTGGCTACTGCGTGGGGAAAGGCTTGTCTTGTTTTGCACAGTTTTTTACATTTGCCTATTTTTTTTTTAAAGACTTTATTATTTTTAAAAAGAGGGGAAGAGAGAGAGGCAGAGAGGGAGAGAGACATCAATGTATGGTTGCGTTTCACCTGCCTCCAGCCACAGACCTGGCTGGAGACCTGGCTTGCAACCTAGTTCTGTTGCTCTGGCTGGGGATCGAACCTGCGACCTTTGGGTTCGCAGGCCGGCGCCTTATCCACTGTGCTACCAGCCAGGGCTTACATTTGCCTATTTTTATCTTGGTCTTGTTTTTACACACAAATTTACTCTCATGCAGAAACTCTTGGATTACTAGGATGGTTAAATTGAGCTGCTCATAGGGGTACAAGGAAAACCCTAAGTGAACTGGCTAATAAGAGAACAAACGTATGAGTTCACTTATCAAGAAGGCTGAGCAGGAATGGCGCCGTGGCTAATGAATCCAACTCCTGCTGGGTGGATGGGTCCTTCTCCTTCCACTTTGCCACCGTCAGGGGAACGCCCCTCATTTTGCAGCCGGCTATGCCAGGCATTCCCGAGCAGATGGTAACGTCTAGGAAAAGAAGAGCTGGTCTTGCCCTGGGTCTTTTTGTCAAAGATGAAATCAGATCCCACTGGCCAGCACTGCACCATGTGTTCATACCCGAATCAGTTACGGGTGAAGGGACTTGAGATGGGCCATTGGCTTCACCCACCCTCTTGGATGTGAGGATGGGGCTGCCCCCTAGGAGGACCGCCATGTGAGACAGAAGGACTATCTGGAGACAGCAGCTGGGAAGGGGACCAAAGAGCCCTGCCCAGGAGGGTCCAACCGCTACAGCTCCACCAAGCCCACCCCTGGATGGGCCTGCTCTGCAGTTACGAGATTCTTAATCATTCCGAGCAAGAGGCACTGCAAAAATTACATGGCCTGTCTTAGTTCCAGCACATTGACGAACTATGCCAGGGCCTTAATAGTGTCTTCTTTGTCTTCTCTTCCCTCTGTCCTGGGAGGAGTGAGGAATACAAGTTTGCCACGCATGGGGGAGGTACAATGAGGCAAACAGGGTGGAAGACAGTAGCTGCTGATGGAAGGGGGAAGCTGTCCGCACGCAGGTGAGTAGTCAGAAAGAGGAGAGGGGGATGGAGGACAGAAAGGAGGGAGCGGGGACAGGCAAGGAAGACGGACACCCCAAGATGAGCCCCGCCGGTCAGCACAGCTCATTAGCAAAGGAGGCTGAGCTCTCCAGGAACCGGCCGGAGGCAGAGGCTGTTGTCAACCTTGTCGCTGCTCAAGGATCCCAATATTTGCTTACATTTCCTTTTGTTTGCTGATCTCACACTATGATTCATTTTTCTCCTGATGTCTCTCCAATTTGGCTGTTAGGGAGCTGGTGTCCTCAGCCCAGTCCTACCTCTTCCCCCTTTTCAAGAACAGTTTCTGGGGAGCAGCCTTCCCCACAATGTGCAAAGGCCTGGTGAGAACATGGGACCTGAGCTGAGCCATCGCAGACCCCACCCCACCCCCACCAAACACAGGGATGCCCCACACTTACCAACTATGGTGGTGCCCACAGCTGAGCCCACGCCCAGCCCCACTTTTAGGGATGGGCACACCCAGAAGTCTGGCTAGTTGGCCAAGTCCCGTCTCCCGGACTCAGTGCCTATCTCAGAAGTGGGTGTCTTACTTAGTCACCTCATTAAATAAAGTTTAGCTCCCGATATCCACCAGAAATTGGGCAAGAGGTGCTCGCTCTTTCCTAGAGTTCATTAACAAATAGGAATGAGCTGGGGGCTGCCCCTTTTCTCCCGACGTGGTCCGTGCACGGAGCAGGCAGAGCGGAGGGACGGAGGACGGAGGGAGACGGGCTTCTAACAGCAGCATTTGGGTATCTGGGTTCGGGTGAGCTCACCCCCACACCCCCACTCTCCGTCATGAGGATCAGCAAATTCCCTTTGGGGTTTAATTCAGTTTGGTTTAATCTGGTGTAATCAAGTCACTTTTAATCTAAGGAGATCTGACCGACACATCTCATTGCCACCACCAGACCATATAAATGCATGAGAATTTTCGGCATACAATGGTTAGAAAGCCACGGTGTGCTCACGGAAATTTAATTTGCTCTCTTTCCAATTGCTTAGCATCTACTTAGAGAAATAAGGGACAATTAGTGTGACTGCCCTTGCCAGCAGGCCCGCTGGCTGGCCAGGATGAGTCAGGCCCAGTGGGCTGACCAGTCAGAGCGTGCAGGGCCTGCCCGGGCCTCCGCTGTTGGAGGTGCAGAGGGCCGGCTGTCACCAGTCCTGGGACGGTGCCGCAGAAACTGGCGAGGCACGGGGTCAATGGCTCAGTTGGAAGGTGACTAAGTCCACAGTGCTCAGTGTATACGGATGGCAGAAGTGTCTTTAAGCCGCAGAGAAGAGGAAATGGGCAGAGATTTTAAGTCGGATTATGAAAAATATATACAAAACTCTACCACGTTAGGAATTTTGGAAGAGCTAATAATATTTAACATTGATCATTCAATTTTACTCCAATAGTTGGAGAACACTTCCCTTCTGCCGCAGATTATTAAGGGCAATGAAGATACAAAATTTATGGAAGACGGGTTCCCAGTCTCAGAATGTTCACAGTTTCATTATGGTGTCAACAAGAATAGGAGTTAGGGAGAAAAAGGATAACTGTGCTAAAATAATTGAATACTTAGTACTCTGACCTCTAGGTCGGAGTCAGGACCTGGAAATAGTTAACTTATTAAAGTGAACTACATCCTAAAAATTGTCATTTCCCCAGGATAGAATGAACTATGTTTTATATTAGTGTGCTTTCTGTCATCTGAGCAATTTAAACATAAGCGGAACATGCTCTTTGAGGAGAGTGACATTAGAATAGGAGCTTGACTCATGTGGTATTTCTTAAGGCTCTTCTTCCCCTGAGAATTTGCCATTCAGTGCACATCTAGTTACCTAGTACTGGCTGATGACACAAAGCAAGTGGACTAATGCAATTCACTTTACCTCACAGTTTCTGGGAGCCAGGCACATGGTAGCAGGGTCCTCTGCCTCCTTTGTCCCACAGGCTTGAGGAGGGTTGTCCAGGGCCAGGGTCTTACCTGAAGACTTGGCTGCGGAAGGACCTGGTGGTGGGAAGATCACCGTTTTTCGGGGGCTGGTGGCCACAGTCACCCTCACCTCCTTACCACCATGGGAACTTGCTTGGTCAATCTGCAAGGGAAAGGGTCTGTTACCAAGACAGAAGCCACTATTTTATGTCACCCGACCAGAGAGGTGCTGTCCCATTAGCTTTGCCATGTTCTATTGGTTGCAAACCAGTCACAGGTTCTTCTCAAGTTCAAGTGAAGGGCTCACACAAAGGAATAAACACAGGGGGTGGGATCTCTGGGAGCCAAGTCAGAAACTGCCTGTGGCACGCTATGAATAAATAAATAAAAGAGATGCATGGAGAGTCTTGAGGAGGTAGGAAAACTTGGGGAATCCCAGAGTGAGTCATCTGGTCAACAATAAAGGGACTGAGAAATAGCATTAAAAATCCAGCCTGAATTTCACAACGATGATATAATATTCTTTTTTCTTAATTTTTTATTTATTATTTCCAGAGAGAGAGGAAAGGAGAGAGGTAGAGAAGGAGAGAAACATCAACGTACGGTTGCCTTTCACCTGCCTCTAGCTATGGACCTGGCTGGAGACCTGGCTGGAGACCTGGTTATGTGCCCTGGCTGGGAATCAAACCAGCAACCTTTGGGTTTGCAGGCCAGTGCCTTATCCACTGTGCTACCAGCCAGGGCTGATACAATATTCTTTAGGAAAAAAATCTGTGGTACTGAAAATTTCGCTCTGACAAAAAATTAGAACTCTAATAACAAATCTAACACACACACCCACAAGGAAAAACCTACAGACCATTCATAAAAAATCAAAATGTAATACCGTCAATGAGATTAACCAGTGTAATAAAAGAACAATAACCATAATTGAGGAAGGTGCTTTCCAAGAATGCAAGGAAGGTTCGAAGTCTATTCAGACGATCCATTATACAGTTCAAAAGAGGAAAACTCCAACCCATGATCACCTTTACACAAGCAAGTGTGAAGGACATTCAATAAAACTAACTACTTTCTCCCGAGTTTAATACATGTTTTAGACTATTAGATTGAGCTCTTGTTGGTCCCAGTTAGCAGCCTCCTTACATCAAGAAGTAGAGACCATTCCCCACGTCTGGGACCGGAGCTGGCCTTGGGTCTTGCTCAGGCTGACAGACTGTGGAGGACATGAACTTGTACCCGTTTTAAGCCAAGGCATCCAGAATGCCCACATGCTTCCATGGCCTCCGTTGGGCGTCTGCCTCCACTGTGAGCAGACAGGGCAGCCGGCTGGAGGGCAAGGACTCATCTGCTGGGGAGCCCAGTGTCACCAGCTGCACCCGGGGACAAGGCTCCCTCATGTCACACGGCTGCAGGCACACAGTGAGGGAGCCCGGGGGAGGCCAGCAGCGATGGCCAGCTTGACTGGCTGTATCGTGAATTATACAAATGATTATTGGACGTCCTTCTGCTCTGAGAGCACTTGTTGTATGACGATAGCTGATTAATGTAGCTAGCAAGTCCATGAAAATCCTCAATTGATGTCCTTGGCATTGGAAGTGATAACTGCTAGCTACTTCATCCCTTCCGGCCTTTCGGATGGAAGGAGGAGGAAAGAAGGTGGGGAGGAAGGGATGCAGGAAGAAGAAAGGAGTTCGGGTTCCATCCGCTTCACTGTTAAACATCTGAATGGTAGCACATAATGAACTAGTCATCGTACACGGATAAAAGCTTTCCCTGTTCACGTTTAGTTCAGACTCAGAGTAGTGCTGCTTTGCTACTCTTCACATGATGGCATTATTTCTAAGACTGCCTTAATGCATTTAAAGGACAGCGGGCTTAATGAGAATTTTAGCCAGTTTAGGCCTTGTTTCCTGCCTTACACCTTGACATATATATAGGTTCATGATAACAACTCGGGCTTCTTATTCATGTTTTACTTTTGCCAAGATCTTGCTGTAAGTGACACTTGAAATCACAGTGGCAGAATATTATCCTCATCTTTTGCTTCAAAATTCATTTACCCCCAACACATTCTTAAATAGCATTCTTCCCTCTTGTTGTGTGGAATTAGAATAGACTCCCTCTCCTTCCATTTCCTTTGGGAAACTGGTGTTGGAAGGGTGATTTGGGGCAGACTATCCCACTACTAAGTGCTTTCCATTTTTATTACATGCTTCCAATGGCTCCGCATTAAACACCGCTTACTTTTCCTTTCCTGGTGCTGAGCAGGGTCTCCTGTACAATGAAGTATAACCCAGATAGTCAGGATTATCCTTGAGGATTAGCTAGTCATTCTACCTATTATGTGTGCCATAAAAACTAGGTTAGATCAGAAAAAGCAATGTGAGTCTGGGAGAATAAATAATCCATTCAACAGCCCAAGTCACGACTAAGTCATCACCGTGAGCTCTCGTCTCTTCTTGAGGGAGAAGTGATGGGCTTCAGGGGTCTTTCCTAAGCCCCATGATGTCCTTGAACAATCAGCGAAGGACTGAGTCATTTAAAATCCGTTCAGAATCTCAGAACCAAGATTTGCCTCTAAAGTTCCCCCCAGCTCTTGGCTCGGATCTTGAGGGGGCGCCTCCAGCCGCCCGCAAGATGCCCATTCCACTTTCCCCGCCGAACCTCTACTTATTTTCCAATTTCCTGAGTGTGAGGAGGCTCTCCCAGCATGAGAACTTGAAAACGGTATCACTGCTTAGGGTTTTCCCATCTAATGTCCTCTGCTTGCTACACGCCTTTCCTGCCACTTATCCTACAGACAGTTACGAAGCAACTAATGTGATCCCGGCGCCGGGCCTGAAAATCCTCCTTCGGGAGACGAAGGTGTGGGCGTTCTGCTTTTAAAAACACGACTTTGAGAGGCCGTTACCTCTGCTATCATCAAGAAAGCTTTTTGGCATCTGTTTCTTAGGAAGCACACCCACAACTCCTCTTTACTAAGGAGAATTATGCTTTGCTACCAAGGTCCGAGGGCGTTTTCCAGCTCAGAAAATGAATTCACTCCAGCCATGCGAGCAGACTCTGAAAGACGGTAAAACGGGCACGCTCAGGTGTTTGGCTCTGACTGGCTTCTGGCAGGTTCTGACGGAGAGGGGAGGGCCGTGAGAGCTCCAAACCTTCCCCTTGCCGCCCCTGGGGCGCACAGGTTGGCTCGGCCCAACGCGGGGCGCTGTTCACCCCCTAAGTTAAAGGGTCTTTTTCAGGCAAATTCCTTTTATGTGTAGCACTTTATCGCTTTGCTTTTTGTTTGGTTCCTCTTGCTACAAAGACAGTCCCAAAATAGCCTGCCAGTTGGGAATCAGTGCCCAGCAAGACAGTTGTACGGAAAAGTAACATGGTGAGCACAATTAGCCACCACTGGGACCAGATTCAGTTCCTCTTGGTCCGGACTCACACCCAGCCAGGTCCTGCTCACCACCGCAGAGCTCTGGCTTCCCCACCACCCACAGCCACCACCCCTGTTCGCTTCCTCGGTCCTTTCTGTTGCTTCTGGCTTCCCTCCTGTCTCCCCACTTCTGATTTTGGTCACCCAGAGGCCCACTTCAAGCTCATCACGGACACGTGGAAAATTCTCTGTGTTCTCCACTCCCCCTAAGTGAGACTCAACCTCTGCCCGAGGCATTCACGGCACCCTGGTTGAGACATGGCTTGTCCTGCGGCCTCACCCACCTCACCCTTTGTAGAGTCAGCTTTTCCCCACACTGTCCTCACCCACGACTCTCCCCTGCCCCTCCACCTCCGCACTGCAGTCCCTGTGCCTCAAACACTTGCCCCGTCACTCAAGGTAAACACACTCTTTCCTTCACAGGTCACACCAGGTGCCTTCTAGTTCATACCCTCTCTGATGTCCCCTTAGAAGGGGAGCTGTTGATCCTGCAATCCCACGGCCCCAGCTTGGACTCCAGAGAGAATTCATTTCCTTTTGTTATATCCTTTCCATCTGAGTCCTCTGTCCATGTAACTGAGGCCTAATCCAGGGCTGCTGGACTTTTCCGCTCAGGTCTTCACAAAACCGGCATGACCCGGAGGAAGATCAGTGTCTTTTCCTATTCTTGTCCTCTGGAAATGTAGAGCCTAACCAAGTATTCGGGCCTTTTAACTTTTCAGGTAAAAACACAACATCAAGAATACTCAGCTAAGGCAACCATACAATGGTGTCTCTCCCCCTCTCTGCATCTCTCCCTTCCTCTCTCTCTGAAAATAATAAATAAAATCTTAAAAAAAGAAAAAGAATACTCAGCTGCCCCAAAGCAGCAAAAAAATAATTTTTAAATAGCACCTGCTATTGCATTTTTTAAAATCCTAAATTTATCTCAACTACAGTGAATAAAGTAAATGGTGATGACCAGGAAGAAAAAAACACCACTTACAGAGGAGACTTTTTATTTCTATCCCATTAATAATTCTATTAGCAAAATTTCTAACTTCAAGTGTAGCAAGTTGCTCAATAAACATTATTTTATGGGAATGATCATCTGTCCATTTAAACAAACAATGTGTATCTTTTAGCAGGTGTATCATGACATAAGAGTGGCTGCAATGTTAGAAAAGCCTCCTTTAATAAAGATTTTTACTTCAGGGAACCAACTTTCCAGTTGTGGGGAAACAGTGATCAACAACTTCTTTACATCAAATACATTACTTGAATAAAGCGTTCATTTGGTTATGCTTATTTTATTTAAACAAATATTTTTAGCTTTCACAGGAGCTGATGAAAAGTTGTGTTTCAATAAGGAAGCTACTGTTGTTTTCCTCTGGGCTCCATATGTGCTCTGTGCCCAGAAAACAGGATTTATCTACCTTTGTATTTGTTAAATCGGTAAGAAAAGATGCACTCACTCTTCAGCTCTAGCTATGGAATCTAATTTTGAATACGTGTGTGTAATCTGTTAAAAGAAAATAGGAATGAAGGAAGAGAGGGAGAACTCAATAATGAGGAGGAACAATGAAAAATTTCACTAGATAAATATAATTCACACGAGCTATAGGGAACTATCTATTCCTGCATCTTTCTCACTTCTCAGGCCTGAGGAAATGCCATGAAGACCCTGTTATCACTTTTTCATGTAGCACTTTTTAAAGTTAGCCTATCTTTAACTCCCCTCTGGGGGAAACACATCTCATACACAGTCTTGAAAACCAATCTGGAAGGAAACCTGTGAAAATCCGCGACTCAATAATTACTGGTCTTACTAATAGATAACATTCAGGGAAACTGAAGCCATCCATGTCCACCGTTCTCAGTTAGAATATGAGTTTTCTTTGGGGGCTAATATATTACTTTGCAGTGGAATTGGCTTCTCTGGATGATAATAATTCCTTACTCGTCTTTCCTCTGGGAAAGATGAACAAACTTGGTGAAATACTGAGGGAGAAAACCAACGCAGGTGAGGGTCCTTGTTTGAAGTGCGTTGAGTAGCCTCAGCCTGCGCTCCTTATCCTGCACACAATGTGGCTGCGGCTCTCCCGCTGCATCTGTGCCAGGGCGGTGCCAGCTCCCCAGTGGAAAGAGGCGACTGTTTCCTTCCCCATCTTTTAATCCACATCAGGACACAGGGAAGGAGGTTTTACATGTCCCTCCAAACTGAAATCTCAGACAAGAGTCGAGAGGAAGGTCTTCCGTGTTGCTAAGTGGTTGCTGTCCTTGGCCGGGAGGATTCAGATCTGCACTTTGCTAAGTGCCTTGGAAACTGAACTCAAGGGCAGAAGTATTTACTGAAGGTGAGGTCAGCAGAGAAGCACAGCAACGAGGGAAAATACGCACGGGCTGCTCAGTGCATCAGACGGAACACAGGAATGTTCACCAGAGAAGCCATGCTCCGTGTGGCAGTATTTGTCAATGTAATTAATATGTGCTTATTCTCTTTCTATGTCTGACTTGACTTGTTATTTGAACCACATTGATTTTTTTTAACATTTTATGTTCTTACATTTAATTCTTCTAAGATCTGTCTGAAAACTCTGACTGCAGGAACAAAAATCTTTAAAAAATATTTTCTATAATATCTTGCACTATAAAAATATTGATTGATTTGGATAATGAAATTTAACAAAAACTGAATTTTTAAAAACAATCCACTTTTGAGTTTTATTTTGTACTTATACAGGTCAGTGCATAAAATTAGAAAAGCACAGAAAAGTTAAAGGAAAATTTAAGTCCTCACAAATTCTAAACACCTTTCTCTACCCTTCTGTCCCCAGGAAGAGGTGAAAAGTCTTCGTTTTTTTTTTTTTTTGCTATGTTGATTTATATGGGAAAAATGGGATAAAGCCATGCATAAAATTCAATAGCTCCAATTTTTACTTAATGTATAACTTGAACTTTCCCTCATATTCCCTCATATACAACATGACTTTTGTGCCAATATAATATTTTACTGCATGGGAAACCATAATTCTTTACCAAAATCCTAACTTGTAATTTTTCATTATAAACTATTCTGCTGTGACTATCCATGTGCACATCATATAAAATACACAGTTAATAATTAATTAGATAATTGACTGAGCTCTGATAAGGGAGGGTGCTTGATTAAAAAGAGACAAAGAATGGAATGAAATGGATTTGCGCCATCTTGTATTGCATATTTTACATTTGCTCATAGGAAAATTACCAATCTCTTGAGTTTTGAGGTGTGCCTGAGATATGAGATACTAAGATTTTACAGAAAAAAACTATATGCCTTGGTAAAGTGACTCATATCATTTTTTAGACTATGAACTGATATGATAATGAAGCGTTAAATCATTTACTAGGGCAAACAAAAGCCTTAGCATGTATTTTTCTGCACCATATGGGGAAGAATTTTTGCTCATTCAGAAAAGCTTGACAATAAGTGTGTTCTGGATAAACTACATAAATGCTAAATATGTGGATGTGTGCTCATCGATCAATTTCAGTCTTTTTTTTTTAAATTTTATTGTTGTTGTATTACATCTCAATTTCAGTCTTGACTTGTATCATGTGCAAAATTTCATATGGCCTTTAAAAAAACTTTAAAATAAGTTTTTGAATGAGTGTACTCCGGGCAGAGGGAACACATATACAAAATCTCCAAGGGAAGGTGGCAGTTGATGCGGCTGGAAAGGTAGGGAAAGGCCCGATCACCCGAGGTCTTAGGTGTTAAGTAAAGGACATTATTGGAGGTAATGAGGAGACTGAAGGGTTTTGAGTCCTGTGCTGACACGTTTAATTTAGGTTTCCAGGGTATCACCCGGCAAGCGCTCATTCCACATTAAACAGAAAGGAATAGCAGAAAAGTAGATGATGAGGATGATGATGATGATGATCTGAGACTCTGGGACATCAGGTATGTGGACTCTGATCATGGCGTCTCACACGATTCACCAGTCTTACATTTTCTGTGTTGAACATCATGTCATTCACAGCCACGGTAGTTTGCATTTTCATAAAAGTAGCTTCAAAAACAGATCTAAGCTCATGAATAAGATCTGATATGTTCTCACAGAAAGTCATCCTAACAAACTGCCATTTCCCCCCTAACAGCACTAACACACACACCCTCATTGCTTCTGCTCATCGTGAGCTTTTACTGGTCCCCAGGAAATCAACCCATCTGTGGATATTGGGCTCTCGCCAAGTTATCTCCAAAGGTGTCTTTGTTAGCATTTGAAAGCCTTTGGCTACAGGACACATGATATTTCTAGCCAAGGATGAGCCGATTATTTTTAAATAAGGTATTGTTGGCAGCATAGGCCCTTCAGTGAATGTTTGGTAAAAATCCACCTGTGCTTCGCCACGCTGACTTGACACAAAAATTGAAGCCATTTCTGGTTTGGGAGCCTGCCACCTCCCCTCCTTGCCAGTGGAGGAGAAGCCACTCTGCTTTTGGGATTTCAGAACTGCAAGCTGGTAGCAAAACGGTTGACGAGGAGGGAAAAATCCTCGCAAAACAAAACATTCTAAAGAAATGGCTCCTTTTTGTTGCTCAGCAGCCACGACTGCTGTACACCTTTAAGTAGAGATGCTTTTGTGCCCAGAAACTGCGTGTTGCATATGGACCAGACTGGTAAAGGCGAGGCCACCAGGCTGCCCGCAGGGTCCAGGGACAATCCAGATTCCAGCCAAGATTCAAAGCATCAACTTATATCTTACAACATCCTCCTGTTCTGTAGTCTGGCCTAAATCTACTGCATGCAAACATCTATAAGCTGTCTTCTTTTTGGTTTATGATCATGTAAATACTTACTAACCACTCTCCATTCCCACCCCCAACTCATAATCGTGAACACATTTCATGAAGGTGATTCACATGCGTGTCCAGGTGGGCTTTTCCAGTCCTTGCAGACAAAGGTGGTGCTGGGCATCACTGCTTCCCAGGGCCCCTCAGACATCACCTGCAGCCCCCGCTGAGAACTTGTTCCAGCGCTAACAGACAGCGACTTGTAAGAGCAGCGATTCATCAAGCCTGAGTCACTGATAAACACGTGAGCCACACTGTTAATTTTCCCCCGTGGCTTCTAAACCTCTTCTAAGACAGGATTTCATGGGGACAATGCAATGGGTCCCTATGCCAGCATTATAAGGTGATCAGATTAGATGCCCTTTAAGATACACTTCAAATTCAGAGTTCACGGTTTTCTAGACAGTATAATCTCCCTTTCCCTTGTCCTTAAAAGCATTCTGATTATAAAATGTAAAGATACTAATAATGGAGTTGTATATTTTATGTGGCTGTATAAATATCTTATAGTGTAATGAAAATTTGAATTAAAATAAGACCACTGAAGCCCTGGCTGGTGTGGCATAGTGGATAGGTGCCAGCCTGCAAACCCAAAGGTCGCTGGTTCGATTTCCAGCCAGAGCACATATCCAGGTTGTAAGCCAGGTCTCCAGCCAGGTCCGTAGCTGGAGGCAGGTGAAAGGCAAAGATAATTGATATTTCTCCCTCCCCTTCTTTCTCCCTCCCTCCCTTCCCCTCTCTGTAAAAAAATAAATAAAATCTTAAAAAAAAAATAAAATAAAAGACCATTGAGCATCCCACATACATGGATATTTCTTTCTTTCTTTTTTTTTTTAGATTTTATTTCATTATTTTTTAGAAAGAGGGGAAGGGAGAGAGGCAGAGAGACATCAGTGTATGGTTGCCTTTCACCTGCCTCCAGCCACGGACCTGGCTGGAGACCTGGTTTGCAACCAGGTTATGTGCCCTGGCTGGGAATCGAACCTGCGACCTTTGGGTTCGCAGGCCAGTGCCTTAACCACTGTGCTACCAGCCAGGGCTTGGATATTTCTTATAATTTTAAGGTACTTTATTCCAGATGAATGTAAGGAGGAGCAGAGAACCTTAAGTGTCTTCCCTCTTATTTCTCTTAGACTGGGGGTGTCACAGGGCAGGGCTCTCCTTGTCCACTGGTGGTGAGGACATTCTTGCACTTTTAAGCAAAACAGAACAAGGGAAGCTGGTGATGTGGAGAGACTAATGGCTATACCCTAACTCTGTTACTGACCCACAGACCTGAGGATGGAATGGCGTTTGCAACGTTCGAGGGATGTGCCTGTAACGCAAAATAAATATGACAGCAGTCAAGGGTAGAAAAACGAGTAGGAACAAGAAAGAGAATCACACTTGAGTTTTTATCATCAATTTTAGGACGTCCTAAGGAGTCACCCTGCATCAGAATAATATGAATAAGAAATTACTTGAACACAAGTCACCAAAAGGAAAAGTACTGGACGATGAAATGCCTCCATGTTCTCAAAGTCCCTTTCTGACAGGTGACGTACGGTGATGCATTTCTGCCAGTTTCCCAGTGGTCAGTGATCAGGACTTTTTCCTCCCTCGAGGAAGGACAAATATAACTTTGAGGAACGTGTCTTTAAATAGGTTTTGGAAGGGGTGGGCAGGAATGGGGATTAGGAGAGAGCAGAGTTGGTCTTACCCTTGCCAAAAACAGAGGCCGGGCAGATCTGATTTCGGTAGGTGCACGCAGAACAACGAAAGCCGGCCACAAACATGCTGGCTGGAGGGTCGCAGGCGGCCCCTGACTGTCATTGCAAAACCAAGCGCTCCTCTAGTCCGCGTCCGACCAAGGGCACAGATTTCCTTTGGGACTGGTTTCATACAAAAAAAAAAAAAAAATCACCGTGAGCAAGGATGTAAAGGAGTCCTTGGATGTAGAAAAATGAGTGACATGTTCAGCCCCCTGGGAAAGTGGCGAACGCCCTTTAAAGCATCTAATTTACTCCAGGGGCTCTGTTCTGGGAAGAGCTGACCATGTTTTCATCTGTAACTTGTAATAATTGTTAACAGCTATGAAGGGTCTGAGATGGCACACCATTTGCAAGCAAACAAATTAGCCACAGTTTCATGGATGCTGGCAAGAGGCATGGAAGTCCTGGATTAGAGATGAACAGTAGCAGTAGCCAGAGTGTCACCGCCTGTCCCCATTCCTGAGCCCCCACAGAGTGACCAGAGAGGGCGATGAGACCTGGTCAGAGGGCTGCATTGGCAGAGAGGAAACCCGAGTCTAGCCAGCGAATCTCTTACCCCGCCTGGCCAGTGCCCCAGCGGGAGCGCTCTGGTGACCCAGGACAGCAACCAGCCTGCCGCCCGCTCCAGAGAGGCTAGCTCTGCCTTGCACGTCAATTTGCCGTCCAACCACCCGTGGAAAGATGAACGGAGAGCGGAGGCAGCCGTCCCAAGATGCAAGACGTACGGAAACTCGAGACACTCCTGGAAAAGTGGTCTTTCAAGTGATGCTGCAGTGCTGTCCCGTCTTCTCCAGATTGAGGCTACACAGAAAGCCAGCTATCCCTGGCCCCGGCCCTTTCTCCATTCTCCTCAAGCTGGAAGCCTTTCTGGACCACTCCCTGGGCAGATGCTGACGGGGGTGGGGGGCAAGCTTCAGCCATTTGGCATGGCCACTTCAGTTGCAGGGGAGGTGAAAGTCAGAAGCCCTGGAGGGAAGACACCCCAAGGCCGGCTTGCTCCATGGTAGCTCCTCACACCGCCCCGGCCCTCCAAAACACGTTGCTTTCACCTCACTTGAAGACACAGCCAGTAGCTGCACCAACTGGATATTCATGGCAACTTTCAACAAATGTAAATCTCCTGGACGTGTTCTAACAGCTAGCTGCGCCTGTGGGCCCCGAGAGAATGGCGATTGTGACTGGCAGGAGGAAGAGGGTGACTGGGAAGCAGAGGTCACTTCGGGGATAGAGAAACCGGACAGATCACACCATCGGAGCGTTAAAGCACCGTGAAGTCACTGAGCCCCCAGGCCCCGAGCAGGACAGGCACTGTAAACAGGACAGCACGTGAGATAATGAGCAGGGAGACGTGAAAGAAAAAAGGCCCCCCATTCTCAGGTTGAACGTGAAGTTAGCGCATCGTTCCAACGCAGGGGAAGAAGGTTGCCTTCCTGCTCCTCCCTCCCTCCATGAATAGTTACCCAGTACCTGCTGTCCCAGCTGCTACCATTTATTGACCCCTTCCTTTGTCTCCAGTTCTAGGGTTAGACGGCTGTCACAAGGTTAGAGAAGCACTGTCCCCACCCCAGAAGAGCTTACGGCCCAGCAGGGAGGACAGACAAGTCAACTTCCATAGTGTAGGCAGTGCTGTTGCAGAAAGGCGTCAGGCAGACAGGGCAGGTCCCTGCTGTAGGACCCGAACGTCAGACTTCTGCGGTTAGTTCTTTAGATCAGCAGAGTGAACTCAGGGTGCTAGTTCTTACACAGTACAGCAGCCCCCTTCTCGGTGGGGACACGTTCCAAGGCCCCAACAGGATGCCTCAGACCACGGAGAGCACCGGACCCTTTCTATGCTATGTGTTTTCCACCCCCTACACACCTAGGATAAAGTCTAATTTATCAGTTACGCCGGGTGAGAGAGGAACAGTGACTAAGAAGAAAATAGGGCCATTCTAACAATATACTGTAATAAAACTTAGGTGAATGTGGTCCCCCTTCCCTCCCAAAGTATCTTATTTTGCTGCCCCTTCATGATATGGCCCCCAGCACCACTCCCTGTACCTCAGTAAACTCGAGGTGACCTGAACCCGGGCACTGCCATCCCTGCGGGCCACGGGAGAACCATGGTGGCTGCTGTGTGACTGAGGGGCAGGGCAGCTGCAGGTGGAGACACGGGACCAACAGGTGATCCCACCCCGTGTGAAACGGAGCAGGACTGGAGTGGTTTCATGGCCGTCTTCAGAAAAACCCCCACTTTAACACAAGCCTACGTTCTTTTTTTTTTTTTTTTAAAGATTTTATTTCATTATTTTTAGAAAGAGGGGAAGGGAGAGAGGCAGAGAGGGAGAGAGACATCCATGTATGGTTGCGTTTCACCTGCCTCCAGGCACAGACCTGACCGGAGACCTGGTTTGCAACCTGGTTACGTGCCCTGGCTGGGGAATCGAACCTGCGACCTTTGGGTTTGCAGGCCGGCGCCTTAACCACTGTGCTACCAGCCAGGGCAGAGCCTACGTTCTTTGATTCCACCCTATCCTGTCGATACACAAATGGAAGTAAGTCCGGTACGTGTGAGCCATCCCGGATACAGAGGCATCCCTTGCAAGTTGCTTCCGTAATAAAGTACATGTTGAGTTCCAGCCTCCCCACTGATGAAGCTGTTTCCAAAGTGCTTTCTTAAGGAAGGAGACTGCCTGGCCCACGTGGCCCGTAGAAGAGGCGCAAGCATGACAGTGGACCATTCCCAGGACATGGCGAATCCTGTGTAAGACTATTAACGACCCGGCACATCCCGGGCATCCCCTGTCTTCAGGCTTCACTGTTCTCACGTGCAACACTTCCCGTCGCACTAGTTTACGTGGCTTAGAAAAGTAATGACTTGTTCACTTTAAAGAGCAAAGAAGCTCAAGGATTAGAAAACACACCCTCGATGGAGAGAAGGTATTTGTGTGTTGGGGGTGGAGTGGGGGTGGAATATGTGATAAAGCACGTTTAGCCATCATACAAGGCCTGTCCTGAAAGTATCAACCCGATGTCCTTACGATTAAAGCAGCTTGTGTGGCCGATATTTTGGGGACAGGCCTCATATACAAAGGATTCTTAAAACTCAGTGAGAAAACAACCAAATTTTAAAAAACTGGGCCAAAGACCTTAACACACACCTTGCTAAAGACTGACAGGAGGAAAATCAGCCTATGCCCTCAGGGAAATGCAAATTAAAACGCTGAGATACCCCTGTGTACCTGTTGGACTAGACAAGATCCAGAAGGCAAACACCACCAAATGCTGGTGAGGATGTGAACCACAATCATGCTCCTTGGTATTTACCCAAAGCTGAACGTTTATGACCACACAAAAACCTGCACGAGGAGGCTTATAGCAGTTGATTCGTAATTGCCCGAACCTGGAAGCAAGCCTGCTGTTTGTTCAGCACGTGAATGGATGAAGAAACCGTAGATCTCCAGACAATGGAACGTCATTCAGCACTGAAAAGAAATGAACTACCTCAAGGCATGAAAGGATGTGCAGGAAACTGAGATGCCTATTGCTAAGTGACGGAAGCCACGCTGAAAGGCTGCACATTGTATGATTCCAACCACAGCATATTATGGAAAAGGCAAAACTATAGAGATGATTTTTTACAAATTCAGTGTCTGAGAGGAGCTAGGAGGGGGGGAAGAAGGAATGAATAAGCAAAGCACAGAGGATTTTCAGGGCGTGGAATTACTCCATGTGTGGAGTATGTTTGTTGTTATAAATATGTCTAACCCCCTAGAATATACAATGCCAAAAGTGAGCTTTAATGTAAACCCTGGACTCCGGTGATAATGCTGTATCAATGTAGACTTGTCTCATTATCAAAGATACCAACCTGGCAGGGGATCTTGCTAATGAGAGAGGCTATGCATATGTGGGACACACAGTATTTGGGAAATCCTTGTACCTTCCACTCAATATTGCTATGAACCCAAAACTCCCCTAAAAAAAAAGAAAATCTTTATCATATTTTTCATTACCATGTATCCCTCTATACATCCCCCTGCAACCACCACACTGCTGTCCATGTCCATGAGTCCTTTCCCCTCCACCCTCCACCCCTATCCCCACCCCATAGCTCCCTGAATTCACACAACAGACACGTGCTGAGCTTGTCCTGCACAGCGATGCTGGGCCATGTGTCAAAGACGTAAAAGAGGAGCCCCCACCTTGCTCAAAGGAAATAAGATCCCAAATCATCCTCAAGGAACTCACAGTCTACAGTGGAGACAGGCACAGATAGAGCTAATTTCAATACATTGTGACCAGTGGTAAGACTGTGGTACCATAGGGGACACTGGAAAGGACCAGGGGCCGTTTGAGCTTCCCTGGGATGTGGGAGGGGGTATCGGATGAGGGACACGTGGCACCTAGGATTTTAGGGCAAAGCAGAAGTGTGCCAGGGGAGGGGGAGAGAGCGGCAGGTTGGAGTCAGGGAAGCTGCAGGTGAAGGCGGGGGCATGGGGAAGGGTCCAGAATGCCAGGCAACTGAGTGAAAGGTTCAGGGTGGCAACGTTAGGATGTAAAGTGGGGGAGGATGGGCAGGAGATGAGTTTGGACCAGGCAGGGCTTGGCAGGCCAAATTTGGATTTTAACCTGAGAGCCCTGGGAAGCCCCCAGAGACTGTCATAGGCCTGCTGGAGCAGGATCTCTACAGCAGCAGAAAGGAGAGGCAGGCTGGGGACGGTGGGGACTGGGGTGGGGTGGGGGGCATGGGAGCCCACACAGAGGCACGGCCTGGCTTTAGAGACATCCTGGAGGGGCACGAGAGGGGCTGGCAACCCTCTGCGCCTCTTCACACTTTCTTCTATTCTAGGCCCTTTGGGGAAAGGTGTTTCCAAGTAGAAAGCCCTACGTAGTATTAATACCTACTTCCTTTCCCTGTGTCAGCAGTCTAAGTAAATACGGCTTCCTTAAGCATGCAGATGTATCGTCATCTCAAAAACAAAACAACAAAACAAAAAACCCACAGTCTTCTATTTACTTTTCAAGCATTGAATTCCAGATAGCTCCCTTTCCTTACGTGCGTTTTATTCTGATTTGGGGAGACTTGGTTCCCAAAGAGATATGGTGAAATTGGGTGCAATGAAAAGAGCATAACTTATTTGATCTCATCGCAGCTCGGCTGGCATTTTTGCAATTCCTCCCAGTCAGCGCTGCGTGTTGGAGGACCCGCGTGCCTAGGTCTAACCTCAGTCTTGCTGGCCACCTCCGTTGCTTTGTTTACGCAGCGCTCTAGGCCTCAGTTTCATTACTTCTAAAAAGACAGATACACTCCTTGATCCTTCAGGCTCCTGACTGAAATTCCATGAGTCTCTTCTCCTAGAAAAAGTACTGCTCTTGAATTCTAAACTGCTTTTTTGTTGTTTGTTTTTAAAAAGACTTTAAATTTTGCCGGCACATATTGCTTGGAAAGTATATAAATCCTGTTGGATGTGTTTGAGATTCAGTTTTTTGTTTTTTTTTTTTAAGATTGTATTCATTATTTTCAAAGGGAGGGGAAGGGAGGGAGGAAGAGAGGGAGAGAAACATCCATGTGTGGGTGGTTGCCTTTCACCTGCCTCCAGCTGGGGGACCTGGCTGGAGACCTGGCCTGCGACCTGGGTATGTGCCCGGCTGGGAATCGAACTGATGACCCTTGGGTTTGCAGGCCGGCACCTATCCACTGAGCCACCAGCCTGGGTAGGAGAATCAGTTTTTAAAAATCCCAGCGCACGACGCACCTGTAAAGCGTTACCGTTCCAGGGGTACAGAGGCCTCCAGCGACACACACTTGAACCTCCGTGGGTTCAACCAAGCCTCACAGTGAGGAGCGAGGAAAAGGGCGCTTTGCCGCTGACAGGTCAGCAGGGCGGCAGGAGGCGGTGCAGGCAGCCAGCCCAGGTCCCTCTTCCGTCCTTGGGCAACTCGGCGCCTCGGCGGCAGGGTGGGCAGCGGCGCCCCGGCCTCCCCGCCGGCCGGCGGGCCCCCGGCTCGCGCCAGAAGCTCTGGCCGCCTCCCCCGCTCGCGCGTCCCGAGAGCCGCTCCGTCCCGGCGGGAGATGCGGGTGGAGCAGGCGCGCGCGGCGGAGCAGGCGGCACCCGCGCCCCGCCCCGCCCCGGCCCGAGTCCTCGCAGCCGCAGCCGCAGCCGCAGCCGCCGGGGGCTGCGGGGTGGGCGGCGGCGCGGCAGCTTCGGCTACGGTCTCCAGCGGCTGGGAGTCTCGCCGCGCCCCGGGGTCCTCCTGGCCCCCCGCCCGGGGCTGCGCGGGGCCGCGGGAGGCGGGCCGGGGGCGCGGCGGGGAGACGGCGCGGCGGAGGCGGAGGCGGGCAGCAGGCTTCCCGGCGCGCAGACCGCGGCCGGAGTGATGTCCAGCAAGGTCAGGAAGTGCCAGGAGCAGGCGAGGGTGACCTTCCCCGCGCCCGAGGAAGAGGAGGAGGAGGAGGAGGAAGGCGAGGACTTGAACGCCGAGCCGCAGCGCCGCCGGCGGGCCTGGAGGGGCGTCAACGGGGGGCTGGAGACGCGCGGGGCGCCCTCGCCGCTGGAACCGTACCGCCACCGCCCGCCGCCGCGGTCACCGGGGCCCGACATGTGAGTACCGGCCGCCCCGCGATGTGCCCCGGACCCCAGACCCATCTGTCTGACTCCGGGGCCGCGCCCTGGGTCTTTTGGGGCGCGGAACTGCATCCCGAACCGACACCAGGGACGCCAGCCCGTGGACACTGTCTCTCTTGCGGCCGCGGAGGCGCACGCGCGACGGCCTGTGGCTGGGAACCCCTGGGAGGACGGCCCGGGGTGCCCGCGCGCCCGGGGGTCGGGGAGGCAGAGTGCGCACAGCCCCGGCGCGCTTCCCCGACTCGTCCCCGCGTCCCGGCGCTGGGCTCCCCCGGAACGAGGGTCCCCTCGGACGCCCCGGGCCGTCGCGGCGCAGGGAGGGGCCGCGCGCGACTGAGCTTGGGTGGAAGGGGCGCCGGGGCGCCTGGTTTCCCGACGGCGGTTCACAGGGATGTCCGGACCCCGAGTCCCCGCGGGTCCCCGGGGAGACAGCGGCGCGGGAACGCGTCCCGGGGACTCGGGCTCGGGGTCGGCAGCTGTGTCTTTTTTACGGGAAGGTCGAGGTCGGCGCCCTGCGGTGTCAGAGAAGCAACTGCTTCATTCCCGCACCTGCGAGACCAGAGAAGACGAAGAAGGGGTGGCTCATTTTCCACACTGGCCGCGTACCTTGCGCGTCGTGGGCTTGTTTTAGGAAGAAGGCGCACGTCTAGGCAGGACTCGGGGGGTCAGAGGTGGCGGCCGCCGCCCCGGGCCCAGCACCGCCAGGCAAGGCCCCGCTCTGCCCACCTGCGTCCGGGGAGGTGGTTCCGCAGCGCCCCCTGCTGCCCCCGGCCCGGGGCGCGGGGCCACTGGGCCCCACCGACCCCAGAACACGGAGACAGATCCGAGGCTGGGAGTAGACGGCCCGGGGCTCTGCTCTGAAGCGAGCGATGCGCCCCGTTGTGACATTCTGTGGTTGGCGGAGACCCGCCTGCAGAGGAAGTGGCCCGGAGATGGGGGGAAGCCATGGGGTCCTCGGGGATTCCAGCTGGCTTCCCGGGCTCCCTAGGGCTTTAAGACATGCTCCACTTTTCTTTTGTCACTGGTGTTTAGAACTCGGCTCAATGTCTTGATTCTTTAGCATTTTTTCCCCTTTTACCAACATTCACACTAAATTGGACACCGGAGCGCTCTTAGCCGGGAAAGTAGGGCGGAGCAGAGATGCCGCTCAGCC
Organism: Noctilio leporinus; assembly: GCA_004026585.1. Taxonomy (NCBI): domain Eukaryota; kingdom Metazoa; phylum Chordata; class Mammalia; order Chiroptera; family Noctilionidae; genus Noctilio; species Noctilio leporinus. Next base: position 57,892 of record PVIW01001363.1, on the reverse strand, counting down.
CCAGTGCGCCGAGCTGGGCAAGTGCTGCTGAGGACGGGCGGCGCAGGGGCTAATGGAGCCCCTTCCCGTGTGTGAGCTGAGTTGACTTAATTCAGCGAGTGAGTGCTGTGGCGTAGATTTCCTAAAGTGGCTGAGAGGACCCAGTCATCCTGAGGAGCCGGACATTAAGGAACTTATTTTGCCTGCAGGCAAGGCAGCAAGCTCTCTGTGTTTATTGGAGGCCTGTGACTTGGTAACGTCAGAGACCAGCCTGATCGCCCTGCAGAGATCAGCTCCCTATGCCATCTGAGTAGAAGGAGCCCGGTTTCTTAGCTCCAGGGGTGCACCAGCAGCCCTGGGCAGGATAGGACACCCCAGGGCCCTCTTCTGAAGGCGCAGTGGAAGGAAGGGGGGCTGGGGTTCCTGCAGGTGATGTGTTGTTCGTTCCACTGCTCCTGGCTTCAGGATTTCGCTGGGGAATTTTTAAACAGGCTGACTTAGGGGGAGGAATGTCATCTGTCATATCACTAACAAGACCAAAAATAATTGGATAGAACTGTCCCTTCAATCAGTGATTTAAACCGAGACTCTTTATCTTGATTATTTGCCAGCCTAGGGCCAAGTGCGGTGTGTTTGGCAAGATGACCTCCTTCCTGAGGCTCCCTCAGTTGGAGTATGTTGACAAACTCCAAAAGGGTGTGTGAAGGCATGCTCGTGCATTTCGATTCAGAGATGCTTCTGAAGCGTGTGCAAGGGCTAGGTGCAGAGGCCGAAAAGTTGAGGACGACCCCTTGTCTGCACTCAAGGAAGTTCAAATCTCATGAGGGAGAGGGGCAAAGAATACCGATCGTGGGCAAATATGCTGTAAGTTAGAGCAGAATGAGCACCATAAACACACACACACCAGCGTCAAGTGCAAAGGAGAGATGGACAACATAAGGTCGTGGAGGACTTGAGGAAACCTTTGTGGGCCTTCAAAGATGGAGAGGCCAGGAGGCAGAGACAAAGTGGGTAATTAACGCAAGGCCTCTCCCCTCGCCCCCGCCCCACGTGCCAGCCATGTGCAGAGGCTATGAGTTGAGTTTGGTTGGAACACAGAGTGTGTGTCAGCACGCGGTGAGGTGTAGCTGAATGTGGTGGTTTGCAGCATTCGTGTGTAGGATCTCATATTCCAGGAGGAGGTAACAGGGAGTCTTTGATTGTTTCAGAGCAGGTGCTGTTTGATCAAAGCCACCCTGAGAGCTGGGTGGCCTGAAGTGGCAATTGGCAGCGTGTGAATCAGGAAATGAGGGGATATTGTGGTTCTCCAGGCTGAGATTAGGATCTGTAACAGTGCCTGCTGGTGGGATGGAGAGGGGCAGGGGAGATTGGAAAAGAGATTACACGTACAGAATCTTCAGGGAATCTGCCACTAATTGCCCATGAGGGGGTTATAGAAAAAGCAGGTCTGAGGTGACTTGGAGATTGAAAGCCGGAGAACTAAGAGATCATTCGTGTCATTGCTGAAATGAAAAGAACAAGGAGGAGGGTCTGTGGTTTTAGATCATTCTGATAGGGGTGTCAGACAGAAAGATGCAACTGCAGATTCTCAGAGAAATTGAAAGTCTCCTATCTGATGGGAATTGTTACAGAGCCTTGTGCCTAGAGAAATCGCAGAAGGAGGCATGTGATGGAAAAACAAAGGGAGTATCTAAGGGAAAATGTTTAGTTAAAGGTGGGGGAGAAGCAAGCTGAGAACAAAGACAAGGATGCAGATGCAAGTGGCACTCAGGCCAGGCTCCTAGAGAGGGGTTTCAAGAAAAGGGGAGAATTGACCCATAGTGGTCCAACCCTCCATGAATCGCAAGAGAAGCTTAGGAATCTGCTTTGAGTAAGACAGGTCGATCTGTATATAACATACGTGCCAAGAGACCTTTCGGATCTCCGTGTGGTGTGATCTTTCACAGAGAAAGACCCCTGGAAGAGAAGATTCTGTTTAGTTTTTCTTTGGAGGAAGCGCTTTCATAATAAATGCAGTCATTTGTAAACTGTTATGTATTCTAATTACCTTGAATCACACCAGTTTAGAGCAGGCTTTATCGTCATTGTCATGTGGCAAAGGAAGATGTTGGTAACACGGAGCAGTAAAGTCATTTTCTACAGGTTACTCAGCAAGTCAATGACAGAGCGTCTGTACTGAATACAGCGTTGTGAACTATGGTCACCATGCTGTTTGCTAGAGCTCTGGACTCATCTGTCCTCTATAACTGCAGCTTTGTCTCCTTGGGCCAGTGTCTCCCCACGTCCCACACCCAAGGCACGATCCACTCTCCGCTCCCACGTGCTGGATGTTTTCAGGTATCGCATGGCAGTCAGAGCACACACGACTTTTCTTCATGTGCTTTCTTCACTTTGCAGAACGTCCTTTAGGTGGGTCCCCGTTGTCACAAACAGCGGGCCGTCCTCTGTTGAGCTGAATAATATTAACCTATCACAGTCTCCTTGTCCATGTGACTAACGTTCACTGCGGAGTCACGACGTGGTGTCATATGATAGCAATTCTTAATCACTTCTCTAGTCGCATCTTCAGTCTCTGTGTGTGTGTTCCTGAAGACATCCCTTCAAAAACCCTCTGATTTCTCTTGAAGGTGATTTTCAGTGATTTTTGTCCTCTTCAAGAAGCTTTTGGAACAAACAAACAAACAAAAGAAGGGTCTCTTGCTGTTCTGAAATTTCTAGATGATATGCCCTGGTATTGGTGTTTTTTCACTACGTGTGCTGGACACTTGGTGAATCCTCGAACTATCCAGGATTATGCCCTGCAGTCTGGAAGTTTTTGTGTGTTATTTCTTTTATCATTTCTTACCCCCTACGTCCAGTCTTCTCTCTTTCTGGAATTCCTAGTATTTGGATGCTGGACCTCCTGGACCGATGCCTGGCTGCTCTATATCTTCTCTGATGCTGCCCAGTGCTTGTCTTTTCTGTTCTTCCTTCTGAAATGTTTCCTTGCCTCTGTCTCCCAGTTCTTTCACTGATTATTTTTTCCATGTTAGCGATTATATTTTTGCTCCCTAAAAGCTCTTTCTTGTCTTAGGAGCATTTCTTTATATAGCGTTCTTTCTTATTTCAAAAATTCAGTGTTTTTAAAAAGATTTTATTTATTTTTAGAGAAGGGAAGGGAAGGAGAAAGAGAGGGAGAGAAATACCACTGTTTGATTGCCTCCTGCATGCCCCCAGCTGCAGACCTGGCCCCAAACCCAGGCATGTGACCCTCTGGTTCGCAGGCCAGTGGTCAATCCACTGAGCCACACCAGCCAGGGGTGGGAGCAGTGTTTTTGAAAATATTTCTGAGGGGCAGAGGGATTGGGAGATCATCAACCTGGCTGCTGCTATTCTGGAACTAGGCAGGGACCCCCTGTGCCTGGCTCCTGCCTTCCCTTGGGCCTGGTGCCCCCAGATAGTTTATTCCCCATCTTTCTTTTAGGGGTGAGAGTTGCCATGTGATCAGATCAGTCGGGGGTTAGAGATCTAGGGGATGAGCTTCTATCTACTCCTTACACAGACTTGGAGCCAATTCCCCCATTTAAAAAAAAATGATTTTATTATTTTTAGAGAGAGGGGAAAGGAGAGAGGCAGAGAGGGAGAGAAACATCAATGTAAGGTTGCCTTTCACCTGCCTCCAGCTGGGTGGCTGAAGACTTGGATTGCAACCTGGTTCTGTGCCCTGGCTGGGAATCGAACCGGTGACCTTTGGGTTCGTAGGCCGGCTCCTTATCCACTGTGCTACCAGCCAGGGCCTCCAGTGCCCCCATTTTTGGCTCTTGCTTCATCTCTACTTTCTGAAATTTCCTTGGCCTTCAGGGCCCCGACACTGAGCAGGTGCATCAGCTTGTTATTACAGGCACTGTGGCTCGACCTTCCTGCTCTCCAGTAAGTCCTCCTTTCCGTCCGCACTCAGGGTTGTGAATGTCTCCTGGCTCCAGGAAGGTGAAATCTATGTTGCTGTTCCTTGTTCTCCTGCTTGTTCAGGGGGTAAATTTGGAGAGGAGATGGGGTAAGAAAGGCCTTTATTCCATCGCCTTGAGACCAGACAAGCCTGTGGCTGGTGATCGGCCTTCACTCAGGGCCTCCTGAAGTCTGTCTTCGTTACAGAATCAAGGCTGCCAAAGGAAGAATGTTCTGGATCATGAGCGCTCTTATTAGGCAAATGGAGTGAGAGTCACCGGTGTGGCGGGAAACGAGGGTCACCTAGCACCATCTATGCCCCACCTGAAGATGGTCACTCGCCCTTCATGAGCATGCCCGAGGGACAGTGAAGGGCCACTGAGCAGTCTCCCTTTCCAGCGTGCCCTCAGCTCTGCACAGCTGCAGTCCGGCTAGGGACCAGAGCAGTGGCCTGGGCAAGGTGAGCACACAGCAGTCTGGTCCCAGGAAGAAGCCTGGGCCTGTGAACTGTGGGGCAGCCATCACCCTGGTGCATACGGGGCTCAGCTGTGCCCATGAGAATCATTAGGATTTCATAGTGTCTTCTCTTTAATTTAGCATCTCAGTCAGGGGCATTTGTCTACAAGGATCTAGTCCAAAAGAATTTCCCCTTTTCCTGTGTGTTATTCTAGTAATAGGTGACACTATGGATTTGGTTCTACACCTTTTGACACGATGAGATTTAAGCATCCGCAAGGAGATGTTACCGAGAGTGTGACAGTGACAAAATTCTTTTGCATTTCTCAATACATTTTGTCAAGTAGGACTTAGGCGTGTGGGTTCTCCGTTGAAAAGTAGGTCTGGGGGTGACGGGATGCAAACAAGCATCTTCAGACCACAGACCTTGACCTTGGATCATAAATGATAATGATCAAAAGCCGGATCCCTTTGCTTCTAATAACGTTAGCGAGATGTGTGTGTATATATATATAAAGTTGATAGTGACTAATATATCTAAATAGCCAAAAATGAGCTGCTTGTGAGTAAGAAGAAGTTTTTATTTTACTTTTTGAGTTCTGTCAGCCGTGTACCAAATGCCAGACACATAGAGCAGAGAGCCAGTCTCTTCTTCAGGATGCTGAATGTCATCGAGGAGATGGGCAGGAAAGCAGACAGTTACACCCATGCTGTAGTGGGCTGGCGGAGTCACTCACCAAATGCAACCCTGGAAGCAGAAACACCTAAGTTCTGGAAGGCATCTGCTCCTGTACTTTCTTGGGCACCTACGTTTAAGAAATCTCTTCCATCCCTGACTGGTGTGGCTCAGTGGACTGAGCGCCGGTCTGCAACCCAAAGGGTCATTAGCTACCCCGTCCTTCTGAGCACACTCGTGCGTTAGGGGCACCCTATGGAGGTGGGTGTCCCCAGAGGCCGCTGCATTGCTGACAGGTGCCTGCTAGCCCAGGTGACAATGGCGTTTGTCTGTTTTGACTTTCCATCTGTGATTTCCATGTCCTTCGTCAGTGTCCACGAATGCCCATGATCATTACCACTTCCCCCTGGCACCTTCCCAGCACCGTAGCTCACGCTCCGTCCTCTACTCTCTGCTTTTCTTACCACCTGCCTTCTGCTCTTCTCTCGCCCTTCGCACAGTGAAGGTCACACACTCACTTTCCTCAGGGTGGTGAACGGATCAGTCCAAATAGTTTGGGTGGGATTCTCATTGCTTTGGCGCACGGGGGTGGTGGTATCAGATGGCCTCTGCCCTTGCTGGGTGGATGGAGCAGTTGGTTAATTCTCTACCTTTCCACAACGGATTTCGGTTAACTTCTTTGATAACATCCGTTCCTGCTGAGAGGTAAGGGGCTGGCAATTCCATCCAGAGAGCCATAGACATTGTTCTTGATAGAACCAAAATGCTCCAACACGTAAGCCAAACATACATTTGAACACTGTCATTTTGCTTTGCAAGCTGTAACTCATTTTTCTTACTCCTGTGGCAAAGCAGAGAGAGCCTGGGGCAGGACCCCTGCGTCCCATCTCCTAGTTCTCGGCCCCCCGGTGGCCTGCAGGGAGTTCTGTTCCACCAAATCCCTTCATCCGTAGAGTTAGTGTCCGTTCACAGTGCTTTCGAGCATCTGCCTCACTGTGTTAGGCACTGTCGAAGTGGCCTGAGTATAAAATGAGATAGGAAGCATGAAGCATTTATGTTCCGTTGACCTGGGGGGGCACGAGTATCCACGGAGACGGTCATCAAGGAGCTGAACTGAGGCAAAGTGCGCAGATTCGGGGCAGACTGGCCGTGTCACCAAGTGCAGGCTGGCGTGGTCGGGAGGGGCAGGAGACACAGCACCCTGCAGCTGTTCCAGGGATGACTGCGAAGCCTCACCCCCTGCTTACAGGCGGGAAACGCACGCTAGGTCGGGGAGGCAGGAAGGACAGAAGTGAGCACATGTGCCCAGATGGACGCAAAGGGTCAGCCACAGGCAGGTGGAGCAGGTCGGGAAACGGGACAACTTGCATGAGCGGCAACGTGGCACTCCCGTCCTTCACCTGTAACAGGTCCTTCTCCTGAGCCGCCCGCCTGGGAGAGAGAGAAATGAACCCAACTGTGGATTAGGGTAGTTTTTAACATTTTGCTTTGTGTTTTTCTTGCTCAACCAACACGTATTCTCATTCAATACGTGAGTTAAGCAATCGGTAAACCAAGCAAAAGGCCCGCCCTGCATATTACCAAGGGGCTTGGTCAGCAGTGACAGTGCCTCTGTGCCTTGAGGCCACGTCTGAGGGACCTTCTTGCTGATTTCTACTCCACCCCCTGTCTCCACGAGGGGCCGGAGTCTCTTTATGGTCCAGGTGTCCACCCCTGGTTCGTAGCACTCCAGAGAGTTGCTACAAGGCCCATTTCACTGATCGTTGGATGTTACGAAGTGCATTTTATTTTTAAAGAAATTCTCTCTCTCACTTGGATAAAACCACCCAGACTCTTGCAAAGCTGGACCTTCCTGTGCTCTTTTCTGTCGCATCTGGGCTTTGGGGGAGGGGAGCCTACGTGCTCCCTGGAGAGGAGATGTGTACTTGGTGTCCTCGGACTCTCCTGGTCCCCCGGCGTCATTTGTTGTCCTCACGGGTGCTGCCTGTCAGCGGAAGTGGCTTGATCTTGGCTGCCTTGCCTTTGTTAGAACCCAGCTGTGCTCCCTGGGCCCGTGGTTCCGGCTTAGCTCCCACGGGATGCAGAGCGGGGCGCCTGCCCCACTATCCTGGGTCCAGCTCACGGCTCCCGTGGTCGTCCTAGTCTTGGTGCAGGTTCCCTGGCTGTCACTGAAGGGTTCACGCTACGTGGAGCTGCAGATGGCCTGAGAGGGCCCTCACCATTCTGCTACTTGGCCAGGCTGAGCTGTCCCAGTGGGCCAGACAAAATCGGCAGAGCCAGACCCAGCCCTCCATGGTTCCTCGGCCTAGTGGACACACGTGTTGCCTGTTACTTCCCTTTTCCTGGGCCTCCTTCTCCCGGGCAGTGGGTGTCCTGTAGCTGTGAGGCTGACTTGGGGCAGCCTCCTCATCTGCGGGAGGAGGGCACCCAGGACCAGGCTCCCTCAGAAGTAACCAGAGAACAAAGGGATGGAGCAAATCCTTCCCCAAATTCTGTTCGCAAGATCCCATTTTTCCTGTGAGAAGCTGCAGATGACCTTGCTCTTGCTCATTGCAGCTGCCCTCAAAGATCTGTCTCCTCCACTGCCCTGAACACACCCACCCACCCACCCACCTGACTCTGTTGGCCACCCCGCACCCTGGGCACAGGTCCCGGGTCCGCCAGGGCAAAGCCCTCCTACTTACACAGGCACAAAAGAGAGGCACCAGACTCGCTTTTCAAAAACTACCCTGATAGCACAGGCGTGCGCTGAGTGACCTGCTTACAGGGCAGCAAACTGTGAGGAACGGAGGCTGGTGGGCAGGTGGGGCGGGGGCCCGTGCCCCTGAAAGTCAGCCAGGGGTCTAGGTTTTGCTTTTCGCCTCTCAGGGGCGTGTGACGGTGTGCGCAGAGTTTAAGAAGAACCAAGCCGGTGCCAGCCGAGTCCCAGCAAGTGTGCCCTGGAACACCCCCTAGTCAGCTGTGTTCTTATGCAGGGAACAGAGAAAACGACCCCTGCCTCGTAGCGCTGTTAGGAGCATCACGGGCGACCGTGTGTGAAAAACATAGGTACGCACCAGGTCCCCAGCCGAAGGCCCGTGCATCGCTGCAGAGAGCGCAGTCACGGTCCAGCCACAGCCTCGGAAGGCGCTGCGGGCAGGGAGGGTCCTGGACGAGAGGCGTCCCCCCAGGAGAGGCTTCAGAGTGGCAGCGTCCGGCACTGAGTCACAGATGACCTTGAAGTTGCTAAACCTGGATGAGCAGCGTGAGATGCTGGGGGCTGGCTTCAGGGACAAGGGGCTTTGTGGAGTGACCAGGGGACAGAGAGCTGTGCCTGTGGGGCCCGGTGAGGCCACAGGGGCCGGGAGAGGGTTGGGCACTCAGCTGTGTGGTTGCTGGTTGAGGGTGCACCCCCTGTGGGGCGCAGGGTAGCGACATCCGTAAAGCATGACCTTACCCTGCAGGCGCTGGCCCCGGCGGCTTGTGTGAGGGGCTGTTTATGGCATCAACACTCTATTTTTTTTTTAAGTTAGATAACCATAAAATAGGTCTAAAAAGCCTGGAATGTAGAATCATAGATTTAAAGTCCACGTGAGAAATCATTTGGGAGGGAAAGACTGCGTCAGCAGTCTGGGACGGGAATCGGAAGGTAATTGAGCATTTTTAGATCTCAACTAAGTTCCTGGATGCCTTGGGCCAATATATATATATGTGTGTGTGTGTGTGTGTGTGTGTGTGTGTGTGAATATATATATTATTAGCTTAAAGGAAGCAAACTTGTCTAGCGGGGTACGATGGGTTGCCCGGGCCCCCGGGGGTGCGGGTGTCTGGAAATGGGCCCTTTCTGAGGAACAGAAGCGCTTGTCCGCAGGGCTGGAGGCAGCCCCTGGGGTTCAGGCTGCCCAGGTGCGGGGTGCCTTTGCGGGCCGCTGCTCTACCGCCCCAGGCGCGGTGCGCCCCCGCAGGGCCCCCCGCCCGGAGGCAGCCGATGGCCCCCGGGGCTACAGCTGTTTCCCGTGGCTGCCCCCTTAGGTCCATGGACGGGAGCCCCTCCCTGAGGCGCAAGACGGTGATGCGGGAGAAGGGCCGGCGCCAGGCGGTGCGGGGCCCGGCCTTCATGTTCCACGACCGCAGCACCAGCCTGACGGCGGAGGAGGAGCGCTTCCTGGACGCGGCCGAGTACGGCAACATCCCGGTGGTGCGCAAGATGCTGGAGGAGTCCGCGACGCTCAACGTCAACTGCGTGGACTACATGGGCCAGAACGCGCTGCAGCTGGCCGTGGGCAACGAGCACCTGGAGGTGACGGAGCTGCTGCTCAAGAAGGAGAACCTGGCGCGCATCGGGGACGCGCTGCTGCTGGCCATCAGCAAGGGCTACGTGCGCATCGTGGAGGCCATCCTCAGCCACCCCGGCTTCGCGGCCAGCGGGCGCCTGACGCTGAGCCCCTGCGAGCAGGAGCTGCAGGACGACGACTTCTACGCCTACGACGAGGACGGCACGCGCTTCTCGCCCGACGTCACCCCCATCATCCTGGCGGCGCACTGCCAGAAGTACGAGGTGGTGCACATGCTGCTGCGGCGCGGCGCGCGCATCGAGCGGCCGCACGACTACTTCTGCAAGTGCGCCGACTGCGCCGACAAGCAGCGGCGCGACTCCTTCAGCCACTCGCGCTCCCGGATCAACGCCTACCGGGGCCTGGCCAGCCCGGCCTACCTGTCCCTGTCCAGCGAGGACCCCGTGCTCACCGCCCTGGAGCTCAGCAACGAGCTAGCCAAGCTGGCCAACATCGAGAAGGAGTTCAAGGTAAGCCGGGCGCCCCACGCGCGCCGGGGCCTGCGCCCCACTCTGCGCCCGGCTCTGCTCCCCGGTGGGTATGGCCCCGAGGATCTCAAACCGCCAGGGATTGATGGGCAGGGTCCCTCAGAAGGGGTGTGATGGTTTTCCCTCCCCAGCATGGTACTGTGACAAATTCGCCTTCCGGGCGGGGGATATGGGGGGTCCCAGAACTGTGATTCTGGGGCTGCTCTGTGTTCTGGGTAAGCGTTAACTGGAACGCAAGACTTCTCCCCCTTTGTCCGAAGGAGACATTTGGTGTGAACAGCTCCCTTCCGATTCTTCTGCCTCCTTTGTGGGGACCCGACATGCAAGAAGTATTCATTCTTGGCTTATTGGCCCAAACACTGAAAGGCAAAAGACTGTCATAAAGAATGCCACCAAGGTCATTTCATGAATACGACAGAAATGCCTCTCCCTGAAATCTACCATCATATTATAGTCAGCGTGGCGAATGTAGACCCGTAGCCCTCAGGTCAACCCAGAAATACGAGGACAGAGGAGTGTTTTGTTTTAAAAGATATATCTTTTAAAGGAGTGGACTTTGTTCCATGATATCATCTCCAGGCAAGCAGTATTATTATTTTTTTGAATGATACATTAATGTAGAGCATTACCCTCACGCCCCCCACGCATGTCCTTCTGTCAGGGCCCAGACACACTCTGGTGTGGACTCCATGCTCCGAGGGCCTGGCCGGGATGCCCCGCGTGGCCGCAAGCCCTGATCGACTCTGTCCTGTTTCGTCGTGTCCTCTGCATTCCTTCCACAGAGGCTTTGATCTCCCGGTACCAGCCTTGCTGTGAAATAGCGGAGCGTGTGTTCCCTGGTGACAGAGGTGGCTGGTCCCTTTTCAGTCACCACCCCAACGTCCTCTCCTCGTGGCTTCTAGACCCGGCCTCTCACTCCATCACCCAGGTGCTTCGGGGAAGGTTCCCGGCCACCTTGCCCTTCGTTTCCAAAAGTCCTTGGTGGACGCAGGAGGCCTGGTGCCAAAAATGCATGAAAGTCATGACTCGGAGAGGTTGCACGTTCTCATATATAGAGTGAGATAAATGAATGGAGGACAGCATGGCAACAGGTTATTAAAGAAATATTTGGGGTGCGCCGATGCTGCCTGTAGCTATTCTGAGACACAGAATGCAGGACAGGATGGGCCCTGGGTCTGACCCTCCAAATGTCAGAGGCGAGCAAGCTAGCCATTTATTAAGCTGTGAGAACGCCAAGTGAAATGTCCTCATTCTGAGCCAGTGATGCACTAGGTCACCGACACACACACACACACACACATTCACACACAAAGGCTATTGACATTCCCTTTGCCTCAGTTTTTCTCTCTTTAAAGTAGAAACGCAATGTCAGCTCATTTCAACTATCATCATGCTAGGGCTCTAAGAAAGAGAAAAATAAATAGAATCCTAAAGCAAGACAGCATCTTATGGCAGGAAGATATTCTAGCAGCCATTTGGTTAAACAGGACTCTCATTTGACAGAGGAGAAGGGCTGGGCCTAGATTTGGGAGCGGAGAGTCCCCGCCCTAAATATTCCATCTCACATGCAGCACCTGGTAACATGGAAGCCCTTGGGCACGACTTGATGTGTGCTAAGCACAATCTGACCGTTGACGCCTCACGGTAGCAATGTTAGGTAGGCTCATTCTCATCAGAGAGACTGAGTAACTCCCACAAGACCACACAGTTCGTAAGTGGTAGGCGCAGCCTTTGAACCCAGGTAGGCTGGCTTCAGATGGACGTTGTGACCACTCCACTGTCTTTGGTGTTAGGGAAAGGATCAGACAGGACCCAGCCTGAATTTCCATATTCCTGACAAAGATAAAAAGCGATTCAAAAGAGGATTAAAAGAAATCAGAATGGCCTCAGTGGACTGAGCACCAGCCTGCAAAGTGAAAGGTCACCAGTTCGATTCCCGGTCAGGGCACAAGTCTGGGTTGCTGGCCAGGTCCCCGGCTGGGGGCTTGCGAGAGGCAACCAGTCACTGTTTCCCTCTCACATCTCTAGGTCTCTTCCTCGCGTTCTCCCTCCCTTCCCCTCTGTGTAAAAATGAATCAATAAAATCTTCAAAAAGGGAGTTAGAATGACGGAGAAATCACCCCCATTCCCGTAGGTGTGCTGAAAGCTGTACCAAGGCTGTTGTGAGGACGGAGCGCCCTTGCTCCCTGTCCTCCTCGCGCAGGTGCTGGGGTTCCCTGCCCGCTCAAACGTGTCTACCTGGGTTCAGCAGGCCCACCTGGTAACTTGGTGATGGGCCCTGGTGATGTGTGAGCAGCGACAACTGCGCAAAACTAAGTTCAGGGAAAATCATCAGAAAATGCAGCGCAGCCTGGTGGGCAGGGGGGTGGGGGTGGTGAAAGTAACACGAGGCAGGACCCCTCGGAGAACTCACAGCCACATTTTTAAAGACAATGAGTCATCATTTGGGTATTACTGCAGAGGTGGGGCCACCCTACGTTACCCGAGTCTTACAGAACAGTCTGAACTGCAGCGTAACATAAGGACATTTCATCTAAAACGTTGTATTAAAAGGGCAGCTTTCTATGGACACAGACATGGATTTAATACTTCTTTTGGACGCTATAATAAAAATATTTCATTAGCCTTTCAGGCAGGGACAGCAGATGGAGGTGTCACTGACACTCTGCATAGAAACCAGGAACTGAACATTTTATTAGTTTTATCAGTTGCCTGGTCCCAACTTGAATGGAAACCAAAGGCTGAAATTTTTATTCATTTTATCCATTCCCTGATGAAGGGAACAGGATTAACTGTAACTGTTCTTTATCTGAATTTCTGATATCTGAAATGGAAACTATTAGTCTGTGTAGCCTTTAAACACTGCCTCCTCTTCTTGTTTATTTTAGTTGGTGATGTGATTTTTTCCCCCATCACATCACGTAAATTAATTACTTAAGGGACAAAATTAGAATTCTTCATGCCCTTTTCAAAAGTATCATTTAAAATAGGAGTTTTCAATGTCCAGAATTTGGAAATTCTGCTGTGCAAAGTATTATTTCGTGTTCGATGCATACAGTGTCTCAGGACATGTTGAAATGAGGAATTCTATTTTCCTCCAGTGTGCTGACTTAGCCGATCATCTGCTTACCTTTCTTGGTGGGCTGTGGTTTTCTGGAAAGCCATAGATGGGGAGCCAGGGTTCCCAAAAGGAAGCTACTTTCCTAGGATGATCATTGACACGAGTTATCAGATGACACCGTAGGAACCAAGGCGAGAAACAGCTCCATGCCGAAGGCAGCAGAGAAGATTGCTGGCTCACTTCCTCACACACCAGTCTGCATGCCAGGCACATAGGCTAATGAAATGGTGGAATATTAACAGATTGTTTTTAGCAAGGGATTAGTTCCAGTGGCCTGGAAATTTTCTCTCCAGCATTGATACCCACCAACCCTTGAGAATGCCATGATGTAACGAGACTCTTCTCTTCCCTGGGTACTGCAGGACATGAAAATGTGCCTTGCGGACAAACAAGGGAGAATACCTGCTTTCAATGCTGGTACCTGTCCATCTCTTTATAGTCCCTACAAACCTGTCATTCCCGGGAGTCAGGACTAGGGTCTGGGACGTGGCGTTGTGACCCACGGCCAGTGGTATCAGTGCTGCAGGTGTGAGGACTGCCCTTGGACAGGCAAGGTCTCCATGAAGGCTGGGGACTGGATACCAGGCACATTATTCTCACACGTGGTCGATCACATCGCCACCTTAGACAAATCACCATTTAAATAAAAATTTTTCGTTGTATACCAGCTGTCATTTAAACATTTTTAAAGAAAGAAAATACAATTACTGATATTTTTCCCCATTATACAAATGGTTTTGTCTGTGCCTTCCGGAAACTATTGCTAATCTGCACCAAGTATTAGCGTAGAGCCAATTTTTCTCACTTCAGACCAGCGACTTACGCGCATAGCATTTTCAGAGCTGTTGATACGGTGGGCAGGGTGCAGAGGTCCTGGCTGAGGGGGTGGGGGATCCAGTCCAGCCATATCTAACTCTGCAGGCCTGGCACCCATGCAGGGGCGGCAGCTCCCTGCCTGGAGGAAAGGACACCTTTCTCTAAGGCACGAAATGTAAACACTTTCCATGGAATTAAAGCAAGCCTTTGTGTTAAACTCCACACCTCTCGTTCTTATTTTTTTTAATTTTATTGTTGTTGTATTACATCCATCCCCTTGTTGCTCCCCTCTGTCCCCCTCCCCACCCACCCATTCCCCCCAAAGTCAATCCCACCTGTTGTCCATGTCCATGGTTCCTTTATACTAGGTTCTTGTCTAAGCTGCTCCCCTTTCTAAACCTCTCGTTCTTAGAATGACTACCGGAAGTTGTCCATGCAGTGCAAAGACTTCGTGGTGGGTGTGCTGGACCTCTGCCGAGACTCGGAAGAGGTGGAGGCGATTCTGAACGGAGACCTGGAATCGGCTGAACCAGCGGAGGTGCAGAGGCACAAGGCTTCGCTGAGTCGCGTCAAACTTGCCATTAAGTACGAAGTCAAGAAGGTGAGTGGCCCCGCTTCATTCTCGCCGTGTTGGAATAGACACGGAATTTCCACCCTGCCGTAATTCCACGACATTTGTTTTCAATAATAAGAATGGCTGTCACTGGGGAGGGGGGATTTTTTTTTCTTCACGAATGAAAGAGATTAAGTGAAGTATCATGGTCGTGTCAGGAGTCTGATCCTTTCCACTTTTTATTGGTTGTGAGACCTTAGGTAAATCATAAGACTTATTGACATTTCAGGGGATTTTTTTTTTTCTATAAAAGGAGGATAAAATATCCCTTATCTATCTCCGAGTTTGGTGGGATGTCAATGGATTAAGCAATGACGAAGAAGTCTGTAAACTACTTGTTACAATGCAATTACTAGGACAGCGAAGACCTCAGTGTGCACCGAAGTAATACAGCATTTCAAGGCATTGTCAGTTACAAGACGGTGAACCTGGCCCCGCGGTTTTCCTCCCAGAACGTCCTTGCTAGCGGAGGTTTCTTCATATTGGAGAGAAGAAGACAATTTTGAGTAAGATCGATCTTAAAGAAATCTGCTTGGACATTCATTCTCAGGTCCTGCGATGCACATCTGTTCTCACGAGTACCTGAGGGGTATGGGTGACCTCAGTTGTCATGGTCCTTGATCATATGACTTTGAAGGTGTCCTGTGAGCAGAGACAGCTTCCCTGTGAACATGCGTGATGAGCTGAACATGTTGTCTCTCAGAGTGAACATCCTCCCGCCTGCTCACTTCAAGTGAATCGAGATGTAGATTATAATGTCTGAGATGTCGCGAATAAGAAACTTGCTGTCTGTCGACCATGAGGCCACAGTGACGAAAAGAATACAGCTAGAACTGGAAGGAGATGTGAGACTTTGCGGGGGTTTTTGGTTAGTGTGTTCCGCACTACGCAGCGAATATTCAAGTTTGGATTCGGAAGGTCCATTTGATAAAGTATATAAGGTCTCTATTGTGGGATGCCTCAAAAGCACAAGTCATCTTTCCTTGTCTCTCTCTCTCTCAAAGGCTGCCTTTATTGTCACTCAGCACTCACACATTTCAGCACTCAACCTCGGGAAAGAAAAATACACCACCCTCTTGTCCTGCCACTTGCCCCACCATCTCCTTTCTGGTCTCCAAGAAAAAAATCTCTTTTTGGATTTTAAAGATGCATGAACCCCTCCCCGCAGCTGTGACGTGGAGGTAGGCGATGGCTATAGGAAAGGCATTAGAAAATGACTTCATAGGTTGCAGAATTTTCCCCCCTGATAGCAAACTCCTGTGTATTCAACCTGGCTCGTAATTTCACCAGGGATCCCATCTTATGCCATGGAGAGCTGTTGGGTCCCGTGGGAGACTCAAGCCGCCTCTCCGGCCCCTGCCGAGGGTCTGGGCCCAGGCCTGGGTCCTCGGACTGCTCCCCGGCCTCAGGGCTCCTGGAGCGCGGGTCCTCCTCCGAAGCCCCCCCGCAGGCTCACCCAGGTCCGAGAGGGTCCGTGGCAGTTCATCCAGAAATGAAAAGATAAACGATGAGTGCGTAGGAGGGATCTGCACATGAATTTCCTGAGCCCTCCCTCCTGCAGGATTAAGTTTAACTGCAGAGCAATCGTCTAGGAGGGAGACAGGCAGTAAGTAAACACACGCAGCCCCCCAGTGTGTCCGTGTGTGCAGGGGAAACTCAGACGCTGAGCTGTACGGCGAGGGGAGAGGGGGTGCACATGCTGCAGAGGCTTTGGGGGGCATGTGCCAGGGCCTTCCCAACCCCCGCACCCACCGTGCAGCCTCTGGGCCAGTTGTGCCCAGATGCCAAGAGGTGACAGCATTTTACACCGGGCCCGTCCGCAATCCAGAAAACTTGTGTCACGTAAGTTCCCTGTTTCTGTTCCCACAGTTCAAGAACTTTGAACGGAAAATAGCACAATCTCGGTTTTATCCGCAAGAATGTTTTCCTTCTAATTGTACGAACTGGGGCTCCAACAATGAGTTTAAAAACGAAACAGAGCCTTCCTGCCCCATTTTCGCACCGGCGTGAGTGCACCCACAAGGACAGCTGTCATAGAGGATGACTCGATGACAAGGCAGTGTCGTAGGAATTTTTTTTTTAAGTTGAAAATGATCGACAAATTGTTTTTCCATGGCCTGCCCTGAACGGTGCTTCCGTGTACAATCTATGTGTCACTTTTACTTGGAACAACATGTCTTTTCTCAATGCCAGCAGTTTTGTTCGAGGGAAAGACTGAGACTTTCCCGCACGTCAGTCATTCTCCCTTTAAATCAGAAACCTTCTAAAAAGGGTATTCGTTTTGGAACAGGTTCCATTTGCTGGTCCGCCGAACCTGGGAAGCAGCTTAGGGAAGTTTTTCTGGGGGTAAAACAGCCCCAAGTGATAAAGGTCACCACACAATTTCGAAGTCGTTGAGAAGAGAAAACCTCATCTCCCGCAGGAATTAGCCTGTGTGCCCTCACTCACTGCCATGGCTGTCGTTTTATGTTCTGTTTCGCATGGTCCTTGCGTACCCATGTGAGGGTTTTAAATCACTGGAGGGAGTATTCCTGTTTCCTCCCCGTGGATGAAAAGAAATCAGCAGATGCCACATGGGGGTGTTGACTACCTCGTTAGGTAGCAGGCAAGACTAGTAGTACAGGAGACACACCTGTTCGGCTGACAGTCAAGGAAGAGCAGTGCAGCCACTGCGATGTGGGCAAATATTTCAGAAAGATAAAGTGTGTACGTGGGGGTACAGGTCACTGTGGCCCACAGGTGGGCCCTCACCCCTGTGCCGTGGGGAAAGGATCAGTTGCCATCAGGTCTTTGCGGCTGTAACCTCGTTTGGTATAATTAATGCCATAGAGCAGGTCGTCACGTTTAAAGACTAGCTGGGGGAGGACTGAAAAGAGGGAGTCGCCGTACAACGTGAGTACTTCCGCCCACCTGTCCACCATCCCCAGCGGTGATCTGCGCTGATGACGTCTCCTCCTCCACCTGTGGATTCCCCAGGGTGCTCCTCTCCCCATCCCAAGCTGAGCCCGGCTGCCTCACAGCCCTGCCTTTTATTTGCACCCACCCAACGTCCAACACGGCAGACCCTCCAAACACCAGGACATGTGGGCCGACCTTCAAGCTTAAGACTACATGCAGTGCTGATTATTTATCTCGGCGAAGATATGGGCGCAGGTGTCTAATAGCAGTTTCTCACATTGATTGATTGCTGACTGCTCATCACTGGACGCAGCGCTGGTCCTTGCATTTTCCTTGTGTTGGTACCAAGGCCTCAGCTCCCAGTGTGGGCTTGTGCCATTGTGGAGAATGAGTGAGGGAACGAGGGAGTGAGACAGACAAGGAGTGTGGAGGGATTGAGGATTTCTCACCCGGGGGGAGGGGTGAAGCAGGTAGGAAATGATCCAGTGGACACAGGCGGGAGTGGAAATTTGTAGTTTTCAATAATTCCAGAAATTGGTCACAGAGACTCTGGGAAGCCTTCAACCTGGGTCCTAGCCACACGTTATACCATGAGCTCAAATGCTTCCACCTTGAAATAGAATTTTCAAGAGTCTGAACTTCGGGACAGTGACAAAATCTTGACTCTGGGGAGAAGATTACTTGTTTACTTTGTGACTGGCAGTGACCGGTCACCCCTGGGACCTGGGGGTTTTATAATCGAATTGAAGGGAACTTATAAGATCAAGTGCTCTTCACATTGAGCTCATCAAGCCAGAAAAGATAGCATCTTCTTTCTAGTCCTTTTAACTCTCCCAAATCCTACCAGCCTGTACGATTGAAAAAAATATATTCAGTTAAGTATTTCAAATCTAGTATCTGTAGACTCAACCCCAACCACACCTGTCAACTGACTCCCCCTTGTGCCAGCAGAGTGGTCACCGTGGGTTCCAGGGCACGGGCCTTGGGGGCACCAGTGGGGTCTCGGGGAAACTGCGCCTCCATTGCCCACCCTGGGGTGGAGTGAGGTTTTATTTTTTATTATCACTTTTTTTTTAAAGGAAAATGCTGATGGAAAACTATACATGAGTAAGTGGAAACCTCTTCACGGCCCTGTGGTCATGCTCTTGATAAGTAGCCCAATGACTTGCAGAATTGTCTGGAGTTACTATGGATCAGTAGGACTGGTAACCAGGACTTGATTACAGGTCACCCCTGTGCCCAGTGGGGGCTGCAGGCTCTCAGGGCTCTCAGACCTTCCCCAGGTACTTCCCAACAGGCTCACTGCTGTCGTTTCCCCTGTTTGTTAGGAGGCAGCCGTACTTGGCCTTCTGTATTGCTAAACATGCATTTTTAAAACTACGCTGGGCCCTGGCTGGTGGCTCAGTGGATAAGGCACCAGCCTGTGAATCCAAAGGTTGCTGGTTCGATTCCCAGCCAGGGCACATAACCAGGCTACAAGCCAGGACTCCAGCCAGGTCTCCAGCCAGGTCTGTAGCTGGAGGCAGGTGAAAGGCAACCATACACTGATGTCTCTCTCCCTCTCTGCTTCTCTCCCTTCACCTTTTTCTAAAAATAATAAATAAAATCTTAATAATAATAATAAACTACGTTGGCCCTTCTAGTTGATGTGACACTGAATTTTCCTGAGCTAAATGTACCTGGCTATTCAAAGACGGGCAGATCCGGCTGCAAAGGGGCGTCTGTTGACATAGGGACCTTGCCTGGGACTGAGAGAAGCACGTGCTGCTCCCCTTCTTTAATAAAGGACAGAGCCTTAAAGAAGTCCCAGTGCTTCTAAGTAGACTCGGGCGGACGAGTTAGCAAAACCAGCCGATGGAATGAAACGCGATGGCCGGGAGAAGCATGAGTTGCTCGTTTTTCCTGATTAGCGTTGTTTTTATGAAATCACTCCTGCGGATAAATGTTAGTGGCTTCTTCCTGACCCGGGCTAGAGGAAGCAATAAAAAGAAGACAGGTTACTCACGAGGAAGGAAGTGACACTTGCCGCCAGCTCCTGGAGCCTTGCCGTGTGGGCCAAGGGACTCTTGCAGGTTTGTGGCGACCGTGCACACGGGCGCACAGGCCACATCACGTGTATATTTTCCCCCAGGGCGTGTTCAGGAGTCGCTCGTGCAACGTAGCACATTGGGCTTTTAGCCATAGTCTACAGTAAAGCAAATGACTCCTTCCTTTTCGCCTTGAGCTGAAAGTCTGCGAGCTGGGGGCACAGCGGGACGGGGCGTGTCCGCAAAGGAGTTCTTTTGTCACCAGGTTCCAGACAGCAGTTTTGCCTACTTGCGTCTGCGTTAGTTCTTCCCTTAGTTCTCAGCCAAATGCGGAAAAGGGGGGAAGGGGACGGAGAACAGGCCCAGCACCTTGCGGCGCCTGCATGTTGGGGACATGCCGGCGACACCTCGAGGAGGTTCTCCCTGACATTCAGAACCTGCACCGTGGACAGCAGCGTGCTAACGGGCCCTCCCTCTCCCCCACAGTTCGTGGCGCACCCCAACTGCCAGCAGCAGCTCCTGACCATCTGGTACGCCAACCTCCTGGGGCTGCGGGAGCAGAGCACGGCCGTCAAGTGTCTGGTGGTGCTGGTGGTGGCCTTGGGCCTCCCGTTCCTCGCCATCGGCTACTGGATCGCACCGTGCAGCCGGGTACAGCTTTCTGGCGCTCATTTACTCTGCCCTAGCATGTTCTTCGAAGGTGGGAAAGGAAGACAGCTTCCTACCTCCGGCTCTTAGCGGTCCCACCCTGGAGGTTCATTGACCCCAGAATGCGGGGTGAGAATAGCTCAGCTGCCTTCACAAGCTCATGATGTTTAGGGTTTTTGGATAAAATCCCCAGAGCAGGCAGGAGGAAGAGGTGTGAAGTAGCGTGTGGGCTCTGAGTCTGTTGACAGCTTGATAAACAGAGCTGAGGGGCTGGCCCAGGGAGGTGCGGGGACCGTCCCCGTGGCGATGGCACCAGCACGCAGTCAGCCCGTGTGCTGCAGGTGCTCCTTGGGACCCGCGCATGCCCTTCGTGTTACCCAGAGCCCGGGAAGGTGCAGGCCAGGTGCCCCAGCTCCTTGTTCTGCCTCAGAAGACATAAAACTGCCAACTTTGGGCTCAGGGGCTTTGGCATTTCCAGACGGTTTGTTTACTGAGTTTTGCTTGAGTCATTTTGTGGATGACCCTTCTCCCCCTCTTACTGTCCCACGGAGAGTCGTCCGTGGACGCTGGGCGCGCTCATGGCATCTGTGTGCGGTCCCCGGAGGGCACGGCCAGGGACGGAGGGCTGCGCTCAGCGCCTTCCCTCCTGGGTCTGTAAGGGAGCAGAGGCCACTCAGCAGCGACCCTGGCACTCCGTCTTCTCTCCGGATTCTGGCACCACGTACGTGCGGGATGCCATCCGTCTCGCCTCGTGCTTGAGCTGCCCCGTGCAATGAAGGCCAAAATTGTGTCATTTTGATCCGTTTTGGTGACTCGGCTGAGTTCCTTTGTCAAACATCCTGGAAAAGGGTCTTACGACTCCCCAAATGCATGAATGCTTAAGACTAAAACTATAAGTCATGGGAGAGAGCATGCCTGAGAGCAAAAATCACATCCTATGCGCATAATTCCACGTTCTGGGGATGAGGCCTTGGTGCGCAGTTTGTCTCTCAGGGCAGTTTAATCCGTGGGAACGTGGCATCAGGTCCCGCGTGGGCATCTTTAGTCCACTGCTGTTTCTCTTTGCTTATGAAGTGCAGCCTGGCCCAGCAGGGCCAGCATCGAGGGGGACTGTGCCCAGCAGCGAGGGGGAAGGAGGAAGCATCACATTCTACCCTCATTCACTCCTGCTCTGTGCCCTTTAGCCACAGGTGAGAAGGCACATAGCCAGAATCCTCCCTACATGTCCAGTTTTTAGGATAGGCATGCAGCTTTCTTTTCCTGGTATTTGAAGCGTCAAAAGATCCACCTCTTAGAGACTTGGAAACACCCTCCAAAATCACTCAGTGCTACAATGAGCTACCCCAACCCCCCCACCCCACAGTGTGCAGCTGGGCAACAGCACAGTGATATGTAAAAAGCGTTGTTTATTTCCCTGTAGAAAATGTGGCATTTGTCTGCATGCATTTATGGTCAATGCCAGAAGTGCATGACAGCTCTTGGTTATTTGTTCACGTCAAGTTCAAGGTTGCGGGCATATGAAAGCAGTTGTTTGAACTTGCAGCCTTTCCAACGTGAACCTTGGTACTTTCTAAGGTCACAGACTGAGTTTAAAAGCAGGGTTTGAGTACGTGGGATGGAGAGCTTATTTAATAAATCTACATGAGGTACCTAATTCATGGACCACAGAAGCCCTGGGGACGGAAGGAAATGTTTCTCATTTCTCCTGGAACATGGGACTTTTGAGGACATCCTGTCTCGTGGGCTTTTAAAGGAGTTACCTAAAAATAATTATGAAATGAACTTGAAGATGCTCTTGTACTATTTATATCATTTCCAAACTGGGGGATGACTTTCAATTAAATTAACCTACTTAGAGGTTTTAATCATTGTGTGTCTCTCTCCCCCTTCTAACTGGGATAGTAACAGACAAAATGTCCTGCCGTTTCTCTAAAGGACGTTTAGTGCACTGCAGACACGTCATAACATTTCACTGATAAACGAAGGGGCCTACACATGTATCACAACATTTTCATGATCAAGCAGTAGAGGATTACGAATGACAAGCCTGGGATGCCTTTTCCTAAGCCCTGAACACCTTGACATTGCCTAGGCTTTCAATCTAAGAATAAGAATAGCCAGCGCCTGCCCTGTGATGTTCAGAAACGCACCTGGGAATGCAGTGCCCTCTAAGACGAGCCGGACATTTAGAAACGGGGAAGTCCGAAGACTTCTGACATTATTTTTGCAGGAACCCTCCTTGGAAAGGAGTAATGTTCCCAAGGTAGAGCTTTTCAGGAACAGAGGCAAAGCTTTGAAAGTGCCCTCATTTCTGTTTATTTTTAATCCGGTAGGGTGGTTTTCCAAAGTAAAAGGCTGTTGTTGGTGCGTGTGTGTGCATGTACGCACGTGTGTTTGTGTCCTCTGCCAGCTGGGGAAGATCCTGCGAAGCCCCTTCATGAAGTTCGTGGCCCACGCTGCCTCCTTCATCATCTTCCTGGGCCTGCTTGTGTTCAACGCCTCAGACAGGTTCGAAGGCATCAGCACACTGCCCAACATCACCGTCACCGACTATCCCAAGCAGATCTTCAGGGTCAAGACCACCCAGTTCACATGGACCGAGATGCTGATTATGGTCTGGGTTCTCGGTAAGCCTTGGGTTTTCAGTTCTCTGGTAACCTACCTGACGCAATGCCCATATAATGGTGGTTGTTGCCACTTCGTTTTATAAAAATGGAATTTATTGGGGGGACGTTGGTCCATAAAATTCTGTGGGTCTAAGGTACACACTTCTGTAATGCACCATCTGTATATTATGTTGCGTGTTCGCCAGCCCAACATCATTTTCTACTTAAAATGTTCATTTACGTGACAGAGTGGCAATATCACCCTTAGTTGATGAGCGGAAAAGCAAAATAATCAAATAATTTGCCAGCTTGATAACACTAAAAAGTATCCTAACACTAAATTTAAAAAAAAAAAATGTTTTTCAAGATTTTATTCACCATTTTCAGAGAGAAAGGCAGGGAGGGAAGAAGAAAGGGAGAGAAGCATCCATGTATGGTTGCCTTTCACCTGCCTCCAGCTGGGGACCTGGCTGGGAATCAAACCAGGTTACTTACAAAATGTTTGTAAGTAACAGGAGCCTAATGTTAATACACTGTGTTTCAGAAATCTAACTTCAATTGTGACTACTCTGTATGTTTTTTAATGCGAGTCACTGGGATGATCACATATTTCATGAAAGTTCTTACGAAGTAACCCCAGTAGCTATTAACTGCTGAGTAGAGACCATTTATATCATTTCGGTTCTAGACATTTTAGGAGCGTGTTCATTTTCAGAATGTCTTTCACCTCACAGCAGCTCATTATGTATAGCTGGCTGCATTAAAGTAAAATGGTAGGCAGGGTGAAAGAAAAAATGGCTATTGGAAGCAGTTTATCCATGGACCCTAACCCAAAGCCATTTTCATATGTCCGCTCATTTGCCCAGCAAGCTTCTTGGTGTCTTCTCAGTTCCTGACTTAATAGGTTGGTTCCTCCCCCTCCTTCACTCCCGTGGCCCCATCTGGGTCAAGCAATTATTTTAAGCATTTTATTTGGGGCCATCACATTTACTTTTAAAATCCCACATTTAAGCCCTGGCTGGTGGCTCAGCGGATAAGGCGCCGGCCCGCAAACCCAAAGGTCGCTGGTTTGATTCCCAGCCGGGGTGCATAACCAGGTTGCAAGCCAGGTCCCCAGCTGGAGGCAGGTGAAAGGCAACCCTACATGGATGTTTCTCTCCCTCTCTGCCTCCCTCCCTTCTCCTCTCTCTAAAAATTATAATAAATAAAATCTTAAAAAAAAAAAAAAAGCCCTCATTTCCCCTGATGTAGTCAAGGCAGTGGTACCTTCTGCCCCTGAAGGGTGCCTTTGCTCCCTGACCCCCAGGCTTCCCTGCTGAAGGGTCTCTTCTTTCCCTTGCCCGCCACCCGTGGGCAGGAGGCTGACAGGCGCAGAGGGGGTGGGGAGGGCTGGGAGGGCTCCCGGGTGATGAGGGGAACCTGTTCTTGTTCAGGGTCCCCGGTAAGGGGCTCACGTTGCGGCCATCCCTCCAGGAATCACCACAGTCTGAGAACAATGTCGTTTTCTAAAGAAGAGTTTCTCTCATTTCCAAAAGTCTCACGGGACAAAAGTCAGTTGGCTTGTGGAGCTGTCCTGGTGTGGGTGCTCCTTCCTGCCCCCCATCCCAGCAGCGTGTTTCTGGGCCCGAGCGTGGAGGCGTGTGTCCCCGGGTCCCCGTGCGCCGGAGCCAGTCATGGCTGCATGGAGGCTGCTTCTCCCCGTCAACTCTGCCCAGGGAGCTGGACGGGCTGAGCTGCGTTGTGTCGTGGGGACTGATGGCTTCTCAGGCTCAGCCGCCAGGCCTCACACGTGCCCCCGCCCCACCCCATGTGCTGTGACAGGAATGATGTGGTCCGAGTGCAAGGAGCTCTGGCTGGAAGGACCCAGGGAGTACATTTTGCAGCTGTGGAACGTGCTGGACTTCGGGATGCTCTCCATCTTCATCGCCGCGTTCACGGCCAGGTTCCTTGCCTTCATCCAGGCCACGAAAGCGCAGCGCTACGTGGACAGTTACGTCCACGAGAGTGACCTCAGCGAAGCCACTCTTCCCCCCGAGATCCAGTACTTCACTTACGGTAAGTCGCTCTCCGCGGGCCCCCGAGGTTCGGGAAGGCTGTGGGGACCGCATGTTGGGGGGGAACCCCGAGGAAGGTGGCGTGATGGTGATTGTGAGAGGCGGCGCTTAATGTTTCTGGGCGGTGGGGACAGGGTGGGCTTTCGAGCCGGATTCACATCCAGGCCGGGACTCTCCCTGGCTGTGCGGCGCTGTTCAAGTTCCTTGACTTTTCTTCCCTGGGTTTTCACATCCGTAAGAAGGTACTGCCAGGTGCTGCCAGGTGGGAGAAGAGCTGCCTTTCGCCTAACCACGTCCTTTACTCTGCGTTGCTCTCGGGACACAAAACTGTCTCCACGGGGCAGTACCTTGAGAAACTGAATGGTGCTGGAGGGGAGTCCCTAAGGGCGTGACTTCCTGGACAGAATGTAATAAAAGGTACTCGTGCTGCGCAAGTGAGGCGCGCAGGACGGTATCAGCCCTGAGGACCGGCAGCAGGTGTCTCGGAGAGGAGGTCATGCCTCTCCCCTGTGTGGCTGTGATGCCACACACTGGATCCCGGGAGCGTGAGGCCAGCTGGGGCCCAGTGCGCAAGGAGGCTGCTGCCTCCCTTCCAGCACTCACCCTCGTTAGGTGACCCTGACCCCTGTTCCCCTGAGGCCAGGTGGGGAGCCGCAAATGTCAAGGCTGGGAAAGACGTTAGAGGTTCTGGTCGCACCTTCACTTTGCAGGTAGGGACACTGGGGCGCGTGTTCCACCGGGAAGGACGGCTCTTTAGAAGTGAAGGGAAGGCTCAGCTCCAATAAGGACAAGTCGCTGGTTCACGAAGCTAAGGACAGGTGGGCGTCTGCCCCAAAATGCCCATGTGCGTTCACACGCGGTGAAATTCACACACGTCTTCTCTCACCGACTGACAGCCCGCAAGGCTGTTTCTGTACCAGGGAGGCCAGATGAGTGAACAAATGGTCACCATTTGCAATTAAAGCGTGACACGGGTTCTGTTTTTGTGTAATATGTACCTCGAGTATCCCAATAACCTATTTATGGGAATGCATTTAACGACTGTCACCGGAAGGGAAATTCGTAAATTCGGGCTGTGATTTTTGATCCAGTGTTTAAGCTTCCTAAGTCTTGGTGTCCGCACCTCTAAAAAGAAGACCGTAATGGCACCACACCTGTCGGGCTCCTGAAAGCGCGGGGTCGGGTGCATATTAAGTATTCCGTAAATGGTCATTTTTATTGTTGCAAATGTCCTTTTTCTGGGAGTGGCCCAGTTGGCGCAGAATCAACCACCAAGCGCTTCACTGACCTTCCAGGGAAGCAGGTCTGGTCTGCTGTGACCTTACTGAGTGACCTAGGAGGGTGCCAGGGGTCCCCATTTGGAATCTACATCCCGACGGTGGGGTCTCTGTCGCCATTTTCCTTTTCTGGGAAGCAGTTCCTGGTCAGATGCCATGTGGGCAGCACTGCGGTGACTCAGCAGCACCCTCATTCCCCTCACGGGGATGGTTTGTTGCTTAACCTGCAAGGTGAACTCACTTCCCCAGGAAACATACGTGTTTTGTGCCAACCGAATGGCCGGGAGAGGGAAACTGGTGGGTGAACCTGGTCGCCGAGGGGACTCAGTGAGGTCATTGCTTCACGGTCCTGACAGTCTGCGTCTCAGCCAGTGTGTCATCTTTTTCTTCCTTCTCTGTCCTTGATTCTGTGTCTACGCAGCGTGGAGTCAGCGTAGCACCTTTAGAATGGTGTCTTCTCCGCCGAAGTAACGCGTGTGAGTGCTGGATTTCAACTTAACCCGAAAAAGAGAGCCCAGACTGTTGGTTAAATCTAGGGTAGTTTCGACTGAGCTGCTTAGGGGAGAGCAGAGCCTGTTGAAGGTCCTGACGCCACCTGGCGAGCAATGAACACAAAGTCCGTGTTTCCCCTCCCCTCCCTCTCTTTCCAGCCAGAGACAGGTGGCTCCCTTCTGACCCGCAGATCATATCGGAAGGCCTGTACGCCATCGCCGTGGTGCTGAGCTTCTCCCGCATTGCCTACATCCTTCCGGCCAACGAGAGCTTCGGGCCGCTGCAGATCTCCCTGGGCCGGACCGTGAAGGACATCTTCAAGTTCATGGTCCTCTTCATCATGGTGTTTCTTGCCTTCATGATCGGCATGTTCATACTTTACTCCTACTACCTTGGGGCCAAAGTGAACCCTGCTTTTACCACGTAAGTAAGGCGTAAAAACAGCACGGTACAGAGCAGCTCTTGTGCGCCCGTGTGAAGCCAGGGAATCATGTCGGTGCTTTGTAATGAAGAGGGTTTCATAGCAGAAAACAATCTACTGAAAACAATTAGCCCCTGTGTGTAATTACATTGCTCCCAAGACTCCTCTCCTGGAGCTTAGTGAGCATTTGACCACGGAACAAATAGAGTTCAGACCCATCCTAGGCTATTTTGAGAGAGTTAAGTCGTAAAATTTTAATACCGGATCTCTCTTACATTATGGATGATATTATATTTAGTTTCACCATTTGGTAGCCATTACTGTTATTTCCAAAAAGAAGCGTCGGCTCTAATTTTATCATTAATTAGCACAGGAAATGGGTAGGAAATTACAGCTAAATGTGTACAGCCAACTGCTCCCTTCCTTGGGTCATCCTGGTTGCTGGAATGGAGGGTCACCTCCCCTAGGAAGTCTTCCTTGATTAAGCTTCTTTAGACTTTGTCCTTTGAAGTTCTTTTAGCATGGAGACATCCAGATGGCGAGATTCGCTGTCACCCATTGGGGTTTGGTGGTCATGGGGGTGGCCCTCCCTCTGGACTGTCATTCTTGCAGGTGGGCAGGTCGTAACCCTGCCAGCTGCCTTTGTGCCCTGTAATGCACACTGGACGCCAGCTGGACGGTCAGCAAGTCCCCTGCAGGCTTCAATAGAGCCTCACACCCTCCTAGACATCGCGCTGTTTTGAAATGAATTTGTTCAAGTAGTTAACGTAAAGCAGGCCTTAGGGGTGAAAGAGAATGGAAGCTCCCTCGCTTTTGGTGAAGAAAGAACTCTGAACCCTGGTGGGGAGGCGCAGAAGAGACCCTGTGATAAGGTCACCCCTCGGAACTCTGAGAACTCACTGAAACAAGTGCCCGGTGTTTTCCCCAAGGTTCCGCGTGAGGACAGGGCAACCTGCTGGTGCAGAAGGGGTATAAGTGCTTGCATGCCCCTCTTTTTCATTCAGACAGTAGACTGTTTCATACTTGCTGCATCTGATGTGTTTACCTAAGTCTACATCACCAATGTCATCCTGTGTAAACATGAGGCTAGACCTTGTCCTTTTTCCCTTGGCTGCGTGGCGTTTCGCTGTACAGACCTACCAGACCTTTTTACCCCATGCCCCGTGGGCGGGTATTTTGGGCATCCGCCTTCCTAACTGCCGTGCTGTAAGGCTGATGCTGGTGCCTACCTCTCCGGAAGTGGGTATATAACTTGAATCCCTACTTTGTTCTCTTTTAGAAAATCTGATTTAGACTCTAACCCCCCTAAACACGTACACCCCAACCTTTCTTCTCTCCAGGAGAGAGGACGGGCCGTTGTGGTGCGACTTCCTCCCCCGCTGAAACTTCAGAGAATTCTCTCTTGATCACTTAACTGAAAAGCTGGGCTATGGCACCACCCAGCCACAGGTTCCTGAGAACCCGAGACAATGCTTTCTGTTCAACGTGACAGTAAAGTACTTCTACTCCTGGGTTTCTGCTGATGATATTTCCCGATCGTGTTCTACATTGGTGCAATGATCAGACCCTACCTTGCTTTTACCTTTGACTTTTTAACCCTGATGGCTGCTTATTGGTTGACTGCGCGCCTGATTCTTTCGACAGCGTGGAAGAAAGTTTCAAGACGTTGTTTTGGTCCATATTCGGGTTGTCTGAAGTGACTTCCGTCGTGCTCAAATATGATCACAAATTCATAGAGAACATTGGCTACGTTCTGTATGGAATATACAATGTCACCATGGTGGTCGTTCTACTCAACATGTTAATTGCTATGATTAACAGCTCGTATCAAGAAATTGAGGTAAACCTGGCTCCTACCCCTGTGTGTCTTCTCGCCGTCTGTTCTAGCCCCTTGATACATCTGCTGTGTGCCCTGTGGGGGCTTCAGCTCATGTACACGAGGAGGCCCAACCCAGGCAGACCTTTCTCTGTGGTTTCCTCCGGGGCAGATCAGCCATACGCCTTCCAGGAGCTCCGTGGGCCCCATGAACTGACCATCACTCTCAGGGTATATTTCAGAAGTTTTGAACTTAGTGCTAGAAGAAGTACTGGCCATTGGGAAATGACTCTGTCCGAGGTTAGCCAGCCAACCCTCTGTAAGACCCCGGTAGGTGAATTATTAGACGCCTGGCACACATGGACGGTGTGCTTTATCCGGCCAGGATTTTCAGTGTTCTGAGAACCCCTTTACTTTGGTTTGGTTTGGATTGCGCAGGCTTGGAACCTTTCTTCACCATTGTGAGTAGGTGTCCTTATGTCCTTATTGTCCGGGTTAGTGTTTGGTACCTCCTCAGTGCTTTGCTCTTTGTTCAGTCCACCGAGTCTCTGCGTGTGCGTCAGAAGTGCCCACGACAGGATTAGCAGAGCAGGGGGCGGACCCTCCGCAAGTGAAAATAGGGAGACTCTGCGCACCCGCTCGGATGCCGCGGTGGCCGTCTGGGGAGGTGAACTGAGTGGGCCAACTTGTTCCGCCTGGGGACCTCTTCCTCGTCCTGTCATCTCTCCACCCTGCTCGCGGCTGGCGTGGTTGTGCCATCACCGGGGGCAGCACAAATGATTGTTTTCCTTGTGCTTTTGCTTTGTTTTTGGATGGGGAGCAGGGAACAGAAATTCTGGTTACGTTTCAACGGTACACACAGACGCATATGGGGGAGAAAAACATTTTTGTGAGAAACAAGTATTAAGAAAGCGCTAGTAAAAATATTACGTTGAACAACAGAGATTATGTGCAGATCATTGTATGTACGTCACTCACCTGTTTCCAAAGCATAATTTAGGCTCATTGTAAGAATTATGAGACTGTTTAGTTTTTAACAGGAGTTCTTTCTTTTCTGTCTTGTCGCGCAGGATGACAGTGATGTAGAATGGAAATTTGCTCGTTCAAAAGTTTGGCTGTCTTATTTTGATGATGGAAAAACATTACCTCCACCCTTCAGTCTAGTCCCCAGTCCAAAGTCATTTGTTTATTTCATCATGCGGGTCATTAATTTTTCCAAATGCAGAAGGAGAAGGCTTCAGAAAGACATAGAAATGGGACTGGGGAACTCCAAGTCCAGGGTAGGTATTGGACACCCATCACAACCTTCTGATAAACGTTGCCTTTCTCTTTGTCTTTGGAGGTGTGTTCAGTAATGTTTATGTGTGAACTTAGATGTTGAAACTATTGTCCATTCCATAGTCTTTCATAGACTAATAATACCTTCCTAATGTTTCAAGAAGTCACTTAGTCTATGCCTTGCCTTTGGTCATAATTTCATGTGAACTACCAGATTCAAAGCACACAAGAAACGTCCTTAACTTGTCGAAAGTAAACAGAACTCTGTTTCCTGTGTTCCATGCTTCTCAGCTATTCTCCTGAAGTTAGATGGTTTTAACAGCACATTTTCCTCATGGTTATATGTACAGTCGCTGCAACCATAGTCTTATTTGTACAGACCCTTTATAGAGCTAAACACTCTATTTGCCTCCATTATTATAAAATGGATGCAGGCCTAAGAGCATCCTCCAATATAAACTGTAAATACCTCTTTCATAAATAATCAAGCACGGTTTGCCCTTGAGTGGTCCCAGTAGAGCCAAACCAACAGAGATGAGTTTCCGGATAGCAGTTTACCATCATGAACTCAATTTTCAGAGACAGACTTGGCGTAGGAGACAGGAGGATATGGGCAGGACCCCAAAGAATAGCGAGGGAGGGAGGGAGGCGTAAATGTGTCGGGTTAAAATTATTGCCTATGGCAATGTCATCTTCATAAAACACTGGGTTTCCTGAGCAAAGGTAGGTCTTCTCAGTTGAAGCTAGGTAAAGACGGAATTGGTGCAATTTAATTTCTCAAAACAGACGTGCCTTTCCAAGATTGGCAATCCTTTGGCAACTTATTTTTTAAGAAAGTGGCCTTCTAAGCCTCTTCACTTGCTCGTGGGCTCTGAAGGTCCTGAGGTTGCAAGGGACCGATCGGCTGTGACATCCCGTGATCAAATGATACCTCGTGCATGCTCAGTGAGAAGCAGTGTAGCGCAAGGAAGAGGCCTCAGTGTTAGACCCGGGTTTGTGTTCTGGTGCCGATGGCTCACGAGCAAGTACCAGGGACAAGTCCCGTCACCACTCTGAGCCTTACGTGTCTCGCCGGGAAGAGGAGACTTGGTAGGAGAAAGACGGGAACTGTGCCAAGTTCCAGCCTCAGCCCATAGCCGTGCCCTTCCCTGTTCACAGTTTACAAAGTGCTTCGCTGTGCGTTTGAACCTCATGCAACGCTGTGAGGTAGGTGTGACTGCTGTTCCCGTTTTCTGGATAAGACAGCCCAAGCCTCTGGGGTAACTCACGTGTGCAGGGTGGTGGCACTAGCCAGCGGGTGCCCGGCTCTTCCCACCCCACCCCACGCGCCCTGCTGTACCTGCTGCCCCACGCACAGCTGCGTCTGCCTTGCTGGCCGCCCCTCCCACCGGCTGCACAAGAGGATGGCTGGTCACTTCAAGGGCCACGCTCTGAGTGCTGGCTTGCGCAGATTCCGCTACAATGGACTTGGTTTCTCTGGGCGTTCAGTAACCCAGGCTTTCGTACTTTCAAAGGAAGCCTGGGAAGAGATAGATTTTACACTTCACGCCTTACAGCCATCCTTCTGTAGGCAACTGATCTCCCCGACTCTGTCTGGTGTCCTGATGTGGAAGGACAGGTACTGACAGAGCTGGGGTACAGAGGGCACGGGCTGCCTGGACCCCAGCAGGGAAAGGCGGCTGCCCCCAGCCAGCCACGAGGGGGCCACCCGTGCCCCACTCAGGGCGTGGCAGGAGGGACAGCTGTCCTCGGAGAAGTTGCTGGAAACGCAAGCAAGGCTGGGCTCCGAGCTCAGGGGTCACGCCCCTGCACAGCTCCGCTCCCATATCGGGTTAAAAACTGCGATTTTGATTTCATTTTTTAAATTGTGTGTGGGGCTGTTGAAAGTCTCACAGACAGTGGACGCTGTCTGGGTGCTGGATTGGGCGGCAATTTGGAGGAGTCACGTTTCTGTTTTTCTCTTTTAGAAGAAAGGAAGGGGCCCCCAGAACTCCTGTAATGCAGCCAGGTCGCGGTCAGACACTGGCCTCCAGGGGCTCCTAGGAGAGTGCCCTTCGCCTGCCGGGGTTTTCTCCTGGCTCCACTGTGGCAGGAGGGTCCCCTGCCTCCGTCCAGCACCCCCACTCCCCGAGTCGTGTCCGTGGGACATGGGCAGGCTGGCGGTGGGGCTCTGCCCCCCAAGTGCACCTGGTATGGGGAGAGGCGGCCCCTCGCTGCAGGTGCAGGACTCGCGGTGGTGACCACATGTGCCTCTTTCCTCCAGTTCCTACCCACTCACCTAAAGCTGAGAAAGGAGGAGAAAAGGAAAGAAAACCAACATTCTTTACCCCAGTTCTCCCCAAAGTTGTGAACCTGGCGCAGTCTAAACCCAAGATCCTGGAGAAGATGTGATATTTGGGCAGATATGCGAGGGTTACAAAACACTAAATGATGCTTGAGTGTTTCCATTCCAGTGTAGGACAGAGGCCAGGCTCTGAGCAGGTGACATCACGTGGCTTCCCCTTCTAGGGGCCCTGAATTCACTTGGATAAAGCGTCCAGGGTCCCCAGGAGAGGCACTGCTCCCTTAGCACGAGCCATCTTTATAAAGAATCTTTTCAGTTGATCAGCCCTCCACCACCATGCCGCTCACGCTAACGTTCACCCTTGAAAATATACTAAATCAGTGACCAAAATCACCCTTCCACAAATGTTCCTCCACAGGGTTGACTCCAGAAATGTTACCACGGAGAATGAAGTAGATTAATATTTCTGATTTCCAAATGAATGTATCCTAATTTACTAGGTTAATTGTATTTTTTCCTAGTTAAACCTCTTCACTCAGTCTAACCCGAGAGTTTTTGAATCACACAGTTTTAACAGCATTCTCAATCAGCCAACACGTTATCAGGTAAGCATTCATTAGACATATCTCTTTGTGTGTAACTCCGTGTGCATGTGTGTATATAAGTGTGTGTGTGTAGTGAGTAGAATTAGAGTTTTCAGATACACTATGAGGATCGCATAGAACAGAGTATATTCAAATATGGAGGGAATTTTATAAACAAGAGTCCAAGTTCTTTATTTATTTTTAGTTGAGGAGGAATTTTTTTGCTATATTGAAAACAGTGTTACCACAATTTCCAAAGGACACTTACACCTTGAGCTGGAGAAAGCAGGGTGAGATGCAGTATATTTGAACAATAATGCTCTGATTCATCTTACCAGGTTTTTCTTATAGGCATCCATTTTTCAAATGCGTTCTTAGGCTGTACTATAAACTACCTTTTGCATTTTTGGTGTTGGATGTGACATTTGAACACTATTCTCTAAGTCAGAAGAGGGTGTAGTCCTTTATTTTCCATCTGGTTGATCAGTTTTGATGATTCAGTCTTTAGATTTCTGAGGTGTACAAGATCACAAGAATGAGGAACAAGGAATCTATGATGTGTGGCAATGACAATGAATGATTATAATTCTGGTTATACCATGTTCTTAGAATCGGCAAATCCTGCAGAGCTGGCAAAGCCTGACTTTTCACTGCTTTTAGTATATGCCATTATATGGTTATATTTAATTTATTAATCTCCTGTTGATGGAAATGGATGCTATTGCCAGGAATTAGCTGTTCCTGCAGTAATTAACCTTGTACACAGGACATTTGAAACGTGGGAATCTGGGGCCTTGTTTCATTAAAGTGTAAGTGCATCCCGATTCTTTAACTTTTCTCAAACTGATTTTGATGGAATGTGCACCAATTTAAATTCTTAAAGTAAAATGTATGAGAATACCTGTATCCTCTGCAGTTTTCCAACAATGAGTATTACCAGAGCTTTTTAACTTGCCCAGATGGGTGAAAATGGTATCATAGTGTAGTTTCTCCTGGCATTCTTGATCATACACATGAACTCGACCACCTTTTTACTGTTAATGTTCTCTGTGCTTCAGACCCACATATATTTGCCTTTCTTGGTGGGTTTTTTGCTATGAATTATGAGGAATTCTTTTAAAACTCTATTAATTATTTTAAGAATTATTTCAAGAGTGCCGATCCTTAGTCTATGATATGAATTGAATTTTCTCCCTAACGTGTCATGTCTTTATAATATAATAGCTATGGGTGTTTTCCCCCAACTCTGATTTTTTGTGTAATTAACTTGACAAACATTTTTTTGTCTTCAGGTTTTGTGTCCTATTTAGAAAGATCTTCCACCCTATGAGAATATTCAAAAGAATTTTTTTTACATATTTTCTTTAGTACTTCCATGGTTTAACTTTTTACTTGAAAATATTTGATCCACGTGAAATGTATTTTGATCTGAAATGTGAGATAGGAATTCCAACTTTTTTCCCAAATGATTACACAGCTGGGCATGTTGAATTCACCTCTCTTTCCCATTGATTTAAAATGCCACCTTTATCATTTACTAAATTCCTGCATCTATTTAGATATAGTTCTGGGCTTTCTGTCCTGCAGAACCACACTATTTTAATCATTATAGGTTAAAACAAACTCAAGCAAATAAAATGCACACACACATACTCACACATCCTTACTTCAGGGCTCTTATTTTATATAATTTTTCAGGCTCTTCTTCCTTGTTAATTTGTTTGCACTTTAGAGTCAGCTTGGCTGGTTTGCAACCCTGTTGGTATTTTTACTGTGATTGTGTGAATCCAAGGGTTGACATCTTTATAATGTTCTGTGTGTCTTTTCAAGAACGTGATAGGCCTTCCCGTGGGTTCAGGTCCTGCCTGGTACGCTTGGTATCATTCCAAAGTAATCCTCACAATGTTCATGTTAACACGTTGTTGGCCAGCAGTTTTCTACAAAAGCTAATGCAAGTGCAAACGTAAGTTGACTCGTGATTGGTCCACAACAACTTGGGCTTGAAAACACGAGTTTTTTCATGGTGGGTCAACGGTGCGATCATTGGGATTGAGTTTGGTGAG
This sequence comes from Noctilio leporinus, assembly GCA_004026585.1. Classification (NCBI taxonomy): domain Eukaryota; kingdom Metazoa; phylum Chordata; class Mammalia; order Chiroptera; family Noctilionidae; genus Noctilio; species Noctilio leporinus. The sequence continues at coordinate 23,058 of PVIW01001363.1, read as the reverse complement.
AATCACACAGAACCACCAAATATACCAGCCACTGGGTGGCTGGAAGAAGCTAGAAATTGCCTTCTCTCTCATGTTCAAGAAGTCAGAGGTGGCAGTTCCAGGGCTGGTCTGGTCCCTAACAATGCCACGGACTCATAGGCCTTTTCTCTCCTGCTGCTCTGTCCTCCATCCCTCCCAGCCTGACACGTCCTCAGGGGCTCCAAAAGCTATGGGAGTCCTGGCTGTTACCCCTGCATTCCAGATACTATTAGCAGGCAATAGGGAAGACAGATACCCCTCCTTCCTGGGAGGAACTTCTGTAAGTTGCAAAGATAACATATCTGCACTGAAAACTGGGAAATAAAATGTTAACTCCAAGGGGCTTTGTGCCAAGCTAAAAAACAACAAAAACAACAAAACAAACCCAGAAACAGGGCAGAGAACTGACGTCCCTGCTGAAGTGGATGATAGTGTTTGGGTACTCGTCCTGCGTCTGTATAGTTTATAGTTCTGCTACTTGGTTTACAAGTTTCAAGGGTTATCGTTTTGACCCCACCCCCACCCTGGCCCTAAAAGATGAGAAAACCAACCTGCTGATCTATCCTGTATCGTGTGGCCCCTTCCCCTCCCAGGTTTTGCTAGTTAAGTCATTAGAACTGTAGGCTAAGGAGAAAAACCTTCCTTTACCCAGCCGTTCAGTGCCTAAGGCCTGCGAGTTTAACTGACAGAAGGCAAATTAACAGGAGAAAGGAAACAGCTCATTGACACAAACGGAGCTCACAGGTGCAGGAGAGGATGAGTAACTCGAAGGGGTGTTTAGGTCGTGGGGTTTAGATATCTTCTTGGAGAAGAGACGGGACAAAGGAGAGGAAGTGTGAGCTCCTAGAGGTGGTAAACTGGGGGAAGGTGAGTAGATCCATAGGCGGGACCATGATGGGCAGTGATGGACCGTGATGGGCAGTGATGGACCATGATGGGCAGTGATGGGCAGTGATGGACCATGATAGACAGTGATGGACAGTGATGGACCGTGATGGGCAGTGATGGACCATGATGGACCGTGATGGTCAGTGATGGTCAGTGATGGACTGTGATGGACCATGATAGACAGTGATGGACCGTGATGGGCAGTGATGGACCATGATGGACAGTGATGGGCAGTGATGGACCATGATAGACCATGATGGGCAGTGATGGACTGTGATGGGCAGTGATGGACCATGATGGACAGTGATGGGCAGTGATGGACCGTGATGGGCAGTGATGGACCGTGATGGACCATGATGGGCAGTGATGGGCAGTGATGGGCAGTGATGGAGGGGACAGTCACAGCTTTAGGAGGGTTGATTCTTCGAGAAGAGATCACGGAAATTGTTTTCTAAGTTGCTTCATGTTTTCAGCTGTTTTCCATTTTCTATATGTTCCTACCGACTAGCTGTAACATTCTTGGCCCTGACTGTGTTTTCTTTAAACATTTATAAACTTTGTCCCCCTGCTGCTCCAGTGGAATGTTCACAGGGAGAGTTTGAGGCTGGTCTGATTGTGTTTTTGGCTGATAGTTTGACCTGAGGCTGTAGTTTGAGTGACCCATCAAACTTTGTTTATCTTTAAATCCAGTAACTTACCCTTGATTGTTCTGTGGGTGGCTCTGCGGGGATGTTTCCGACAGACAGGATGGCATTACCATCTGCACATTCAACTCTTACCTCAGAATGACTTTCCTGAACTGTATCTTGAACTATCATTTCTGTTTCATCCTTTGCGATTTCTTCTTCCAAGACACCCATCAGCTAGCTGCTGAATCTCCTTTGCCTGTCTTCCACAGCTACCAAGTGTTTCTCTGTTCCTTTTGAACTGTCATCCATTTCTCCTTTTGCCTTCCTTCTTCTTACACTGTATTTTATCTGTCCATCTTCATGCGGCTGCTTCTGGTGTACCTTTGTTTCTGTGAGGGTTTTACACGTCCCTTCCTGAGATTGTTCAGCTTACGTGCCATTCTCCACATCCCTGGCGAACAGGACTTTCCATCATAATTTCTCCTTTAACCCTGTATCCTAAGCCTCTGTGGGTTTTACATCAGAAGGTCAAGTTCTCAGCCATGAATGTTTGCGCTTAACAGTTCCCCAGGCCTCCAGTTGACCTTTTTGGGTAACCTTTCTATGAAAAAGTAAATAAAAGGGTCAGGATGCCTGTAAGTGTTACTGAAGAAGGACTTTGTTTTTTTCTGTTTATGGTTCTCCTTGCTGCTTTTGAGTAACTTAGAAGAAACGGAGAATTCCTCCATTCACTGTCACATTCAAACTCCTCGCAGCCGAAAATTGTGAACGCTGCTGAAGGGGGTTCTTGCGGCCTGCCCAGCGACCCCAGGATCCCTGCACGTGTCACCACTTGTGCGGACTTCCTGTGCCTGCGGTGCCTCCCAAAAGGGACAGTGGAAACAGAGAAACTCATGAGGAAAAAAGTCTCAATCCGCTACGCACCCACCCGTCCAACTTGACACGGAGGGCTTGATTAGATTGACGTAAAATCTCTTTATTACGGACTCCGAGAGTGAGCACAGCGGTTGGTTGAGTCGTGGTGGACTTTTGTGTTAGGCAGTGCGATGATCACACGCTACTCACCTTCAGGAAAGTCCAGGTCTTCATCTGCTAGATGGGGTTGTCTCCTTTCAAGGTGTCCCTTCGGGGTACAGTGGTTCTAATGCTGCTACCGCACCTTGGGGCAGTTTTGCAATAGCTCTGAAGAATCACCTGTCACGGTGGAAATGGCTGACCTTGGCACCCCCGTTGGAGTTGCACCTCCTGTTGCCATTCGGATGAGTGGCCGTTCCAACATGCACCAAGGGACAGACGTCCCCAGGCAGCGTCACGTGTGGGGAGCCGGGTTTCAGTCCAGCGTGAGATGTCTTCTCGCCTGGCGGAGAGGCTCAGACTGGGGCGCTGGTGGATAAGTACCCATATTTAGGCTGTCAAGGTCAGCGCAGCATTCCTGGGGGTCGCATGGAGAGCGGAAAACGCATCTCGTTGTGAAGGGGAAAAACTCTCACCTTGTAACCATAAATTTCCCTGAGGCTGAAAGAGGAAATGGAGAGAAAGAAACGAGCCTGCTTTTTATTTTCTTTCAGGGAAAGGAAGGGAATCTGCCTGGCTTTGCTCAGAATGTTTCCAGGGAGAAAAAAAAAAAAAAGAACCAAGATAGCCAGTGTTCCCTGAACACGGCGAATTTTCAAAATATTTTCTTTTCCATGTATCATCCCTCTGGCCATAAATGTTAGTTTTCATAGACTTCCATTCCAGCCTGGTTGCAGATGTTACATAAATAGTTTAGAGAGACTGTACCAGGAAATGTATAAATCTTAGCCTTGACATTTTATCTTCACAAATAGTACTAACAAGAGCCCATCTTTTCTAAGCAGGAACTGGGCTTTGACGTGCATTAGATTAATCTGCGCATTTAAAGAGAGGAGGAAATGGGAGCTTTAAGAACTGAAGCAGCTCTCCTTCACTCAGCTAGAAACTTCAGGGGAAAACCAAAGGGCAGGCATCCTTTCACTTGAGCTAATTGTGGGTTGTCCTTGCTTCCTGTTGTTTGTCACTGTTGTCACTTACTACCCTGACAGTGACTACATCTCGATGTCCTTTGTCCTTGGGTGGCAGGAACCCAAGGGCTGCCCCTCCGGCGGGGCAGGGTTGTGGTGAAGGGCTTGGAAAGGCTGTGTGAGCTGCCTCCTGTCTGCCCAGCCCCCTGACCTGGAAACCTGTCTCTGGCTTGGGGTGGATCTAATTGTCCCCCTTCCCATAAGGATAGCCATTGTCCCAAACCCATGTATTGAATAAGCTAGGCTTTCCCGCTGATGTACATCACCCTCTTCCATGCAGCATAGTGGAAACTTGTTTGTCGAATGAGAAAAGCACAGGTGGACCCCATGTTTCTCTCTTGGTTCTGTTTTCCCCTTGGCGATAACAGCAGCGGGTCAGCACATGGGTGGCAAGTCTGCTGGCACAGACATTTCACTGGGACCAGGATGCCAGGCTCCCTTTTGATAAGGGAACCCTAATCTTTATGAGTGACTGCCTTGGATGCCCCCTTCCCTTGGCCTGGGGGCACGCCCCCCCCCCCTTTCATGTAGGGAAAAAGCTCAAGATCCCTCCCACGTCTCAGTCTTTTTCTTCTAGGGGGAAGGAGGAAGTACTTGGTGAGTTCAGTATTGGTTTAGTGACCGTCACTAAGCCGGAGGGGGGGTGGCTGGCCCCAACTCTAGTGGCAACTTGGCCCTAGATGCAGGGTACTTAGCATCCTTTGTCATCCTCAGTTTGAGGTTTATCAGCAATTCCAGGACAATGGGAGAAATCCCATTCCACAAAAGGTTACATTTCATTGGTACCCTTTCTTGTATAAAAGTTTTAGATGGTCTTAATAGAACCAGATTTGTCAATCTTTTCCTTATGGTTTATCCTTTATGTTAGCCTTTTCAAGAAGCATGCCCCTGTTCCTTTAAAAGTTTCTACCTGTTGTGTTTTGATCTTTTGTTCCTTGGGGATAGGGTGTGAGGCAGGGATCTAAGTTGAACTTTCCCTCTGGGACAGCCCATTGTCTCAGCACAATTTGTTCAATAGTCTCTTCTCCACCTACTTGAACAGATACACATTTCTTTGTGTAGGAATCTGGTTCACTGCCTCCTAACCTAAATTACATTCCAGAAATGTCCACTGGTCTCATGGATTGTTCCAACAATGTTTCACTGGACTAGGAGCTGCATATAGGGAAAACAGTATATATACAATATATTAATATATATATATAGTTCAATACTTTTCCCACGGAGTATTCAGGCATCCACGGGGATGTCTTGGAAGCAACCCCCCAGGGACAAGGGGTCGGGGTGACTGTATCTGCATTTTAGTTCAGGCCATTGTTTTCTTTACCATCTTTTTAATGTGATTTTTGACCTATGCACTAGAATATGTGTACCATGAGAGATTAGGGAGTATAATTACCTGCACACCTATAAACCACCCCCATGGGTCCTGTACCGTGTGCACTGCCTGCCAGCCCACACCTTTGCCCCTGGGACATTTGAGCCCCAGGCTTGGGTTTCCCAGTTTGGTTGTCTTTTCAAATATAGGCATATTGCATATAGATAGATAACCCTAAAAATGCAGTAGGTAGACTTACTTCTTACTGGACTTTGTAAAAAGGGATTTCATACTTTGTGAATTTAGTTTGAATTTTCTGTTCAACGTTTAGGCTTCTAAGATTCTCTCTATCGTATGTGGCTATGGGTCACTTCTTTCACCAGTGAGCACAATGACATTACATTGTGTAACCCACCATCATGTGTCTGGTCTCCTGTTGGTACTTGTTTAGAATGCTTTCAGGGTTTTGTTTTGTTTTGTTTTGTTTTGTTCGTGCTATTTTGGACATCACTGGTATAAGCATTATTGCTTATGTCTCCTGGTCCCCAACATCACGCTACACCAAGGAGTGGACTTTCTGGGTGAAAGGATCTACAAATGTCCAACTCGAAAACAAAATGCCAACGTGTTTTTCAAAGTGGTTTAGTTACACTCACACCACTGAAAGAGTGATTTTCAACTGGCGTTTCATGAAAACTTTTAAAACATGCATTACCTGACATTTTAGTCAGGGGCACTGACCTCTTTTCCCGTTAGACTGTCAAATTAAAATATGACAACAGCTAACACAACATAGCTGTCCAGTGTGAATGAATCAAAAATTACACCCTTGTTTTTGGTTGGAGGGTCAAAAAAATATTTTGGGGGGGGTGCTGCAGAATTTTGGTAATTAGTTTATGTGTGCCGTGAAATGAGAAAGGTTGACAACCGCTGCATGACAGTATAAAAATCCCATTGATCCACACTCTTTCCATCACTTGCCGTTATAAGATTTATTCACTTTTCCCCTTTTTAGATGTAAAATTCCCTTTTCATTGTAATTCGCACTTTCCCAAGGAAAGAGTTGAGGATCGTTTTGCATGTTTATTGAACACTCACAGTTCCTTTTCTGTGAAATGTCTCCTTTTTTGCCCCTTTTCCGTAGGGTTGAGTTTTTCATATTGAATTAAAGTTCTTCATGTATTGTGGATCCAAATTCGTTATCAGTTACAAATATTGCCCTTATTTGCTCCCAGTTTGTAGCCTGTCTTTCCACTTGCTTCACGGTATCTTTATAGACAGAAGTCTGAGTGAAATTTTAATTGTAACAAAGTTGAATTTATCAATCTTTCTATTGTAAATAGAATGTTTAGTCTTGTTAAAAAACATAAAGCTCTACATTGCATTTATATCCTTCTTCTATACTATCCTTGGAAGAATTTAATAGCTTTGTCTTTCACCTTTAAGATGCACATGGAATTAATTTTGGTGTACATGGTATGAAGTAGACCTCTAGTGTAAATTTTTTCATATGAAATAATAATTATCCTGTAAGAGCATTTATTTAGATTGTATATATTCACACTACATGTTGCTCCAAAAGGAAAGCTTACAACATAACAGAATAAAAGCAAAGGTATTGGAAGGAAATACACCAAAATAACCAAAGGGATTCTCTTTGGTGGTGGGGTACTTGATGACCTTATATCTTTTGTTCTTCTCTACGTTTTCCAAATTCTTTCTATTGAGCATAGATTCAGCTTTTTTTTTAAATGGAGAGAAATAAGGCAGTATCTTTAAATGACAATGTGGTGTCAACCCACCTTACAGAGAATTCATATTCGAAAAAGAAATCATGAATTCAAATCTTCCAACTTCACCTTTCTACAAAGCTCTTTCCGTCCCTGGGGGTGGGAAGGTGTTTGTGAATTATGCAGTTTGTCTCTGTAGAAGCTGGAAAAGAGCTAAATTCTAGACCTGGGTGATGCTTCTGTAGCTAGTTGTATTCAATTCCTCCCCCTGGAGTGGCTTGCTTTGCAGGTATGTCAGGTCCTTTGGAGCATAGGACCCAGGTTCCTTCTGTGTCTCCCCGGTGACGTGATTCTCCCTTCTTCTCCAACAGCAGATAATGAAAAGGCTTATAAAGCGCTATGTCCTGAAAGCACAAGTAGACAAAGAGAATGATGAAGTGAATGAAGGTAAGCATCTCCAGATGGAGAAACGCTCCTTCCCGCCGACGCGAGGAGCTTGGGAAGCCTGAGCTGTAGGAGGGTGCCTTAAAAATCCAGTCTCGGGGGACAGTTGGGGCTGTTGACAGGAGAGTCTTAGGTTACGTTTCCAAAACTCTTGTGTTTTTAAAGAAACAGTTTAAACATGTCAGTCAGGGATAACCTGTCTTTACTCAGGATGCCCCGACTTTTAGAGTGGAAAGACTGTTGTCTTCCTTGAGTTCCCTGTGACACAAGCTAGTCAGTAATTTCAGTGAGTTCACGTTGAGTGTTAACAACTCTTTAGTGACTGAGGTAAAATGGTGGTTGGCTTGGACAGAATCCACACTTCAGAAAAATCTTAATTTTTCTTGTCCAAAAAGAACTCTCTAACCCATTTTCCCACCTGATTTTCTCTTCTGCCTTCCACCTTTCTCCTTGGCTCCTTATTTAAATGTGCCTGTTCTCCCCAGTAAATCCGAGGCCGGGCACCTGTGTGGACTAGCAAAGTTTTTCATGAAAGGCTGGGGTAGTGGCCGAAGCACCAGCCCAGAGTTGAAAAGAAATCAGCCTGGAGTTAGATCCTAGACCTGGGTGATTCTTCCATTGCTAGTTACATAAACTAAGCTGCAAACCAGAGCTTACACCAGACCTGTCTGCCCCAATGAAAAAAAAGAGCCAGGGGTCAGCACAACTTCTGCAGGGCTGTGAGGTTGGTCCCTGATCAGTGCAAGAGCCCCTGGCACGTCTGAGCCAATGCAATGGCGTGTGTCTGGAGAAAAGAAATCTGTAAATATGTGAACGAGAACGGACAAAAATCCAATCATGGTGTCCTAGAAACAGCCTCAAAGAGACAGGACTGGAGCAGGGTTGTACCCTAGGAAGTGGGGCTTTGGGCTATGGACCCACCACCTCCTGAAGGCCAAACACCTGGGTGACGGGGGCACTGGTGTGAGAATCCATGTCTCCCCACCAAGGCTGGCCGTGCGTTTTCAAGTTAGACCCGTTTGTTCCCTCACTGCTGCTGTAAACAAAGGAGGAATCACTTCTTATTTTTGCCACATGCACACACACAACCCCCTTAAAATGTTTTGTGTGCATTTTTAAGGAAGAGTTTGAATTCCTTAAAATGAAAAGGTTCTGACTTTTCTATAATTAAAGAATATAGAAGTGGTACTTTTAAAACATCCTAAAGATGCCAGGAAATGTCACGGAAGGCATGTTTTACCTGTGATTCTTATAATAAGCTACTCAAGTGTCAGTGATGTGAAAAGTCATTTCTTGGATTCCAGATAAATTCCTCCTTCAAAGTTTACCTTTCACCTGGCTGGTGGCTCAGTGGATAAGGCACCGGCCTGCAAACCCAAAGGTCGCTGGTTCGATCCCCAGCCAGGGCACATAACCAGGTGGCAAGCCAGGTCTCCAGCCAGGTCCCCAGCTGGAGGCAGGTGAAAGGCAACCATACATGGATGCTTCTCTCCCTTTCTTCCTCCCTCCATGCCCTTCTCTCATGAAAATAATGAATACAATCTTTAAAAAAAAAAAAAAAAGTTCACCTTTCAAAGTCAAGGGCTCGACTCCATGACAATTGTTGGCAACGAATCCAGTTTTTAATTGCATTCTGCGTAGGCTCAAACTGCTGCCAGGCTGAGCAGTTGTGTTTTAGTGACCCCAAGTCTGGTGGAGCCCCTGTGGCGGCCACACCGCCCGTGGCATCCCTCTCCACTCCTGAGCCCACCATTGGTCATGCATCCTTCTCCGTCCACCCTCCATTCTGCACACTGGAACGGGCTCCTTGCCTCCATGTTCACTGTGCACGACCATGGCTTCCCCCTCATAAGCACCTGCACTCTTCTTCCCGTCCCTCCTTTACTTCACACTCGGCCTGGAACTTACTCCCTCTGTGTATTTGCCTGTTGAAGGGATTGATTTGTGGTTAGTGAAGTTTTGTCGTGCTAGGACTCCCTCCCATACCAGCCACGGGGGATGATCTGTGTAGGTGGCAACCCACAGGGCCCAGGGTACCCTGGGGACCTCCTGGGGACAGAAGGAGGTTTCTGCTTACAGATCACTTGGCAGAGAAGTCATCCCATGTTGAAAGCGGGCTGGGCCACAGGCCAATACTTCAACTGAGTTTCACTATGAAAAGAATACTGGACGGCTTTTATAACTGCTTTCAGAGGTCATTATATATTTAAAGACAGACATTTCTTAATCATTTTAAAGGAAGAAAATCTACCTGGGTGAGACAAACGTAGCCATATTGTATCACTGTCGCTCTTTGTTCTTTTCTAAATCCAAAGAGCAAGTTACCAGTTGTGTGTGCATGGTTTTTTTTTTTTTTTCCTGCAAATACTTTAGGTGAATTAAAAGAAATCAAGCAAGATATCTCCAGCCTTCGTTATGAACTTTTGGAGGACAAGAGCCAAGCCACTGAGGAATTAGCCATTCTCATTCACAAGCTCAGCGAGAAGCTGACCCCCAGCACCCAGAGATGTGAATGACTTGAACTTGGAGTGTGGGTTTGACGCGAGCACAAATGTGGGCAATAATTATTTCTAAGTATGAAGTACTTGAAAAACCATGGTGTAAATTTTTAGTACTACCTTTCTCATGTGAATCTTTAAAAGCTAGGTCTTCATGATTTTACCATTTTATCACACGCAAATGGTCTTCATTTTAATTGTCTGCCTTGAATGTCACAAACAATGACAAGCCATTGCATTTACAGGCCCAGTTACTGCCATTTTTGTCCCTTTGAGAGTGAACTGCCCTACACCTTTGCACTATCCATTTTCCTCCAAGAGACTGTAAGGAAGCTCCTTGGGGACAGGGACCACATGTCATTTGTCTTAGCGTCTCCAGCATCTAGAACAGTGCCTAGTACAAAGTAGGTGCTCCGTAAATGTTGAAACCAACAGAACTGAACTGCCAACCGAATACAAATAATACAAATAAAAAGGCCATGTCACGAGGTAGCACACCTTCTCTTTTGTCCAAGTGCTTGAAGGGATTTTTAAAAAAATAGAAATTAAAGACATTTTACAAGCAGCTATGTCTTGGTCAGATTTTCTTAGAATTTTTTGGCATCAATGATAATCCTAGACCCTCTGAGTCCCAAAGGAAGACTTTAACAATGAAATGGGTTAATAGAAAATATAATTATGTTGCATATTAAGTTTCATAGATTTGTTCAAAGCAACACATTAAAGATTTTTCTAAAGTATGTGGTGTTTGTTTCCTGCTTTCCATTTTTCATTTGTTGCATTTCGGTCATGTGACTGTAGTCAGTGGGGTGATAAGTTTTTGTAAGGGGGCTCTGTAGTGTGGTTATTTTGTGATAATCTCCCAACATCCACCTCTGATGTTTTAATGCTAAATAAGGGATCGGCAACTGACTTCCTGTGTCCTGCCCATTAGCTGCTTTCTGAGTTTTCGCTCATGCGAAGAAATAGGGCAGAGAGGTGTGTCCAAGCATCACCAGGTGGGTTTCATTTCCCTTTGACACCTGTCTTTGACCTTGCTTCAAAGCATTTCAGTTACACTTTCTACGCAAAACAGATTGTGTATTTGAATTATTCTGTAAAACTGAGCTGAATACTGGTAATATCTATAATGCCTCATGATTTTAATAGGAAAGGGGATATAGGCCAGTAAATTCTCTTATCAGACTATAAAATACTGATTTTTTTTTTTTAATCCAGGTAGGTTTAAACATCTCATAGAGTTATGCTTAACATCCTGGTTCTCTTTAGTCTATTCCTGTCAAGTCTTAGAGGAATACAAATTGTGATCACACCTCAAAGATAGTTGTATAGGTCCTGAATACCAATTAAATATGTGACACTTTAAAAATCATTACTCTCACACGGCAAGCTTTCTAGACATGAAGACAAAAATGAACGTTAAATGAAATAAAGCTCTTTCAAGACAATTTCTTCTACTTCTTGGGCCTTAAAACAATTAAAATTAAGACAAGAACTTAATACATTTTACCATTGTAGACTATTTCACTAACTTTTGTGTTATTCTGATAGTACTTTATCTTGTGTTTTCCTAACTTTGTATTATTTTATGTTATACCTCATGAGAGAATAAAATATTGAATTGTTTCACTGTAATATGTTACTCTAATATACGAAAACAGTGAAGATACGGAGTGTCCATAACGGACACTACTCTCAGTCTTACAGTATCATCTTGGACTTTTTTGAATGGAATATTTAGTAATATTCCTGGTTGGGAGTTGGGGAAATGTTGAGTGGAAATGGGTCAGATTCAGCTGGGGACATTCCATCTAGGATCCTTGGGATCTTGAATAAAGGAAAACTCCAGCATTTTTTCAAGTCCACGCTTCTCACCACTGTAGAACTCTCAACACAGATCAGACTTTTCCTCTCCTTTATGGGCTGAATCCTGCTCCCTCCCCAAATTCATCAGTTGAAGTCCTAGCTCCCAGGGCTCTGAATACAACTATTTCTGGAGAGGGGGCTTTAAAGAGGTAATTAAATTTAAATGAAGTCCTTAGCCTGGGGCTAAGACTGGTGTCCCTATCAGAAGAGGAGATGAGGACAGAGACTATGCTTTCTTAGGAATTGAAGAAGGAAACATATTCCAAGGAAAACAATTGACATTTGTGGCCAAAGCTGGAAACTTGAGCCTTTACTCACAAATGAAGAGTTTTGCAAAATTTGTGTTCACCCTCAGAGGCTGACAGCTTTCCACTACTTAAAATCTTTTCTGATGAAATCCGTGGTGCTATTAACAAATGGATTTTTGGGTGTTGTATGATGAAGCCACATTCCACATGACAACTAATTTATCAAAAACCACCACTTGCTGAGTTGGGACTAAATTTTTTTACATACTGAAAAAACCCACACATATACTAATAGATTGAATGCAGAGGTAGACCTGAAGATCCCCCGGTGCACAGCAACTAGATTTGCAAACAAGGCTAGTTTTTTGACTTTTTTTGTTGTTGTCGTTATGGAAAACACTTATTTTTCATTAAAATATTTATGCAATGATTTTGTTATATATCATGTAATTTATATATATATATATATATATATATGTATGTATGTATGTATTTAAATTTTCAGTTATTTCCATTATGGTAAACATCAATAGATAACTTATATAAACAAAAGGTCTGGGTTCCTCAAAAGTTTGTAAGAATATTATCAGGGAATTAGCCCAAAAGTCGGAGAACTGCTGCTACGAGCGGACGCCTTTAGCGGTGGGACTCAATTCGGTGAGGGATCCTGTCGCGGGGTCGGAGAAATAGGTACGAACTTGGTGGCTCTCGCGGCAAATCTCTACGCAGAACGACTTAGAAGCGGCTCCCGGCGGCCGCGGGGTGGAGCCAAGGAGCGTCTCCCGTCTCCCTGGAAACCATCCTCCGGGCGCGCCGCTCCTCCGGCCTCCGATTGGAGCAGGCAGGGAGGGGGCGGGGCTTCCCCTTTGTCCTTGGCCGACGCGCGTGAACGTATTGACGTCACGCGGTGCCGCTATCCTGACGCCACGCGTCGCATCCCCGCCGGGGTAGTCGGAGTGGGGGGCGCCCCCGAGTGGGGCGACGGCGGTGCCCGCTCAGGGCTGGGGTCCCGCAGCCTCTGTGCGTCCGGCCCCGGCCCGGCGCGCCCCTGCCGCCGCCATGGACCTGCAGTTGCACCGAGCGGATTATCTGCAGGTGAGCCCGAGGGGGCGGGCCCGGCTCCCCGAAAGGATGCGGCCGCGGGGCGCGGGCGTGCGGGCGAATTGCGGGGGTCGCCCTCCTCCGGGGCAGCGCCGGGACGTCCGCGGGGACTTGGAAGGAAGCTGGCGCCCCGGACCCCGCGCGACCGCGAGTCTCTCGGACGCCGAATCTCCAGCTCCCCCCGCTCCCCTCCCCGGAGCGCCCCGATTTCGCACTGTGCGCCGTACCCCACCGGCCACACCGCAGCCCGTGCAACACTGTCCACGAATACCGGACCCCCTGAAAATCCTCCGGCCAGGCCCGGGGACCCAATCCCGGGGCCTGGAGCCGGCGGTTGCTATTAGCAACAGCCTCGGCCTTCGGGCCGCCCCGCCCCTCGGGGCCGAGCGCTGCGGGTCTGCGCGGGTTCCGGGTCCCCGTCGGCCTCCGGGGCGCGCCCGGCACTCCGCACCGCGGGGGCCCCCGCGGCTGGCCGCTCAGCTCCCAGCGCCCTGGGATCGTCGGGGTCCTACTGTCTCCGTGACCCGCCCTCGCTGGGGTCGCGGGAGCAGCGCGCAGCCGCAGCCGCACCTCCCTCCTGACCCCCTTCCTGCTGCTGGACTGAAGTTTCGCAGACAAATGCAAACGCGTCCTTTTAAACCGGCCTGCAGCCACCTGGCAGAATGACAGCGAGAGCTGCACGGGCTCCCTCGATGTCCCGTGGTGCTGTTTGCGACTTTTGTACCTTCACCTTCAGCATCGGGTTTATTGGGTGTCGCTGCCATCAGGATGTTTGGGGCTTTACCAAAAATCTTCTTCGTTGCATTTTAAATAATGAGTCTGTGCCCGCAGATGTTTAAATCACTTTACAAAAACTCTTTCTAACAACTATATGGGTTGCAAGCCAGGTCTCCAGCCAAGTCCCCAGCAGGAGGCGGGTGAAAGGCAGCCGTACATGGATGCTTCTCTCCCTCTCTGCCTCTCGCCCTTCCTTCCCCTCTCTCTAAAAATAATAAAAACTTGTTTCTTAAAAAAGGGAGAGAGAAACAAGTGAATCTTAACAATATACTTTATTTAGCCCAATATAGCTAAAATGTTACAGTTTCACGTGTAATAAAATACGAGAAAAAGTTGTAAAAAAACCTGTAGGAACTGGTAGAAGCAGGCTTATAGGACTATGTTTTCGTGAAGTATGTTGTCAGTAATGTCACAATTTTTTTTTGTTTGACCACATGCATTTTTTAAAAATTTTTAAGTGTTTACACTGTGGGGTAGGGGGACAATGACATCAGTGTGTGGTTTGCCTCTTGCGTGCCCCCAACTAGGGACCCGGCCCTGTTGGCAGACGCCCTGACTGGGAATCCTGTGACCCTTTGGCCCTCAAGCCAGTGCTCAGTCCACTGAGCTACACCAGCCAGGGCAGACCACATACATTTTGAAAAGTGTAAATTTCACTGTTTGGGGTTGTTTTCTGTCTTCTGACTTTTGTGGCATAATTCATTAGATACGTTCGTCACTGATAATCATAACTCCACATCACTGAGCATTGCAGTGAAGAATAAAAGTGATATCTGAACCCACTGCTGTGTGAGGTCACCCACTGGGGCTGCTGTGTTCCCATAGGTGGGAGTCACTTCCCAGGAGACCATGAAGCTGCTGCCCGCCTCCCGGCCCGGAGCTGCACAAAAGGTACTGTAGACACCGTGCCTCTTAGCGCTGACCCAGTGCATTTCCTTCTTTATGGGTGAGTGACTTCTCTTAACACCGAGTGATGTCTTTGTTCATACACTTGAAGAGAGGCTGGAATCATTAGAATAACAAGGGATATTTTACAAATGGTCCTTTTCTTGTACATTATAATTATATACAATGGGTAAATAGAATCAGCAAACTATTCCATTTTTCTGGAAATAATTTACTCTGTGTGTACCTGTGGGCACCAGATTGTGTATGTGAAAAAAGAAATGTAAACGCAATTGAATAGAGAGAAGAATGCTTTTATGAGACTATCATATTTTTAAGAGCAATTAAGTATTTTGATGTTGAACTTTAACAAACCATATTGATTTTTATAGATATATTGATCTTAGGAGATAAGATAACTGTAATGTCCCCAAGACAGTTATAATTTATTATTAGACTGGTAGGATGTCTTAATAGCTACGAAGTTAATACAGTATCCTGATGTATATGTTAACATTCGTCAAGATAAATCAACAAATTTCTGATTGGCATTTACTATATTCAGTCCACTACATCAACACATCTCAAACTTCTAGGTCTCAGGACCCTTTCACACTCTTAACTTATTGAGGATCCCAAAGAACTTCTGTTTCTGTGATTATATCCATATAAATACTTACTGTATTAAAACTCAAACTGAGAAATGTTTAAAATATTTATTACTCTTTCTTAAAAATCTGAGATGTGTTTATATAAATAACATTTTTACAAACAATAACTATTTTCAAAAACAAAGACTTCAGTGAGAATAGTGGCATCGTGTTGCATTTTGCCAATTCTTTAGTCTGGGTAAGAGAAGGTACTTGGGATTCTCTTTTCTGTTGTCGTGTCAGTTTGCTGTGATGTGTTGTTTTGGTTAAAGTACATGAAGATCCAGCTTCCACAGGTACGTAGTTGAAAATAGGGAGGAATATTGAGCCTCTCCAGATCATTACGGCTCTTCCTATTTGATGCTGCACCTAGATTTGGCAAGTAGTTCCTTAAACATTAGGTGCAAAGTGGAATCTCAAACCACGTGATTAACTTTTCATACTTTGATACATTAAAATCCGTTGGTCCATCTTGTGCTTTGAATGGCTCTTTTACTCGTGCATGAGTTTATAGCATCCTGTGATGGTCATTTGAGATTATTGTTCATTTTAGTTATACGGATCTCCCAAATGTTGATACATTTTATCATAGAATATCAAACTATCAAACATATCACATCTGTTTGTGTGTCTGCAGGTCTCATCAGAAAAGTAAAGTATTGTGAAGCTGTCAGTTTCACTGTGGCAGATACAGGTCTTCCAAAGTATTGGGTTGGCCAAAAAGTTTGTTTGCTTTTTTCTGTAAGTTGTCTTTAACTTAATTCGAAGCAATTTTGTTGGATTGTGTTGTGACAGCTGTCATATTAGTGCATTAAAAAACTTATAAAAATTGGTGAATTTCTAGGTTGCTATTTTAATATTAAAGATGGGAGAAAAGCGACACTTTGGAATATTATGCGTTATAATTTCAAGAAAGGTAAAATGCAACTGAAATGCCGCAAAAAAGAGATTTGTGCAATGTATGGAGATTGTGCTGTGGCTGATCAAATATGTCAGAAGTGGCTTATGGACTTTTGTGACACTTGTCTCTGGATGATGCTCACGGTTGGGTAGACCAGTTGATAGTGACAAAATCGAGACATTGAGAACAGTCAATATTCTACCACATGGGAGAAGCAGACATACTCAAACTATCCAAATCAATTAAAGTTGTTGGTGAAAATGAAAAATATGTCTTTTATAGAAAAAATTAAATGGATATTTTGGCCAACGTAATACTTATTTTCACTTGAAAGCTCTAACTGTACCATATTAGCAGATGCTGTCAGTTGTTTCCCTTTGAAGTAATAAGCTCACTTCAGTTGTTGGTTGTTCCTTCATTCTTAAAAGTGGTATTTCTTGAAAAAGGCGGATGATAGTGCAGCTCCTGAAGACTGTTTGGGTATGCGGCAGAAGCTCTGTGTGTACTTTCTAGTTTCTCACACTACATATTAAAAAGATGTGTTTTCAAGGGTCAGGATTTAACAAGGTTAATCATTTTTATTGCTTCATCAAGGACATCACATGAAACTGGATTTTTTATTCCTGAACTCGAATGGTGATGAAGATTGAAAACCGCCAGTATAGTTTGGTGGCATTATTTTGTTTCTTGTCAGATACTAGCGATTTTGCCCGTCATTACTTCAGTACCGTTAGTGTAGATGTCAGCCTAGTGAAGAGGGAAAATAAAGACTTTACTTAGGAGAATACTTTAGACCAGGCAGATTCCCTAAAAGGTTCTTGTTGACGTCCAGGTGTCTAGGAACCACACTGTGGGAATCCCTGTATAGAGTGTTTTACAAATTATTGCAGTAGCGTATTATCAGAAGTTAAAACTTAACTGTATTTTTTTCATCTTTTCAAAGATCTGTGAATCTGAAAATGTCAACAGAACTCTTTGGGGACCCATTGTTCTAGGGAAAGCATTCACAACTTGCGTCAGGTACACAAAGGGCCCGCACTGCCCGTAGAAAGTGAAGACCCCGTGGTATAGCTTCAACATGTTTATACTTGAGACTTGTTTTACATCCTAATACTTGGCCAATTTTTTAACATTCCTTTGCGCTTGAAAAGGACACTTATACTTTGATTCTTGGGATGAATGACTTATTTACACACACAGCTCAATTCCACATATATAAATATATGCATATATAGTAGATCAGAGGTAATTGTTTTCTAGTCTATTTGTTACCTTTTGTCTTCTTGATTATCATTTTTTGAGAAGCGATGTTACAATCTTCCTCTCCATTCATTTCAGAGTAACTCATTGGCTATATTCAATAATTATTGAAGATGAGTGATGGATACATAGGAATTCATTATAATATTGTTTACTTTCACATATGTTAGACTTTTCCAATTAAAAAGATTTTTTTAAATATCAAGTAAGTCAGTCACAACCTTATTTGGTAACATTTTGAAAATTAATCTTAAAATGTTCTTATGCTCCAGTTGAGGGAATGAACATTTACCTCCCTGACATTTCTGTCCCTGTTCACTTGTTCTGTTTACATTGTAGGAATGGAACATATGGCCAGCTGCTCCTATAATGAATGACTCCCCAAGAACTTTGCTTTGGCTTTTTCCTATAATTCTTTGGAGAATTATTTTTGTGTGGAGGTGTCCTAGAGTTTCTAATTTCTGCTTTTAAAAATCATAAGTTATATATTGAGAATATGATTTTCCCCATCCATGGTTAATAGGGAATACTAATAACTTTAGCTTTTCTTGAATGTGTCACAGGTGGTGATCGGAGATCATGACGGGGTAGTTTTGTGCTTTGGCATGAAGAAGGGAGAGGCTGCGGTACGTACTGCTTTTTTCCAGGGGTGAAGAAGGAATTTCTGAGAGAGAAACACACTGCTTACTGAATAATCCTAGGTTAAAAATGGTCTAAAAGACAAAGAAAAGTGGGTTGGGAGGGAGATAGTAACTTAAAGGACAAGGCTACAGTCAACGCAAGAGTCAGTGACCAGCCATCTGTAGGACACCTTTGGAGCCAAGGGTGACGCATTAGTTTTCTATGCTGTATAACCAATTACCTCGAACTTAGCAGCTTAAACGAACACACGTGAACCGTCTCACGGAGTCAGGCTCCGGTTGCACGAAGCTGCAGGGTGGAGTCGGCCATCGTGGGCTCCTTTCCTGAGCTCGGAGCCCAATGCCAGGCCCGTATGGTTGGGGACAGAATCCCGTCCCTTGCTCTCTAGGACAGAGGTCCCCACTGCCTGGCCATCTGAGCCGGGTGTGCCCTCACTTCCTGAAGCCCCTCAGTGACTTGCTGTGTGGCCCTCTCCCAGCATGGGGACTGGCTGCTCCAGTGCAGTCACAGCCACTAAAGTGGAGTCTTTCCTCACGTAGTGTGACAAGGAGAGACGGCCCCATCACCTTCGCCACTTCATGTAACCTAATCAATGATGTGATTATTACATCATCATATGCACAGATCGTAACTTCCGAGTGATAGGCTTGATATATTATGTTGTATGTGGAATTTACAAACAGATGAAGAGGGTGAAAGCTCTCAGATACTCAGTATCTCCATTAGTCATTATCCTCTAGATAGTTTAAAGTCACCGGGAGAGGAGAAGAATCCGATGGCAATAATAAAATGGAAAAGAAGCAGGAAGAAATTAATACAGATGTTGCTTCCCACTAAACAGAAATAGCTAAGATTTCCAGTAAATTATGCAGGTTTTCATTGATATCACTGAAATTCATAAAAATTATAAAGAACCCAGCACTAATGCTGCTGCTTAGTGAAACCCTAGGCTGAGTTGCAGTCTAGATGTTTTGTGTTTTTTTAAAGATTTTATTCATTACTTCCAGAGAGAGGGGAAGGGAGAGGGGCAGAGAAGGAGGAAGACATCAGTGTGTGGTTGCCTTTCACCTGCCTCCAGCCACGGACTTGGCTGGAGACCTGGCTTGCAACCTGGTTATGTGCCCTGGCTGGGAATCGAACCAGCGACCTTTGGGTCCGCAGGCCAGGGCCTTACCCACTGTGCCACCAGCCAGGGCTAGATGTTTTTTAACTTTATTTTTATTGTTGATATTATTCCTGATGTCCCTCCCCATTCCCCGCCTTTGCCTGCCTCCACCCAGCCCCCCTCCCTGTCCCTGCAGCATCAGCTCATGTCATCTGTGTTGCTCTTTAGCTAATCCCTTCACCATTTTTCATCTGGCCCCTCTCCCCTAGAGTTTAATGATGTCACTGAAATATGCATGGCAGTAAGTATTCCAGAGTTTGAAGATATTAAGCCAAAAACCCTACAGAAGAAGTAAATATATTTGTACCTGAAAGTATTTCTAGGTTGTAGAACTGTAATGTTTTTGTAAGTGTAAAATCCCAGCATGTTTACAGTGAAGGAAAAGGCTTACAGTACATTGGTCTGCTTCACTTTTCCCTCTGCTCTTTGCAGGTGGTATTCAAGACTCTTCCAGGGCAGAAGATCGCAAGACTGAAACTAGGAGGGGTTCTCAGCGCCCCCCAGGAGAAAATTTTTATTGCTGCAGGATCTGAGATTCGGGGCTTTACCAAAAGAGGAAAACAGTTCCTTTCTTTTGAAACAAACCTCACTGAAAGCATTAAAGCTATGTATGTTTCTCTTCTTTTTTCTTTTTCTATATTTACAATGTTTGGATAGGTGACAAACATTTAAGTGTCATCATAACAGCTTTTCTGAGAAATAAAATTGACTAAAGATAGTTTTATCAGTCAGAATTTAAATTTAACCTAGAATCGGTATGAAATCAATCGGTTGTTGAAATTGTTTTTTTTGTTAAGACTTTTTTGGTTTTTTTTTTAAGATTTTATTTTTTAGAGAGAGAGGGAGAGAGGGAGTGAGACATCTATGTATGGTTGCCCCTCACCTGCCTCCAGCCACAGACCTGGCTGGAGACCTGGCTTGCAACCTGGTTATGTGTCCTGGCTGGGAATCGAACCAGCGACCTTTGGGTTCACAGGCCAGCACCTTGTCCACTGTGCCACCAGCCAGGGCCAAGACTTTTACAGTATTTATAAAACTTGATTCAGTCTTAAGCTTTTGAACATATTTGTGATTACTGCCTAAATTTTATTAAATATAATGTGAAATGAACTTGTCATTTTTTTTTTCAAGATAAAATTCTAATGAAAGCATTTTCCCCTGGTTATCAGTTAAAGCAGATTCACTTCAAATAGCCTTTTCCAGGCAGTCTCGTGTTGTGATAAGAAAGTTAACTCTTACCTGAGATAAAAACTACCTGTCCATTAGTTATGTGCCATGAGGCACGTTACTTCATGTTTTATTCATGTTTTATTATTCACCTGTAAAAAGAAATAATGATGATCCCTAGTTCAGAGAGTCCGTAATTCATAGTGATCCATACATGTGAATCACGTGTACATAGTACATACTTCGCATTTAGTACCCATCAGAAAGTTACTTTTTGACATTTGTCTTCAGGTATGGACAGTTCTCATAATCTTGCCTTCATTTTCACTTCTTCTGATCTCAATTTTTGAGAAGCCTAAGACCTTAAGATCCTCATTTTTCAGTTTTAAAAGTCAGTGTTATACCAACAAACTAGAAATAAAATGGGGTAGAGGTGGGGAAAACCTATTCATTAAGGCTGTGATAAAATGATAGTAAAGCTGTTTGTATAAATGTTTATTTTCATCTCTGAAAAAATTTATCTCCTTATGCTTATTTTTTAAAATGTGGATGATTTAAAGTACTTTGGATGTTCTCAGGCACATATCTGGCTCGGACCTGTTTCTCAGTGCAAGTTACATCTACAACCATTATTGTGACTGCAAAGACCAACATTATTACCTTTCTGGGGACAAAATCAACGATGTTACCTGCCTGCCTGTGGAAAGACTGTCTCGTGTCACACCAGTGTTGGCCTGCCAGGACAGACTTCTCAGAGTTTTGCAGGTTGCTATTATTTGCATTTTTATATACTTTCCTAACTTAGGTAAATGAATATTGATGACCAATGACTACTTGAGATAAATTACTGTATTGATTACTACCACTGTAAATGCCCTACTTAAAATTATATCTGGAAATTTAAAATATATACTTTTCATTTGAGTGTATCCACTCTTTATGAGAGTATGTGGAACGGAATAGCACTCAGTAGGTATTGGTGAGATGAGTGAGTGATAGAGGAAACATTAAAAACCAGAATCTGCTAAAACATCTGTTTAAAGCCATTGTTACAGTAAAAATAGTTATAACTATGCTTGAAAGTAACTTTGCAATAAATGTACACACCAGGACCCATAAAATGAAGTTCAAGTGAAGTCATGTAGACCAGGGGGATTGATTGGTTCAGAAACCTAGGTCGAAGGCAGTGTCATTAAACAGTCCTGCTGTGTTCTCCGCACGCCGCGCGTGGCTCACGGCTTCACAGCAGGTGTCAGCCCTTGTACTGGAAAAGTCCAGTGGTTCTATGAGGTTTCGCTTTTCCCGTAAGGTGGTGAGTTAGGTGATGTGTAAGGTTCACTCCAGAGGCAAGAATGACTCATGTCTCCCTTGCCTCTACTCCCAAATAAGAGTTGTTTGAAGAAGGCTTTTAACAGGAGAGGCTGGCATTCGGGGAGAATGGGTGTGGCTGAGCTCTGGGGTTCTGCGCTGCTGCGCACAAGAGGAAGCCTGTCTGTCGGCTTCTTTACAGCAAACTCCACGGGCTCGTGGGAGGCTAAACGGTGCCGCCTTCCCCTGGCCCTGCGCACGGCTCCCCAGAGCCTTGTGTTATGTAGGTAGATGCAGATGTCTGTACATTTTTAAATGTTGTTTTTAACAAAAGTAACACATATCGCTTTTATATGTCCTATACGTAAGTTTTTGCTATAATTTTGCAAATTCTTTTCATCACAGATGTTCTTTCCATGAGAGTTTGAGAACTTCTGCCTCATTCTTTACAGTGTCATCAGTAATGTGCCCTAAATAAAAGCATTACCAGTGGCAAAATGGAAAAAGGCAAAAGGACCTAACTTGGTTCCATACCCAAATGCAGGCTTCTGGCCCCAGCGGGTGCTGGGGGTGTGCAGAGGCAAGGCCAGGCTGCCCGGGGGGAACCGGGGTCCGTTGGAGCGCCCGCGGGCTCTGAAGTCTCGGGCCGGAAGCAAGCTGGCTCCTGGGAAGTTTTGTTGGGAACGTTGAACGGTGTCCAGTTTCAGGCAACAGATATTTACAGAGAAAACCATTGAAAGTGGACCCTCTTTTAAATATTTGTCATCTTGATCTTTACATTTTATATATTACATTTTAAGGTGAATTAGCACATGCAAGGTTACTCACAAATGCAAGTTAATATTTGTGACCCAGTTTTTTTCTGCGGTTTTATTTTAGAGTTCTTTATGAGTATTGATGTTATTCCTACATGCCTATATTCTTTTTAATTTGTATTCTGTTTCAGTTTTTAAATCCTTGTTCTCCTCCAGGGGTCTGACGTGATGTACGAAGTCGAAGTTCCCGGCCCACCTACCGTCTTAGCGCTGCACGGTGGGAATGGCGGTAATCAGCACTTCCCTTTTCACAGCCAGAGGGAGTGCGTTCCGTGAAGTCGGGTGTTGCAGCTCTACCGTGTGACTGCATTTGAAGTGAAAATGAATGGGAATTGAAGCAACAGTGTATTGATTGTCTGACAGGGTGCCAATCACTAACTGTAATGAGTTACTGAACTTTAATGTTCGGTTTCCTTATCTTCAGATTAGATGATACGGAAGAGTCTTACCTCAAATGGTTATAAAATTATGTGAATATATAACCATCCCCCCAAGTTGTTTTCTTTTTTTTTTTTTTTTTTAAAGATTTTATTTAATTATTTCTAGAAAGAGGGGAAGGGAGAGAGACAGAGAGGGAGAGAGACATCAGTGTATGGTTGCTTTTCACCTGCCTCCAGCCACAGACCTGACTGGAGACCTGGTTTGCAACCTTGTTATGTGCCCTGGCTGGGGAATCGAACCTGCGACCTTTGGGTTCGCAGGCCGG
>PVIW01001362.1:296871-308889 GCA_004026585.1 Noctilio leporinus | reverse complement strand
CCGGTCGGTCGGGAACGCCTCACCTACTGTCCCGCTGGCCTCCTCTGCCTCTGGGCTCTGCTCCCCTGTGTCCAGATGCTGTCCGTTCCAATCCCTAGGGTCCTGAAGTTGTCTCACGCTCCTTATCCTGTCCTCTAGCTGCTTTGGTACTTGAGAACACCATCAGCACTGCTCTCTACTCTGTCGCCATCTTCCCTCTACCCCAGGTTTTGTCACTTTTAATTTTTCTTTTTTATGCTGGAACAACTGGCTGTCATGTGATTTTCATAACCAATTACTTCCCTTCATCCTTATTATTTCTAAGTAGTTTTAATTACATGTTAATTAGAAACCTTAACCATTATAACCCTTTATTCCTAGAGAAAACTAAGTAGTAACCAATTGTGAACTGTCTATTACAATAACATTCTATGGATTAGAAAATTTATAAATACATTCCATAATTTCTAGAAGTATATTCATTCTCATAGTAAATGTGGCACAAAATATGTTTACTAATGAATACAAGCATCTTTAGTTTCTCTGTAAAAAAAAAAAAAAGCCAACAGTGGATAAACTTAAGTTCAATAATAGTGCTCAACCTTTTATCTTATTTGCAAATGATCTTGATAATCAATGAATATCTATCATTTACTAGACCTTAGAACAACTTCAAGGTTTGAAGTTAACAAAATGATTTTGGACACTTTTTAAGCAGACATACCAAAAATCAAAATTATTAATTTATATACTTATATTTTCCACTTATTTACTTGTTTTTAACAGTCTTTTTTTCCCCCGTGCCTCAGCTGATTGCATATGAGGCGCTAATTTACGAGTCATTGTTTCAATGATGAACCCTAAAAGGGTGCAAAAGGGAAGGCCCAGGAATTAGAATCCAGTGCCTTTAGAGCCATTTGCGTGCCAGTTAAACTAGGTACACCGCCGTTTGTTTGATCTGAGTGACCTTGCTTTCAAGTGCACTTCTTCTTTTTTTTTTCTTTAAGATTTTATTTAATTATTTTTAGAAAGAGGGGAAGAGAGAAAGGCAGGGAGGGAGAGAGACATCAATGTATGGTTGCTTTTCACCTGCCTCCAGCTACAGAGCTGACTGGAGACCTGGTTTGCAACCTTGTTATGTGCTCTGGCTGGGGAATCGAACCTGCGACCTTTGGGTTCGTAGGCCGGCGCCTTACCCATTGTGCTACCAGCCAGGGCCTTCAAGTGCACTTCTTAAAGAAGCAACCTCTTCTAACTAGAACGTTCCCCATAATAGTTATTGTAAGTCTAGGCTGCCTTACAAAGATTTTGCTTGCCATCTTAGTTATCTACAGCTCCCAGGACCACAGTTTTTGACCTTAAAATAAAGTGTGCTGGAAGGTGACAGGATCAATTCTTTGAACTTGAAGATCCCATTTCATTAACTATACCATGGATCTTTCGAAACCAAATTAATATCTAAAAGGGGTGTGCCGCCGGGTTGGCAATTTTGTGTTGTTTTATGCTGTATTTCATTGCCCTGAAATTTTCTTGCACTTGGTAGGTGACCTAGAATCACTCTTTTCTATGAACAACTTCTCCTAGCACAGGCATTATAGGTCGCGATTGCGCCAACATGTTTTAGGTGTTCCACCTGTGTCCACCAAGTTTGTAGCTTTGCCTTCTGGGTTGCCCATTGACAACAGAATCTTTCCACGAAAAGATTTCCTTATAGTGGCAGTGCTCAAAAGACTTGTAATGGTCTGACTTGTTTCTACTTTCATTTTAATGTGCTATTGATGAAACCAGTCTACAATTCTTGGTTATTTTCCCAAATCCCCAGGCGTTTTACGGTGTTGGCTTACCTGGAGATTTTTATAAGTTCACCGCAACACCTGCGGTCTTGCTTCCTTTAGACTGAGGGACACTCCTTATTTTCCCTGGAGGAAATAATCCTTCCCAACTCAACTAGAAGTGACGTGTCTGGCACAGTAGCTGGGACACGTCGGCACTGCTCAGGTTGGCCTTGTGGATGAGATCAGCCACAGAGCCAAACCCTGAGGCCCACGAAGTCTCCCCGTGAGAAACGTGGTGTCTCCCCACCCCAGTCCCCGCTAGAACGATTAGGACAAACCTACAAAAGCAGTAGAGGAGCTCACGGAGACCCAGGAGACCAGGCAAAGAGGCTGGAATCTTCAGCAGCTATGTTCAGGTTCCAGCATGTTGCCACAACTGTCAAAACTGTGTACTTAGTAAGAAGTGCGAGTCCTTCATTGAAAAGAAAAATACCCCAGGACCGGGGCTGGGATCGGGAAGGGGACCAATGACCAAAGGAGAATGCTCCCTAGGGGTTGTGGGTGGCAAGGGCGGGCGTTCTAACGCCTGGGCAGCTGGACCGCTGACACAGCGCGGAGTTAGTGGTTTGCTTATCTGACCTTGCCTACGTCAAGTTACTTGAATGTTGTTGAAAGATCAAAGAAGGATGGAACTGTAGAGGCCACATGTAGCTTGGCGTCTGAGCACTGGCTGCCTGGGAATAGAGCGTTTAGAAATTGTGTTTTGCTGATATGGCATTCCAGCAGAAGCTGCTCTGTTTTAGGTCTAGAAATTTATTTCAAGAGGTTCAAACAAATTTGGTCTCTGCATATAGCCTGAAGTTCTATCTGTACTATGCCAATGTCTGTATGATTGCAATTATAGATGAGTATTTCAAGCAAAAAATTCGTAAAAGAAATGATGATGTTCATAAGATGGTATAATCATAACTTATTTTTGTTTTAATGTTATTTTCAATGTTGGAGAAAGGACATTTGATCAATCTATTGATTAATGAAATAAAGGAATTAATTTTTAAAGTATACTCATAAATGATTCCTATGCCAGCGTTCTAAAGTGCTAATAATTAACATAAAATTAATTTTACCACTTTATTATAGAATATATATTCACATATCATTTATTAATGTTTAAATTTTTATATTAGTGTATAAAGAAATACATATTCAAAAATTTTCCAAATTGCAAATGCATTCTAATTCTCATAACCTCTAACTGTTCAATAACTTCATTTTTAACACATTTTTAGAAAATTGAGAATTATATAACACAAAATTTATTCACATACAATGGGTTTAAAATTTTGCTTCAGTGAAATATTTAGCCCTGGCCAGTGTGGCTCAGTTGTTTTGAACATTGCCCTGTATACTGAAATCTTGTCGTATGTTAGGGCACATACATACATTTCAGGTTCCATTCCCCCTCCTGTCAAGTACAGGAAGGCAACCAATCAGTGTTTCTTTCTGTCTCCCTCCTTCCCTTTCCCTGTCTCTAAAAGTAATGAAAAAAAGCGGGGGTGCAGGGGGAGACCCCTGGTGAGGATTACATAAATTAATACACTTGTTATTTATGTACAGTGTTTATTCTGTCATGGAAGTAAAGTGTTAATTATGAAATTGAACTGATGATGTTGTTAAAGAAGTCACACCCATCAAGAATTTTAATAATACATGCAAATTGAACATCAGAGAAAAAAATAAGATTGTGTCTCAGAATCTCAGATTCCACTGCTAGGATTATACCTGAAGACCCCTGAAACACCACTTCAATAGAACCTATGAACCCCTATGTTCATAGCAGCATTATTTATAATAGCCAAGTGCTGGAAACAGCCTAAGTACTCATCAGTGGATGAATGGGTCAAAAAACTATGGCACATTTACATGATGGAATACTACACAGCAGAGAGAAAGAAGGAACTCATACCCTTTGCAACAACATGGATGGAACTGGAGAGTATTATACTTAGTGAAATAAGCCAGTCAATGAAAGACAAATACCATATGATCTCACCCAATACAGGAGACTAATGAATAAAACAAACAAACAAACAAACACAACAGAACCAGAGGCATGGAAATAAGGAACAGACTTTCAGTGTGCAGGGAGGCAGGAAGAAAGGCAAGGAAAGGGAATAGTTTTGTAACAGAACTAGCATGGAGGACCTATGGATATGGACAACATGTGGGATTGACTATGGGAAGGGGGAAGAGGAGGGTGGGGTGGTGGAGAGCAGTAGGGGAAAAATGGGATAAATGTAATGCAATAATAATAAAAGAATATGGATGTACACCAAGAAGTAGTAATAACTCATTATTCACCTACCTTGGGCTACATGATATATCAGATGTTGCACTTCTATATTGTGTTTAATCTTTACAAAATATTCATACTTTGGGGAAAAAAATGCCGTGGCCGGTGGCTCAGTGGGTAAGGTCCAGGCCTGTGAACCCAAAGTCCACTGGTTCTATTCCTAGCCAGGGCACAGAACCAGGTTGCAAGCCAGGTCTCCAGCCAGATCTGTAGCTGGAGGCAAGTGAAAGGCAGCCATACATTGATGTAATAAATAAATAAATAAATAAATAAATAAATAAAATTATACTTTGGCTTTTCAGTCCACTAAGGATCAGGGTTCAATACTGTGTGTCAAATGTCAGACAGCTAATAAATAGCTGTGCTGATATTTAAAAAATAAAATGTCCACCAAAGCTGGGGATATTTTACTTCTACATTGTGCTACCTTTCAGGTTTGCAATGAGTAGGATTAAATGCAGTATTTAGATTAACTGAGGATTTTCTCCACTTTTCTGGTCCTATACTTTGGTTAGAGAAGGCACAGAGACAAATTCTATGGATTGAATTAGAGTAGAGGGTTAGCGTGGTGAGATTCATCTTTTCATAAATATTAGGTACTTTTTACACTGATTTATCTAAGATTCAAGTTTACTATTTTATGCTGTTTTTAACAGGAAAGTGTATCTTAGAAACCCTTCACTTGCTGCTATCATAGGAGATCATAGATCATAGGAGATCATAGAGGAACACAAGAGCTGAATAAGGGAACCACATTTCAAATACTAGTGTGCTAGTCCCTGTCCACTCCCCGTCCCCCACGTACACACACATGGAAGCAGAGCATTCCATGGCCTTGTTTTCGTGTTTTCCATTATGGTCATTATAGTTTTCTGTAATACTTTGATCTAAAGGAAAATATAGTATTTTTTCCTTTATATAGTATCTGGCCACAGCTAACCAAAATTTCTACAAAAAAAAATACTGAATAAAAGCCAATAAAACACCAAAATTAAATATGATAGGATTTGATAAGGAATACAGCCCATTAAATTAAGACAGGATGATTCATGATAATAGTTTATATCATGAGTTCTACTTTTTATGGATTACTTTATTTCAAAGTGCTGCAGGTAAGTGATGAAGTCCAGACATGGGATCAAGAAACATAACTGCAGATATTGTATTTTTCCTAAATTATATAATATTTGGAAGGAAATTCAAACATCAAGTTGAGTTTCATTAAAGCTACTGACAAATGTAGAATCAGGATAGATCTCATTGCATTTGAGAATGACTTAAGAGAAAATAGAGTTTGCATATAAAAATCAAACAGGGCAATGGGAATGAAAACTTCATGTCGACTCTCAAAGAAAAAGCAAATAAGAATATGACATCACTACTAGTTGTTAAAGAAAAATTTGTGAAGATTATTGACATTAATAACATACAAGAATGTGTCACTTCTATAAAATAAAAACTGAAAGAAAAAGCCACATAACAGCAATGAAAAAAAGAAAAGTGAAAAATGGATGCATGAAATATAAAAATATTATAAGGAAGCTAAAAATTAATGGAAACAATGTTAATGATCATTACAACCTTAGAACTTCAAATTAGAACATATTTGACAAAAAAGGGTAGATGTTCTCAATTCATATGCAGTTTTAAATTTTGTTTTATTTTAGTAATATGATGCATGCCTTTAAAAAAAATGACAAATAGAAAAGGTGGGTAAATTGCCAAATAATGACATACAAATTACGAAAACAAAAGTCAAAGACAGGCAAATAATAAAAAAGTGATATGATTTTCCACTTACTAACTTGGAAAAATAGAAATTATTAGCTAGTTCAGAATTGACAATAATATACTTGAACTGATGGTTTCATCCAGTGGTACTGGAAGCATAAGTTTATTAAAATTTCTAGTAAGCCAATTGTCAATAGGCATTTTAAGCTTTTGGATTTTTCAAAAATATTTATGCCAAAATTTAGCCTATGGGTTAAATTCCCATATGATGTCTCTATAGAGATACTTACGTGAATATCTGAGATAATTAAATACTATTTATGCTATCATGAAAATGAAACGATAGGTTTTGAGCAGTGATAAACTGATCAGATAAATTACCATATTGAAAAATGGCAAAAATATTACTAACAAGTAAAATATGTTTCAAATGTATTTTAATATCATAAAATAAAATATGAGTTGAAATTGTAAAATCTAAAATACATGTGCACTAAAATATTAGCAACTTAAATATTAGAAATATTGCATTAAATATTAGAAAATAAAATTAGAATATTAGAGAATTAGAAAATATGTAGTACATTTCTAAATATTTGAAATGGAGGCAAATACTCTGCATGTTCTCAGTGAAAATAATTTACTTTTATAAACAAACAAAAATATAAATGCCATTTGCAAAATAAAGTAAAACGAGTCAAAGTAGAATTAGGTAAACAAACCACTGGCATCATAAGGCATTTTCTTCGCCAGCTGCTCCTCTGGCCGTCATCCCATCCGGAGCAGCGAGAAGCCATGAGAGCAGGTGGTTGCTCATTTTATTTTGCTATGGAAGATTAACCTCAGAGCTATTTCTGCATTTACTAGAAAACATTGAGTCATGACAATTGTAAATACTATCTCCACCAATATGCATTTAAGTTCTTTTATATTGACGCTTATTCTCAATTGGAGGAATGTCACAAAAGACATGAATTATTTAGAATAGATAAATTATTATTATTTTTACATTTTCAGTCATCGTGTTAGCTACTTGTGTAGGAAAACAAAATGGAAAGCCAATCATTCACTATAACACAATACTATAGTTTTGTTTTCTTAACTGTGAAAGTAGAATTCTAACTAGTGAACTTGAGTTGAGGCAAAAACAAGATTTGTCCATATCCCAGGAGAATGGGTAATTATCAGTTATTTTCATTAAAATTAATCTAAAATAAGCTTGTCCATATGTGCATATTCCTTTCTGTTCTCAGTAGTGGCTCTGTTTTATTCCCCCCAGATTCATTTTGTTAATTAAATATCAACACATTTTAGATCAATATTAGTACTGAGGCTATTTTGACCTTGTACTTGAAATAGCCCTCTATTTTACCAATGAGACATGCAAGATAAATTTAGAAGAAAAATATAATTGACATTTAGTTTGAATTGTTTGGTAGAGGCAAAGAATTAGCCTTTGTGAATTCGGCCAGAGCATCAATATTATCACACTGCAATCAGCATGTGTCCGTTCTCATCAAGGGTACCATCTACATCTATGATTTTTGGTGCTTTTCAGGTCATGTACAAAGAATTAATTGATATTGATAATGATGAAAGGTAGCTTGTATTTAAAATAATTGCATAACGTTTCTGGAATTGCTAATAGTAGATATTTATTTGAGAACGAATTAATATGTGTTAAACTACCTTTAAATAAATTTTCCATATGCCTAAAAAACACTCAGTTTATATAGTTATACTCAAAACTACCTTAATTTTTCATCTCTTTAGCCTTATGATATATGTAATATTTGAAATTAAAACCTAAGTTTCTTTAATAAAACATCCTAGTAGGCTTATTGTGCAGGACATCTGATGTTTTGGCAAACTATTGCCCAGTTGTTTGATCAGACACTAGTCTAGATGTTACAGTGAAGGTATTTGTTTATAGTTGAGTTTAAGTAAAACAGATTACTTTCCATAATGTGAATGGGCCCTATCCCATCAGATAAAGTCTAAAAGGAAAGACAGATTTCTTGAAGCTTCTTGAAGAAGCTATTCTGTCTCTCCTGCAATACAGAAAACCTACCTGCACTTCCAGCATGCAGACCTGTTCTGCTGATTCTGGAGACAAGACTGCATCATTAGCTGCTATTGAATTTTCAGCCTGCTGGCTCATCCTGTGGATTTCAGACTTGCCAGCCCTGACAATCACATAATTCAATTCCATATGAAAAATAAGTGATGGTTGTTGCCCTAAAGAACCTTGACTGATAAGATGAACTTATGTGATTTGAGAGTTTCACTAGGGTGAGATCATTGGGTTGTAAACTTAATAAACATTGTAAACTGTTTTCAAAAATCATTATAAGCATTTACTTTCTAACCAAGAGTATGTCAGAGTCAGATCTTCCCAAACGCACCTGTCCCCATTGTCCTGCTATTGTCATCATAAAGATGTTGTCAGTTTGTTCAATGTGGAGTGGTATTGCCTTATGATTTACATTGCATTTGTTTCTTGCCATCAGCAGGTTAGGTAGCTAAGGACTATTACACCATGAATAAAACAAATGATGAAAGAGAGGGAACTTAAATTGTTCATTTATCACTTTCTTCACGTCAACAAATACTTTTTGCCACTTACTATACGGAATGGTATTAACCACTTAAAATCTCACAATCTCATGTGGCTTATCAATTGATGGCATCAGTGAGATGGAGGTAGCATGGTGATATTTGGTTATATCCACATGGCAAGGGAGGCAGAAGAATCAATATTTCAGTTGTTATATGCCACAAAAGTAAAATTTTTGACGCAAGTATACATTTGAGAAAAAATGATATACTCAGAAAGAGCAAAAAATATGTGTTATTTTATATCTAGGGAGCAGTTTTGAATAAAGGGTACAGATCAACAGAGTGGTCAAGAATAAGGACTAAGATTTGTGAGCCATTATTATTAAAATAGCTGAAGCCAAGAAATTGACATAAGGGAGAGTAGAAAGAAAGGAGGATATAAAAAAGAATAATGTCACAGAACCTAGAGGAAAAATTTCCCAAATAAATAGTTTTGTTTGTTTTCTATTGTAATAATGCACATCTTTCCCCACTTTCCACATTTGTTCTTTAAGTGTTCAACTATCTCAATATCTCAAAACCCTATGTTTGGGCAAAAATATATGTTATTAACATATGTTAAAAGAGCCTCAATGTGCTAACATTTTCTAATTTATCCATTCTATACAAAAGAAAAATTTGAACACTGAATTAATACAAATCAAGTTGGTAAATTTTTGACATTTAAAGAAATTTGATATTTAATATTAAATCAACTGAGAAGTATATTTTGGGAGTGGGTATTTCCTGTTACTCCTAGATCTCATCATTTAGATGTTTGATTCATTACTAATTTGAACAATTTCTCCTATATGGATTGACATTTTCAATAGGGACATAAGAAAGAGAAATAAATACATATTATTGAATTATTTTAGATGATATAAAGATTTATTACAGAGCTGAGAACTCCTAACAATAATAGGGACTAGTTCCTCAGCAGCACTATCAGCTATAAACATTTTGTCTCTAATAATTTCTGGTATTAGGGAAGACATAAACAAACTGTAAGCTCTGCAAAATGTAGACAAATTCCTCTGACTAGTCAACAAAAGAACTTGCTTTGCCTGCAACTTTTCCTCAGGATCATATCAAACCTAGAAACATTGCCCTTATTAGTCACGTAGCCTTGCTTCAGTCTCCCTCCATTTTTAAAAACAATACTGCCCCATTCTGAGTCTGCAAAAGGTTTGAAAAGAATGTTTTAGTCATTGATTGAAGAAAAAAATCAAACCTGCAAATAATCGATATACAAGAGGGGACCCCAAAAACCCATAATTGTCTTCTAGAGGCCAAGAGCTTTGAAGTACAGACTAGATGAGTGTGCTAGGAACCTACCTGTGTCAGTGTTCTAGCTGATGTGGCTGTGAAAGGCTGCATTTGGCTTGAGAAATTTTTTTGGAAGATTTGCAACACATTTGCGCATTTTGTGATGGGTGATTTACAAGCGCACTTGCTGAGTGTTCAGCAGTGTTGGACCAAAACTGACATGACCCGTGTGTCCCACCCTCCTTATTCTCCTGATCTCACCCCTGAAAGAATTTGTTTCACCAGATGAAAAAAGTCCTCAAAGGAATATGTTTTGCTGATGTGAAAGATGAAACAAAAAAAAAAAAAAAAAAAATAGCAGATGCACTAAAAGGCATCAAAATCAATGAGTTCAAAAACTGTTTTGAGTAATGGAAAAAGTACCTTGATAGGTGTATTGCATCAAATAAAGAGCATTTTGAAGGTGGCTGAAGTTTAAACATGTAAGAATAAATATACATTTTAAATAAATAATTCTGTACTCACCAAGTCTTCTGAATATTAGCACCATTTTTCCTCTAGATCTCCAGGTTTAAGTGGGTTCTTCCCTTTCAAGAAAGCATTTTTGTTGTTGTTTGTTTTGTTTTGTTTTGTCCTTACAAATACCATATGATCTCATATGTGAAATCTAAGAGAAAGAGAACGCAAAGATACATAGTTAAGTGAAATGGGTGAATTGGTCAAAAGGTACAAATGTTCAAACTTCCAGTTATAAAATGAACACATCATGGATCCTTAATACACAGTGTGGTGACTCTAGTTGTAATATTGTAGTTTATATTTGAAAGTTGTATATTAAAAGTTCTCATTACCAAAAATATATGTAACTATGTAAGGTAGTAGCTGTTAACTAAATTTTTTGTACATGAAAGGTGATTGGGTTGTCACCCAATTTCTCAATTTACATTTCTCAATTCACATATCAGAACATTTCTCTTTTCCAGTTCAAATTCTAGGGAAAATGTGAAAGAAATTGAATTATCTCCATTTGGATGATATGCCTTACACTGGATTAATCTGCTGGGTGGAGGAGAAAATACCACATCAGTTAACTTATTTAGAAACTAATGTCACCCACTAAACTAATTTCTCTGATGAGATAAAAAAGAATGAATAATAAATTGAATTTCTCAATTATCACTACAGAACTGGAATCAGGGAAGGGTCGTATATCAGGTAAAAGAGTCCTAATATTCTTTCTCAGAAGAAAGTGGTTCATCACACACAATCCAGATGAATGATATCTATCACAACTATCCTTTCAGTATAAGCAGAATTTGTATTATTGACACTTTGAAGCTTAGGCAACATTCCTACCAAGTTAAAGGATGTTTACACACAATCTACTCTTGAGTGTGTGACATTTGGCAAGTGATTTAAGCTTATGTACATCAGTTTTCTTAGCTGAGAAAAATAGTATTACCTATTTAATGACATTGCTAAATGACAATATATGAAAATGAAATATAAAATTACAAACAATATAATTAAGTGACATTCTCTTGCAATTATGTTATAACTAAGAATCACTAACTATGTTTACCATGTTGTTTTCTTTATAATGAAGCTTAAAATACTGAATAAATTAAGAGAACAGTTTCTGTATACTGATTACCTGCATGCTAAGTATTGTTCTATGATTTAAAAGATGCAACTTAGACGATATTTATTGCTAAGTTATTTAATTTCTTTATGATTTGGTTTTCTCATTTAAATAATTGAAATAAGAATACAACTTTATAAAGATGTGAAGATAAATATTATTTAAAATGGTGCTGGACATATAAGAATTCTCAATGAAATAATTTTTATAGTCTAGTATATTATTTTTACAGTGACTATATTTGTATTTTCCTTCTTGGTTATCTCTCAAATATATTTTCTCAGAAAAAAATGCATTTGGTGATTTCTTAAACATATTTTCTCAAAAAAAAAGAAACATAATATTTGCTGCTTCTAATTTGTATCATCACACCCAATCATTGAATTAGCACACACAAAAAAATTGTAGTGTTTTATATATTATAGAGACCCAAAAGTTTTAGAATACAAGTGTATATACAGAAATATTGACATTAATTTTGGAGGACAGCAAATATTCAATGAAGATTATTCTTTTTTTCTAAATTTTATTGTTGTTGTATTACATCCATCCCCTTTTTGCTCCCCTCTGTCCCCCTCCCCACCCACCCATTCCCCCCAAAGTCAATCCCAGCTGTTGTCCATGTCCATGGTTCCTTTATACTAGGTTCTTGTCTAAGCTGCTCCCCTTCC